>CM053787.1:244909352-245269352 GCA_028749045.1 Cupressus sempervirens | reverse complement strand
AAGAAGTGTTAGAGTAAAAAATCATAAAAGATCAAAAAAAGAAAAAAATTGAAAAGTCAAAATAATCAAAAAGAAAATTAAAAATGAAAAAGACAAAAAAAATTCGAAAAATGGAAAAGATATAAAAATATAAAATTCAAAAAATATTTTTATTTTTAAAAACTAAAAAAAATAAATTTAAATGCACACCATATTCGCATGCGCGTGACACGTGAGGCCCGTGCAGGGGCGTGATGTGCACCCCGTGTGCCTGTGGGGTTATAAAACCCCCCCGCCCATCGAAAACCTTAACTCATTTTCCATTTTCATTTTTCTTGCATTCAACTTGGCAAACTACGCATAAGGTGAGTGCACTTCAAAACTCATGCAGTGCACGACCTTCATGTATCATGCGGTGCTTCGCATGCTCGCACACCTCCATAGCCTCTGTTTGCACTATGCTTATGTGTGCACTACTACATGTTGCGCTTATCCACATGTTCTTTCACATTACCAACACTTGTCACGACACTCTATGCTCGCACGACCACCTCGCGCCCCATGTCCGTGGCACTCTGCACTTGCTACACTTGATTTGCGCCTACAATGCCCCATGCCACTGTGCGTGCTCCGCGCTCACGACACGAATTCCATTCCACTCCACGCTTGCTCACCTCTTCCCACTGGCAAATCCTAAACTCTTTCGCACACTCCACCTTGCGTGTGTGTGCCACGTGGTGCCATACTTAACCCAATAAACCTACAATTTTTTTTTTAAAAAAAATATTATTTAAAAAAAAAAAGGGGATACATTTTTTTTAAACACTCAATTAGACATAAATTAAGTGTGTTCTTTGCATTTAGATTTTATTCTTCTGCTAATAAACATTTTTTCTCATGACGTATAGAAGATTAAATGGCATCTACATTCGGAATGGCACCCAAGCCTGTCATATTTAAATTCCAAGGCATACAGTCAAAATCAAGATTCCATGATGATTACACAGAAATCAGAGATACCAACCTCAGACACACAGACTTGGGTGACTTCCTCAAAATTTGCAATAAGCCCATCAAGAGATTAGCTTTGGTGTCCTCATTGATTCGTTCTAGGTTGGTGAATGCAGCATCACATCACGTATCAGTACAATCAACACAACTAATCATGACACTAACACAACATTTTGTTTCTGAAGAAAGAGTGGTCAAGAGTGTCATTGGAGAGGTTGTGTTGGATCTAAAACCAGACAACATTGAGAGGGTCTTCCATCTTCCAAGAACAGACTAGTTCATTAGACTCTCATATGAAGCAGCTGAGAAATGGTGTAGGGAGCACCAGTAGGAGGTGACTGATGTTATACAATCCTCTTACCTCATCAAGAAACCTCCTAGGGGAAGGATAATAGGAAAAGTGGATATGACCTAGGGATATATGAAGGAGTACATTGGGTATTCTATCATCCTTTTGAGCAGAGTCATGGGCATACCTGCAGCAAGCCACCTTAGCGCTTTCATGGTCAACTTCATTGAGACCATCAGAGTAGTGAAGATACCACTAGATTGGGCCACCGCACTAAGTGAAAACTTGTGTGAGCAATTGAGGGCGGTAAAAGACAAGAAGAAGTCCTATATGAATTCTTACATGGTATACCTACTTACAGCAAGGGTGACAAACTACCCTAGTTTGTACAGGAGAGGCAATATATAGGATCCTAATGCTTGGCCATATATAGTCTACCCTCAGCTAGTAAAGAAGAAGCTCTCAGCACATAGCAAGGAGTATAGAATCATGAATGATGCATTCATTTTTGCGATCATCCGATTCATTGAGAGAGATTACACGAAGAGGTTATTTGATGAAGTCAAAGCATAGATTATAGTTTTCGGAACCTGCTTTATCCAGTTCAAAATGTTCACATATCTACAGGTAGCTAGTGCCTCCATCAATCATAAGAAGCTCCCAAGGTATCCAAGTGACAAACTGGAGCTATTAGAGATTGCCTGAAAAATTGAGTCAGCATATGAGAAGATAAAGAGACAACAGAGACGTTGTTGGGCATGGCCCTTGGTCATTGGACCATATCAAGTGAAATGGAAGCAAGATATTATGTCCTTTGAATGGGAATGGGAGAATCATCCCCTCGAGGAGTACAACTCTCCCTGACCCTATTTTTATAATAGCGGGATAGGGGAGAGTCTGGTAGGAAAGGAATTCCACCATGAGGATGCTATTGAAGATCACTGGATGAATGCAACAAATGACTATGATGTCCACATAAGGGACTATTGTAGGATGACTTTGTATTTAGTAGAGAAGGCTCTCTAGTTGAACATCTTGGAGGAGATAAGGCAACATGATTCGAAGGAGTTATTGGACCTCGTGTTCAACACAGACAAAGTAGGTTAAAGACCCATTATGAATGCTAAGGTTGACAGGGAGGAGGCCAATGATATTAATCATTAGGCAAGTCATGTCATTAGAATGACAAAGGATTGGATCAAGAAGCCTTTTCCACTTGATCTGGTACCTGATACAGTAATCTTCCATGCACATGCTTGCCTAGAAAGAGGTAGAGGGAAGAAAGTAACAATTCCTACCTTTGCAGACCAGTCTCCTATTAGGCCAGAGATAGTATACCAGCTCGATTTCCCAATTGGATACTATCACCCTCCAGAGAGGAAAGGAAAGAAAAAGAGGAAGAGGACCTCCCATCAGAGGATTCAAATAGAATAGGCTGAAGAATAGGCACCTCCTCAGCAGCAAGAAGAGAGTGCACAAGGGTCTGAAGATATTGGAGCTACTCAAGTCCAAGATGAACTTCAATTGCCTCCCATTGTGTCCAGCTAACTAAAAGAGGGAGAGATTTCACAAGTCTCCATTCCTCCGGTGCAAGAAGAGCCAACTTCTCCATCTGCCTCCAAGAAACAAAAGAAGAGGATTAAGATCTGGATGGAAAAGAGGCAAAGGATCAACAAAAGATTGGTGCCTTCCCCATCTATTCTTGAAACCATTCTGGAAGGGGATGAAGAGGAGGAGGAAGAAGAATCAGAAGAGGAACAAGTACCCCTATAGGGAAGAAATCGGCTAGCAAGAGCCATTGAGCTACAAAGGAGAAAGAGTACCATGGGTACCTCACCATCCACCCAAGAAGAACCCTTAGGACTCTCTTCTTGAGAAGATGAAGTACAACAGTGGGTGGATGAGCAGAGTGATGAGGGTGATGATATTTTTAGAATGTCAGATTTTGATTTTATGCCCATGGGTATAGAGTTGATTGGCGATAAGATCAAGGACACCCCTGTAGGCAAACCTCAACATGAAAAATGGATGCATATGCCAATAGATACATAGGGCCTTGATCTTACTCCCCCATCTCCACCACAAATTATGTTTGTAGATAAGGGCTTGGTTATTCCTCCACCTCCAAGTTTAGAAGAAGAGCAGGTTCAAAAGGAATCATCACAGTAGGAGGGACCATAACAAATAGCGATTGGTGAAGTGTCAAAGGGAAAAATGGTAGAATATTCTCAACCACCTTTTGAAGAAACCAAGATGCAACTTGTAGGGTCTACTAAGATAGAGGCTACAGAAGAAGAGTGCTCCCAATAGGAGACAACTCTGAGCAAGAGCAACAAAGGGAAGGAAGTTGTAGAACATACCCCTTCATCATCAAGAGCTAGGTCCTTAGAAAAATGCATCCATAGATGGATCTAGAAGGAGATAATGAGGAGTAGTAAGACTCAATTCCATGCTTCAAAGGAAGAAATTTGTGACATTGTAGAGATTTTGAAGAAACTTGAGTCTCCATCACACGAGACAATGTTGTTGGCATTTGTCACCAGCACACGGAACTAGGAATTGTTCGCACAAGTGGCTATCCCTCCTGATGACACAGATGTAGAAAGCCTTGGTCTCGAGGATTATGAATTGAAGGAGGTTATGTTGGGAAGACCTACACAGGATTCAACTTGACTAATGATGACCATGGGGGTCAAAGAGGTCCTCAAGAACATGGAACAAGATGAGGCCGAACTTGAAACACTTCGAAGGCAAGTCAAGATCCTAAAGGGATATTTAGTTGAAGTAGTTGGTCCTCTAGATCCTGAGCACCCCGAGTAGACTTTGAACACTATACTTAGAGAGGGGGGAGGTGTACAATTGGATCCATGTTTGAAAGCCTGTCAGGAGTGGCAAGAAAGTCTTGAGGAGAAAGGTGTTTTGATAATTATGGGAAATTTGAAGTTACTGCATGCTACTTAGGAGAATTTGAATAAAATTGTAGCAATTTTGAAGAAGGAATTCAATATTATGGATGAAGTACGGGCCTAGAGTAAGGATTTGCAAAATCTACAAGCCATAAAGGGGCAAAGGTATTGGAATTTGATTGATGTATATACAAGAGAAGAGCTAGATATGATCAATGATTGGATAGGAAAGATAACAGATAGCAATAAGGTAATGGGAACATTACATGAAGAGATTCATCTGCTCAAGGACCAAGCCTAAGAGTGAATTTGGAAGTAGAGAAAGTCTATAGTGATGCATGCTTGGATATTTTTGAGTATGAGGAACAAAAGAAGTTATTACCGGTTGAGGTGGTAGTAGAGAATTTTCAAAAGACTTTGGAGGAGGCATCCAGTGATGAAGATATTTGGAAAGCCTTCAGAACTGAAGAAGCCTCGTTAGAATTGGATACCAAACTCATAGATTTTGCTGACACCCAAATTGAGGTAGACAATTACAGATAGAAGGTAAAAGACAAATATGAGGCTTTAGATCTACTGGATGTGGCTAAAATTACTGAGATGATAGAGAAATTCAAGGGAAAATATCCAAACATGGCTTTGGGTTGAAGAAGAACAAAATCCAAATGCCAGAATTTTGATTTTGACACTTAGTAAAATTTTGAGATTTTGACCCTGTCGAGCTCCGCAGCTCTGTAGGTACACAAGTCTGCAATTTTAGAGGTGCACCGATAGTTAACTGCTTGTTCCAAAAATAGCACTTTCCATGCATCAGAAATGCATTTTGATGACAGTTTAACTTTGACACACGCCTAGTAAAGGGCCAACTTCCAATTTTGGCACTCCCAGATACTTCTATTTCGACTGAAGGCTTTCCTCCTCTTTCTTCTCTCATAATTTCTTTGTTTTTGACATGTAAAGGCTGATGCATCCAATTAATGAATAAAATATGGATGGAATCCTACTAAGCACCAGATGTATTGTTAGATTGTATATAATTAGTTTGTTTTATTGATTAAAAGCATTTTATTGCATGAAGAATATCTCTCACTCTCAACACAAATTGAGGAGATGATTTCTTATAAATACCCCATTGTAATATGTAATGAGGGCCACCATTATTATGCAATAAAATTATGCTTTTGGTGCTAGCATTTGGAGTGTAGTGATTCTTACCTAAATGTGTCATTGTTTTGTGAATTTTATTTATGAAATTGTGATTGAGCCAAAGGTTTATTGCATTGTTTCTAGTTGTGCAATCTTTTAATTTTAGTGTTTACTATAGATTTATGAATTTCACTGACGTATCAAGCTTGAGAAGAAATCAGCAAATTGTGCCTACATAACTCCTTGTCTTGCATGAGTGCACTTTCCATGGCCTTGCAATTTGATGAAGAGTGAAACATCATTTAGTTATTGAAATTTCCCATTGACGATTGCATCAGTAGAATCTAGGAAGCGTTGCTCCTATTTTCATTGGTTACCTATAGATTCATTCAAAAGCTTAACTCACAGTGTGTTGTTTTTTGTAGCTTATGTCAATTAGGATTTTAATTTCATGTTATTTTCTTTCAATTTCATGTTATTTTCTTTAAGTTCTTGTTATTTTCTTTATTAACCACCTTGTTAGAATAGGATTTCATACTAGTTGCACGGTTAGATTGCATTCATAGAAAACATAAAAATACAAAAACATAGTTCTTTGTGTGTTATTTTTGAAGGAATGTGCAGATTCTTCATTCCATCCGAAATGAAAATGAACCAGCAAAGGCCTCCTCATGAACATTCACATTTATCTTCAACTGAGTGGGTTCTAGTAGGTTGCTAGATCACCTAGAACCTTGGAGTATATTCACAAAATTAGCTTTTCAAGAGAGGAGTTCGTAAGAATTCCTGTCGTTTAGCATCGTGTAAAATGACAGCTTAACAGAAGTGGCACTTGAAGGAGGGCTGCACTTTTGGATCTTAGAGAAAAGTGGAAAATTTGCCAAAGTTTCAAAATTTTGCACTTTTTGCAAAAATCTGCACTCCCCACAAGTTCAATTTTTTTTTTGAGTTTTTGAGAAATTTAGGTTTGCAACTTTGTAGGTCCGCAGGCCTACAGATCCATAGATCCACAACTTTGCAGGTGCACATGAGTGCAAAACTTTGTGGTGCACAAAATTCAGAGAGGTGTACTTCTGTAGAGGTGCACTTTTTCTAGAATTGATGCAAACTAGAGGATATTGATCCAAAATCCCCATTTCAGTGAGCATTAAGGTCTATGCCAAGTGCACATGAGTTTATTGAGCTTACCCACTTCCACAAGCCACGTAGTGATAAGGGAATACCCCGCATTCAACCACTTCAAACTTTCATCATCTTCTTTAACTCCACCTCCACTCCAACCACTTAGTGGACCACAACATATTCCAACAACTACACCTCAACAACCACCTTTAGGTCTGGAAAACCCTCTAATGGCCTTTTTCGCAAATGTTGTAGACTCACCCATCAACTTGAGAGGTGTACTTCATGACCTCCCTAAGACTCCCAAGAAGTTTTTCCCCAGATTCATCTATGGTGAGACATGAACTGCCAAGGATCACATCAAGGTATTCAAAAAAATTTGCAACTGCAAGCAAATTGCTAACGAGGATGTGGTTCTTCGTTTATTCCCCTACTCTTTGTGGGAAATTGCCTTCAATCGGTATATTAATTTTCCACCTAAATGCATTGGAGATTGGGATACTTTCAAAAAATTGTTCTTGGAACAATTCAAAACATTCATCAACCCAACTGTGATACATCAACAATTCATATCAATCAAAAGGGACCTAGCTGAGACAATTTCTTGCTTCAATCATCGCTTTCATATGGCATATCGCAAGCTAGAGATGCCATACGCTATACTAGTTGAAGCCGCTATTTAGATTTATCTAAATGCTATGGACCATCTTACTGCAATTTTCTTGAGAAGACTTCCTATAGCAAATATCAACACATTGGATAAAGTCTTCATAGAGGCAATTACCTTCACTAAGCAAGCTAATCCTAGTAGAGGAGGATTAATGCTTCTAGCTCTAGCTATCACAATGATGCCAACATACCCTACCGGAGTACCCACAATGCCTAGTCAGTTCATACCTATGAATCTAGTCCCATTACAATAGGGACCTGCTCCACAAAATCTTGCTCTAACTTACCCAGGGTTTGAACCTCCGAAAGCTGCCTTCTTTGAGCAAAAGGCCGCAACACTTGCTGAAGTAGACAATAGTTTTGTGTCTGATCTTGGTAAGATGAAAAAGACTATGTGCCAGATGAATAATGAACTAACTCATCTTAGGTTGTCTCAAGGATAGAACAACAACTTCCAAAGAAACAACGTTGGTCCTCACAACAACAATTATGGCCAGAATTATAACAGGAACTTCAGTGGAAACAACAAAAACAATGCAGGAAACAACAATAGGGGGAACAACTTCAATCGTATTGATTTTAATAATGGCTTCTAAAGACATAATTGAGAATGGAACACTTGACCAAACAATGGAAGCATTCTTGCTGACAACAACAATAGCAATGTTCAATATGCAGATATTAATCAATATGATGACAGTCAGAATGCACCCAATAATGATGGTTTGTATTACAATGGGAATCAAGAGATGACTCAAAGTTCACAAGTGAATGCTAATGCTCCTCCTATGCAATTTAACACTATGTTATTAGAATCCTATGATTTCACACAGAATGTGAAGGTAGAAAAACCAGCTAGCGAAGAGTTCTCTTTTCCATTCAGTTAAGAACTTGATCTTCAGCATGATGAGATGTTTGCTTTTTGCAATGATAATAAAAATAAATATAATCTAAGAAATAGAAAGGAACCTTTGATAGATGGAATTCCTCTAGCTTTACAACCAACTCCTCCTGATCTAAGAGCGAGTAACAATCTGGCACTAGTTAGGCCACCATATGGAGGACAATAGAACTAGAACCAAGTGAATGTACCAACAATATTGAAATATCCTGCTTGGTCTACTGAAAAGTATAATGCCATCAAAGACTTGAAATGAACCAAAGCAAATATGTCCATGTTTGACATGTTGCAAAATTGTCCACAACAATGAGAAGCACTCATGAAGACTCTGGATCATACAAAGGTACCCCATAACATGAATACGGTCCCTCAAAAGATGGTATTTCAACAAGTCAATGCTGTAGGAGCGATGCCTACTATGTTTAAAGACAAGGTTGAAGTACCCCCATTTTTGCTCAGCATGAGGATATATGGGAAGAATCTCCACAATTGCTTGATTGATTCAGGAGACTCATGTAATTTCATGCCACTATCAATAGCACAAAGGTTAGGGGTAAGTCCTCAACCTTCCAATTGGATAGTGGTACAGTTGGACAAAATAGGGGTGAAAGCCATCAGCATATTGAAAGACATTCAGATACAGTTGACAGTCGATCCCCAAATTTAATATGTCATTGATATACATGTGGTTGAAATTCCAGAGACATATGGGCTGATCCTAAGTAGAGAATGGAAAAAATGCCTAAGAGGATCACTCTCTATGGGTTTCACTCAGCTATGGTTACCATGGAAAGGATTGAACAATCAAATCAAGATAGATGCAGAACCTAAATTGAAAATAATGATTACAGATTACAATGCCCCAAATGAGATAGCATTCTTACAATTAGATTTAGGCTCATACCAGATGATGTCATTTGACACTATTCCAATCAAAGCATCCCAAGATCAGGATAAGGAACTCAAGATATCAATCCCAAAGGATGAGATTGTGACACAATTCATAGATAATATGGTGATTAATTTGCAATGCTTGGGAGAGGAAGCTGACCCTAGCATCTTACTTCTCTCCAAATTTTGTTGATTACACAAAGTCAGTCACTCCAAATTTGAATGCTCATCATGCCAAGAAGTAGTCACAAAGGTGTTAACACATATAATGCAAGGCAAGGATAACCACATTCTAGAAAAGGGACCTGTGGGAGATCAAAGTAATATAAACTCAACCAATTTGATAGGGTAGATCAAAGAGGAAATTGAAGATCTAAATTTATCATATAGTGATACCTCTTCTGATGGTGGGGGCTTGTCTTCTCCTCCCCCAAGAATGATTAAGATTTAGAGAAGAAGAAGGTACGTGAAAGGCCAAGGGTGGATTTTGATTGTCATTCATCCTGAACCCAAAACAAATGAAATTAAGGAATTGATAGAGGAAATTCAAAACAAACAAGAAGAGAATACATTTCCTCTATCAACTTGTTAGAATGGGGAATCATCAAGTCGACCTCGCGAGAAGTTGCAATGGGTTCCCAAGAAACAATCTTTTAACTCTCAAGTGAAAGAGAAGTTAAGAATGAACAAACACAAGGTTAAAAGGCCCAAGGAAGATCCAATTTGGACACATCACTTTGATGGTTCCAGATGCAAATTAAGGGCTAGAGTAGGTATAGAATTGGTTAATCCAAAAGGTAAATCCTTTTATACATCATATCGATTATAGTTTAGATGTACTAACAATACTGTAGAATATGAAGCATTGATCTAAGGACTTCTCTTTGCACTTGAGAAAGGGGTCACAGCTCTAATAATTGAAGGAGATTCTTAGTTGGTTATTTGAGAAGTAAAATCATTATACTCTTGCAATTACAAAAGACTACTTTCTTACAGGAAGAGAGTATGGGATTTACTAGATGATTTTGAAGCTTTAAACATAAGGTCAATTTCAAGGAGGAAGAACATGGTGGAAGATGCTCTTGCTATTTCAGCAAGTGCATTACAACCAGTTGAAAGAATGAAGTTGAAAAGATTTTCACTGGAGTTTGTTGCAGCCCCATCTATTCTAGACAATATTACCAACTTTGAAGTCTTTCAAGACAATCTACACATGAATTTATCATGTGCAATGGTCACTCTATAGGGCAAGAAATTGATGACAATCTAGATGACAAGCCCGAGGACGATGAACTTGAAGATGAAAATGGAATCCAAAATTTAAAGACTAACACTATTCCCAAGGGGATGGTTGAGTTAGAATGCATTTTTGATGGTGATGAATCAACCCTTAATAAAAGAATGATCCAAGAGAAGGGTATTGATGAATGTGATGAATACAACTTAGGAATTGAAGAAGAGCTGAGGATGGTCTGAATAGCGAAAGCGTGCAATGCACAAGAAAGGGAAGAAATTCTCAAGTGGCTTACTGAGTATAAAGATGCTATCGCTTGGAGCTATGAAGAATTAAAGACATATGACCCCAAGATTATAACTCATGACATCCCATTGAAACTAGATGCCAAACCTTTTCGGCAAAGACAAAAACTGGTTAATCCCATCCTTGAGCCCTTGCTAATGAAGGAAGTCAAGAAATTGCTGGATGCAAAGATCATATTTCCCATTCGCCATTATAGATGGGTGGCTAACTTGGTTCCCATACAGAAGAAGACTGGAGAGATTCACCTTTGTGTTGATTTTCATATCTTGAACTTGGCATCTCAAAAGGACAATTATCCTCTACCCTCACTTGATGAGGTTTTGCAAATTGTAAATGGTTGAAAAATGATGTGTTTCCTAGATGGGTATTTAGGATATAATCAAGTGATGGTTGAAGAAGAAGATCGACTAAAGATAGCTTTCACAACTGAATGGGGAACTTTTGTCTATAGTAGAATGCCTTTTAGACTGATTAACGTAGGGGCTACATTTCAGCGAGCCATGGATGAAGCTTTCAAAGGATTAGTAAATAAGTGTATAGTCATCTACATGGATGATTTAACCATCTTTTCAAAAGATTAAAGCACTCACATTGCTGATTTAAGGAGGGTATTTAATAGATGTCATAGGTATGACATATCCCTCAATCCCAAGAAATATTCATTTGGGGTCCCCAAAGGAAAGCTCCTAGGACATATCATTTCTAAGGCTAGGATCTCCATCTATCCTAATAGAATTGAAGCTATTCTAAAATTGTCACCTCCCCATAGTCGAAAAGAACTGAAGTCTTTCTTTGGGAAGATAGATTTTGTGTGAAAATTCATAAGCAGATTTGTAGAAATCATTCGTCCCCTTAATGATTTACTCAAAAAGGGGGCTAAAACGGAATGGGTTCCAAAGATAAAGAAATCATTTGAAGATATCAAAGTGGCCATTTCCACAACCTCAGTTCTGGTGAGTCCTGATTACAAGTTACTTTTTAAGATCTATTCCTTTGCTTCAGAACACTCTTGTGCAGAGATCCTGACACAGAAGAAGGAAAAGGAGGATGAGAGACCAATTGCTTTTATGAGTTGCCCCCTGAAGAATGCAAAGTTGAATTATTCAAACCTTGATAAATAATCCTTTGCATTAATCAAGGCAATGAAGAAGTTTTTTCATTACATACTGAGAAGTAAGGTGTATGCAATTGTACTTGATCTAGCAGTAAAGACACTTTTGATGCATAATGAACTCGGTGAAAGGAGAGGTAAATGGATGGCCATATTTCAAGAATTTGATCTCAAAATTCAGCCTATGAGATTAGTAAGAGGTCAAGGGTTGTCAAGAATGATAGCTGATAACCAGGATGGGAATAAAAAGGAATTTAGGTTTGATGTTCAGGCAGATAAGGATGATCAGGATAAGAGGATTGTATCTCAGGTTGATATTGGTCAAGGAGTGGTGATAGACATTTGATATCAAGACATTGTTTATTATCTTCTATAGGACCAATGCCCTAGTTGGATGAATAGTTCACAATGTAGGGGACTTAAAATGAAGTGTGAATCCTACATGCTACGTGACAATAGGTTGTATAAGAGGAACTATGGAGGGATTTATCTAAAGTGTTTAGGCTGTGAGGAAGCAAAGGAAGTCTTGAAACACTTTCATGACAAGTATGGTATAGGACATGGTTCAATAGAAGCAATGGCTCACATGATTCTAAGATCAGGTTATTTTTGGCCCTCAATATTTAGAGACACTTTCGAGCATGTACACTCTTGCCATATCTATCAAACCAGTGCTAATAGAGAAATGAATCTAGCATTGCCCTTACAACTTGTGTACAAGATAAAATCCTTCACAAAGTGGGGGCTAGATTTCATTGGTCTGGTCAATCCACCATCATCAACTAGACATGCATTTATTCTCAAAGCTATAGATTACTACACACGATGGACAGAAGCAGAAACATTAAAAAATTGCACTGCTAAGGTGGTAATAGACTTCTTGGAAGAACACATTGTTAGTAGGTTTGGAATGCCATTTGCCCTTGTGTGTGATAACGAGTCTGCTTTTGCATTAGCATTCTTGACCCAATGGGCATTTGAAAATCAAGTCATTATCAAGTTCTCTTCAAATTACTACTCGCAAGGAAATGGGGTAGAAAAACCTACAAATAAGAACTTGATCATAGTAATAAGATGGTTGTTGAAGGAGAACCCTAGGGATTGACATACACAGCTCAAATATGCCTTATGGATAGATCAAGTGAAAGTCAAAAATGCTTTGGGGACTTCTCTGTATTTACTTATCTATGGACAAGAGCCAGTATTTTCAGTCAACCTTAGAATTCCAATTTTGAAGTTCATGAGTGGATATGCTGAAGATGCTAAAAAAGTACAAATTAGATTGATGAATCATTTAGAGATGAACGAAAAACAAACAACTGCATTGGAGCATATGGCTAAACATCAAGCTGTTGTGAAAAGATAGTTCAATAAGAGAGGCATGATAAAATCATTCAGGGTTTCTGACCTTGTTCTACTCTAGGATAAAGTGAAAGAAAAGTTGGGTAGTCATACCAAGTTTCAACGTTTGTGGATGGGTCCCTATCAAATCATATAAATTCTTGGAGAAAACACTTTTAGGCTTAGTTCCTTACAGGGGGAATTTCTTCCCTTGCCCATAAATGGACAATTTATGAAGCATTATTTTGAGGCCTAAAAGACAAAAAAAAATTAGTTAGATTTTATTTCTGCATTTAGCTTAGATTTTTATTCCTACAAGTGTGTTTTGCTTTCATGTTGTGTATTTTCTTTCAGTCATGTGTTACTTTTCAAAGTTGTGTCAGTCCTGGGGGGTAAGGTGTACTTGAGATTTTGTCTCAAGATTTTACTAACCATTCTTTGGTTTCAATTTTAGGAAGGATTATTTCTTTGTTAAAACATTTGGAGGATTGTGTCTCTTATACCAACTGAGCAACCGACATTCCTTGCGGAAAGAGGGGATTTTGTAGTCTAGAAATTAGGAATCTAGACCAACAAGTTCTCAACACTTTGCAAAATTAAAATTTGATTATTTTAGGTACTATTAAATTGAAGTCAAAGATGATGAAGGATGATCCAAACTTCAACTAGTTCAAATAGGAGGGGTCTTCTTGAAAAGCTGTTAAGATCATTGTTTGTTGTGAGGGTTTCTAAGAGTTCTAAAAGAGGAATGCAAGGGATGTTCACCAAAGATCAAATCCAAGAAATGACACCAATGTCTTGACTATATAGTCTAAGCGTAGTTAGGATATAGAAGAAAAAAAAAAGAGAAAGAGAAAGAAAATAAAAAAAAAGTATGGTGTTAAGACTGAAGGATTCTAAAGCTCTGAAATGGAAAAATATGCGCTTTTAAAGAAAAATATCTTGTATCTAAAATATTGCTTCATCAAAACTAAATGGAGAGATTATTAAAGTTTGCTAGACAGTTAAAAGAATGTGATAGCCCGCCAAGAGCCCTCAAACTAATTCTCTCATCTGGTCAAGCAAATGATCGTTGAATAACTTTTGTCGAGGTTCTGAATGAATGAGCCAGGAGGAGTGGAAGATTGTTTTCGAGTTGTCAGAAAACTTTGATAGACTGCATCCTAAGACATCAAAGGGAATGAACACATGAATCACACACTGAGCTTGAAGGTTTTGAATTCTGGAGTCTTGATTGCAAAGTCATTCGAAATATGCTTGAAGTGTTCGAAGTTTAGTTGGTGTTTGGCACACATTGGAAGAATGTTTGCTGATAAAGAAATGCCTTTGTCATTTCTTCCTTTTTTTGGGGCTATTTGTTGCAGTCCCACAACACATGCCCCATTCCTTAGTAGGAATAGGGATTCCCTACTTTTTTTTGGACTCTCGAACTCACAGTTCAAGATTTAGAAAGAAGTGTTAGAGTAAAAAATCATAAAAGATCAAAAAAAGAAAAAAATTGAAAAGTCAAAAAAATCAAAAAGAATTGGAAAATGGAAAAGATATAAAAATATAAAATTCAAAAAATATAAATTTAAAAAAAAACTCAAAAAAAAATATAAAATGCACACCATATTCGCGCGCGTACAACATGCGAGGCTTGCATCAGGAATTCGTGGGGGTTATAAGGTCCCCTGCCTATCGAAAACCTTAACTCATTTTCCATTTTCATTTTTTCTTGAATTCGGCTTGGCAAACTACGCATAAGGTGAGCACACTCCAAAACTCATGCTAACGCACCCTTCCACTCACGTGCATCCGTGCACATGCTATTGCCATGCAACGCATGACCTTCATGTATTGTGCAACACTTTGTGCACTCGTGTGCCTCCATGGCCTCCATCCGCTATGCTTATGCGAACACTACTTTACGCTGCCCTTATCTGCACATTCTTTCATGTTACCAACACTTGTTGTGGTGCTTTGTGCCCGTGTGACCACCTCGTGCCTCTCATCTACGATGCTCCATGTCCACTGCACTCACTTTATGCCCATGGCGGCCCACGCCATTACGTCTACTCTGTACCCGTGGTGCAGATTCCATTTTTCTCTACAATCGCTCACCTCTCCCCACCACCACACAAACCCTAAACTCTTTCGCACACTCTACCTTGCGCGTGCACCATGTGGCACAAAACTTAACCCAATAAACCTAATTTTTAAAAAAAAATTTAAAATTTTTTAAAAATAAATAATAAAAATAAAAAATAGAAAGGGGATACATTTTTTTTCTTAAACACTCAATTAGACATAAATTAAGTGTGTTCTTTGCATTTAGTTTTTATTCTCAAGCTAATAAATATTTTTTCTCATGACATAGAAAAGCTTAAATGGCGTCTACATCTAGAATGACACCCAAGCCCGTCATATTTAAATTTCAAGGTGTACCATCAAAATCAAGATTTGATGATGATTATGCAAAAATTAGAGATACCGACTTCAAACACATAGACTTGGGTGACTTACTCATAATCTGGAATAAGCCCAGTGAGAGATCATCTTTAGTGTCCTTGTTGATTTGTTTTGGGTTGGTGAATGCAACATCGCATCCCATATCAGTACAATCAGCACAAGTAATCATGAGGGTGACATGACATTTTATTTCTGAAGAAAGAGTGGTCAAGAGTGTCACTGGAGAGGTTGTGTTGGATCTATGACCAGAAAACATTGAGAGGGTCTTCCATCTTCCAAGAGTAGACCAGTTCATTAGAGTCTCATAGGAAGCAGCTGAGAGATGGTACAGGGAGCACTAGTAGGAGGCAACTGATATTATACAATCCTCTTACCTCATCAAGAAGCGTCCTAGGGGAAGGATAACAAGCAAAGTGGATATGACTCAGGGATATATGAAGGAGGACATTGGGTATTCTATCATCCTTTTGAGCAGAGTCATGAGCTTACCTACTGCAAGCCACCTTAGCACTTTCATGGTCAACTTCATTAAGACCATTAGAGCAGTGAAGATACCACTAGACTGGGCCACCACACTAAGTGAAAACTTGTGTGAGCAATTGAGGATGGTAAAAGACAAGAAGAAGTTCTATATGAATTTTTACATGGTATACCTACTAGCAGTGAGGGTGACAAACTACCTAGATTTGTATAGGAGAGGCAGTATGCAAGATCCCAATGCCTGGCCATATATAGTCTACCCTCAACTAGTAAAGAAGAAGCTCTCAGTAGAGAGCAAGGAGTATAGAATCGTGAATGATGCATTCATTTTTGCAATCATCCGATTCATTGAGGGAGATTATGTGAAGAGGTTATCTGATGAAGCCAAAGCATAGATTACAGTTCTTAGAGCCTACTTTATTTAGTTAAAAATGTTCACATATCCTGTAGGTAACTGAAGCCTCCATCAATCCTAAGAAGCTCACAAGGTATCCAAGTGACAAACTGGTGCTATTAGAGATTGCCTAGAAAATTGAGTTAGCATATGAGAAGATAAAAAGACAATGAAGACCTTGCTGGGCATGGCCCTTGGTCATTGGACCATACCAGATGAAATAGAAGCATGATATTCTATCTTTGAATGGGAATAGGAGAATTATCCCCTTGAGGAGTACAACTTTCCCTGGCCCTATTTTGCTAATATTGAGAGAGTGGAGAGTCTGGCAGGAAAGGAATTCCACCATGAGGATGCTATTGAAGATCATTGGATGAATGCAACAAATGACTATGATGTCCACATAAGGGACTATTGTAGGATGGCTTTGTATTTAGTAGAGAAGGCTCTCTAGTTGAACATCCTAAAGGAGATAAGGCAACATGATTCAAAGGAGTTACTGGACCCCCTGTTCAACTCAAACAAAATAGGTGAAAGACCCATTATGAATGCTGAGGTTGACAGGGAGGAGGTTGATGATATTAATCATCGGTGAGGCATGTCATCAAAATGATGAAGGATTAGATCAAGAGGCCTTTTCTAGTTGATCTAATACCTGATACAATAATCTTCCATGTGCATGCTCGCCTAGAAAGAGGTAGAGGGAAGAAAGTAATGATTCCTAATTTTGCAGCCCAGTCTCCTATCAGGCCAGAGATAGTATACCGGCTTGATCACCCAGTTGGATACTATCATCCTCTAGAGAGGAAAGGAAAGAATAAGAGGAAGAGGACCTCCCCTTAGAGGATTCAAACAAAATAGGCTGAAGAACATACTCCTCCCCAACAACAAGAAGAGAGTGCACAAGGGTTTGAAGATACTAGAGCTACTCAAGTCCAGGATGAACCTCAATTGCCTCCCATTATGTTCCATTAACTAGAAGAAGGAGAGATTTCATAAGTCTCCATTTCTCTTGTGTAAGAAGAGCCAAAGGAGGGAAGAATCAAGTGGAAGAAAGAAGTTCCAGACTTCTATTTAAGGAGTCATAGACCAAGAAGCAAGAGTTGCTAACATGCCTAATTGTGAAGTGGTAGAAGGGTGTCAAGGAGAAGGCATCTAGGAGAAGGAAGAACAGAGCACAGAGACTCTGCTTTGTTAAGTGGTCAGAAAGAGAGGATTGCACTAGTACATTGAGCATGAAGACTCAAGGAGACCAAGCTTGAAAAGAGAGCAAGCTGTCAGAATTATAGAAGACTGAAAGCCATGCAATGTTATGAGCTGAATTTGATGACATCAAAGGATGTGACACTGCACTCAAGATGTGGAAAGCCCTGCCAAATATCTATGGAGGAGATCATAATGTTCAGAGAGCAAAGAGAGAAAGCCTAAGAGGAAAGTTTGATGACATGAAAATGGAGGAAGGTGAAAATGCCACTCAATATGCTGCTAGAATGAAAGAAGTGGTAAGTGCAATAAGAAGTCTGGGTGGTCAATTGGAAGAAGATACTGTCAATAGAAAATACTTGAGAAACCTTCTCCCTATCTATACTATTAGAGTTTCAACCATCCAAGAGTTAAGGTGTGTTTAAGGAAACACACTAACTTTTGAAGGAATAGTGGGAAGACTTACTGCATTTGAACTATCCAACTTTGATAACTACAAACCTGAGAATCTTGAATCTATTTTCAAGGCCAAGCTAACGTTGAAAAAATCTGAGGAGGTGAAATCAAAGAACATGAGTAGAAAAGGAAAACATGCATCCAGTGATAGCAGCACAGATGCAGAAGATGTAGAATAATTTGAAGTAGTATTGGCTAGAAGATTCCATAGAGGCAATGGTAAGTTCAAGGGTAAGTTGCCTATCATTTGTTTTAATTGCAATGAAGTAGATCATATTGTTGCAAGGTGTACATAGAAGAAGAACTACAAAGAAGGAAACAAGTACAAGAACAAAAGAGAAGATGATAGTAGAGATTACAAGGACAAAGGAAAAAGATGCTACATTGTTGAAGAAGATTCTGATGAGAATGATGATGAAGTAGTCTATATGGCCATGAAGGAAGAATTAGATGAAGATGAAGCAACAACATTGGTAACCTGCGTGAACAAAAATGACAAGTGGATCATAGAAAATGGATGCTCACATCACATGACAGTAGATAAAAGTAAGTTTATTACCTTTACTCAGTATGATGGAAATAGTGTTAGGTTTGGAAATGATGCTCCATGTCAGATCAAAGGAAAAGGTTCAATTAAATTTATAGAGAAGATCTCATGTGGTAATGCATACTATGTTGAAGGATTGAACGAAAATTTGTTGAGTGTATCATAGTTAGGCAATGTAGGTTGTAAAGCAAAATTGCCAAAATCTATGACATTGTTGGAAATCTGATAGGAAAGGGTGAACAAACTAGGAGTAACTTATTTTACCTAAATATGGAAGATGCAACCTGTCTTGTTGTTAGACTTGATGATGCATGGTTATGGCATAAAAAATTGTGTCATGTCAACTTTGACAATTTGATTAGCATTAGCAAAAAGAAGAAAGTTAGAGGTTTTCCCAAACTGAAGAAACCCTAAAATACAATGTGCAAACAATGTCAACTAGGAAAGATGACTAAGTCTAGTTTTAAAAGAAAAACATACACTTCCAAAGAAGTACTAGAACTAGTCCATACAAATTTATGTGGACCAATAGAAGTGTAAAGCTACCTAGGAGATAGACACATAATGCTATTTGTGGATGACTATTCGAGGATGATGACTGCCATGTTCCTAAAGAAAAAAATTGATGCATTTCAAATGTTTATGTGGTACTTAGCTAGAATTAAGAAGGAAATAGGAAAAAGTTTGAAATGCCTAAGATTAGAGAAATGAGGAGATTTTACATCAAAGGAATTTGAGATATTCTGTAGTGACAAAGGTATCAAAAGACAAACATCAGCACCAAGAACTCCACCTCAGAATGGGATTGCTAAAAGAAGGAATAGATCAGTGATAGACTATGCTAGAACCTTGATGGTGGAAAAAAATGTTGTTCTAAAGTATTGGAGAGAAGCTGTAATCACTGTTGTTTACACTCTGAATAGAGTTTAAGTCAAAAAAAGGAATAAATGCAACACCTTTTGGACTATGGTATGGTCACTTAACTAATGTAAAACATTTCAAAGTATTTGGTTTTAAATGCTACATTCTTAAATATACTAGAAATGGAAAGTTTGTTGCAAAAAGTGATGAAGGTATATTCCTTGGATACTCCACTAGAAGTAAGGCATATAAGTGTTTGAATACTAACACTAACAAGATTATAGAGAGTGCAAATGTAAATTTTGATGAGCATGCTGAAGTCTAAGTTGATGAATCCAAGCAACTAAAAGATTATAGATCTTTTTAATATTTCTATGAAGGAATGATTGTTGAAGATAATGCTACCAATCAAGTTGGAAATCAACAAAAAATTTCAGTATCAGTTGAGTCACAACTAGTGAATGTCAAGTTGCATTTAGAAGCCCAGTTGTAGAATGAAGAAAATGCACATTCTAACTTTGAAAACAACTCACATGGAAGAGATGATGAAATACCAAATGAAGGAGAGCAAAATGACTCTGAAGCTGAAGGACCAAACATAGAAAGAAGGACAAAACCAAAATTAGCCAAGTATGCAAGAAGACATCACCCTGTAGATCAAATCACTGGTGACAAGGATGTCAGACCTATGACAATGAATAGACTAAGAAATGACTCATGTTTATTGAGTGAGGTTGAGCCTAAAATAGTGAAAGATGCACTACAAGATGATGACTGGTATAAAGCTATGGAAGAAGAGATAGATCAGATTGACAAGAACAAACTTGGACCCTAGTTCCTAAACTAGCTAATAAGAATGTAATTGGTACCGAATGGGTTTTTATGAAAAAACTTGATGAGAATGTTGAGATAAAAAGAAACAAGGCTAGATTAGTTTGCAAAGGTTATGCATAAGAAGAAGGACTAGATTATGGGGAAACATTTTTCCATATATCAAGAATGGAAGGAGTAAGGACGTTACATGCATATGCTGCCTACAAAGGTTTCAAAGTCTACCAAATGGATGTAAAGTCTACTTTTTTGAATGGTATACTAGAAGAGGAGGTCTACATAGAACAACCAAAGGGATTTGTTGATGACAACAACAAGGATGTGGTTTGCAGATTACACAAGGCACTCTATGGTTTGAAGCAAACACCTAGAGCATGGTATGAGAGACTACACAAATATCTTTTGAAGATTGGATTTGAGAGAACATATGACAACAACATCTTGTATATCAACGCATAAAAAGGTAAAGATATTCTGATATCAAAAATATTTGTTGATGATATAATATTTGGAGGAAAAGATATTCTATGCAAAGATTTTGCTGATCAAATGAAACATGAGTCTAAGATGTCAATGTTTGCAGAAATCAAGTTCTTTGTTGGATTGCAAGTACATCAATTGAAGCATGGCACATTTGTGACCCAATAAAAATATATCAAGGAGATACTCAAGACATTTGGATTAGAAGACTCAAAGCTAGTTAGCACACTAATGGTAATAGGACATTAATTATCAAAGAATGATGAGTCAGCTGAAGTGAATCAGATAATGTGTAGATCAATGATTGGAAAGCTACAGTATGTTGTAAATAGTAGACTAGACATTGCATTAGTAGTTGGAATAGTGGCAAGATTTTCTACAAATCCATGAGAAAATCATTTGATGACAATAAAGAGAATACTGAGGTATCTAAAAGGAATTGATGACTTTGGTTTATACTACAAGAGGAGTGAAAAGTTTGAGCTAAGAGCCTACACTAATGCAGATTGGGGAGGTAATATTGATGACAAAAAAGCATAGTGGAGGAGCACTTTTCTTAGGAATAAGATTGATTACATGGACCAACAAAAAGCAAAGTTTTACCTCAGAGTCAACAACAGAAGTTGAATATGTTGCAGCTACTATCAATTGCACTAATATTTTATGGATCAAACATCTACTGCAAGGTATGAAGGAAGAGGTAAATGAGCCTATGATACTTTATTGTGATAATACAAGTTCCATCAACATATCAAAGAATCTTGTAATGCATGCCAAAACCAAGCATATTGCAATTAAGTATCACTATGTGAGAGAATTGGTGGAAGACAAACAAGTGAAGATGGAATATGTAAGTTCGAAATAGATTGTTGACATCTTTACAATAGCACTTCCTAAAGATGTTTTTGAGTATCTTAGAGGTAAGTTAGGGGTGATACCCCTATCCAAGGCTACTTAAGAGAAAATAAGACTGCCTTGCATCAAATGAATTGATTATTGAAATATTACACATTGATGCAGAGGATACTTACTTTAGGATTTTGCCTGAAGTAAGAAAAGTGCTAAAGTTTCAAATTAGTCACAAGCAAAGTGACAAAGGGAGAAATTGAAAGAAACTGCAAATGCGACACTTGCATGTTAAGATGCTGAGATAATGTGTCTTTGGCATTGTTGTCAAAGAGGGAGAGGAATAAAGAAAACTGATCAACAGTTGAGGGAGAAGATGAATAAGCTGATCAAAAAATATGGACAAAAAAAGAAATAGCAGAAGATGAGCAATGCATATAGAGGGAGAGAATGTAAGTGTTGGAAATAATCAAGACTACCAAGGTTACTGAGAGGGGAGGGGTGAATCAGTAACTCTAAAACTTTAATTCAATTCTGCATAATAATATTTTTACCATTCATCCATATAATCTACTGTATGCATGAAAAGATAAACATTTGTAACACATGAACACATAGATTTGGTGACCCAGAAACCTTCCAATTAGAAAGTAAAATTGGGGTGGGGATGATGCCCACAAGACTTCAATACTACAGTATAAAGTTGGCCGGTTAAGGCTTACAATGATCACTTCTGATGATCTGCCCTGTTAGGAGCAAGTAGGATTGCTAGATCCACCTTGTTAAAGGATTTACAAACATACAATAAAGTATGCACTCTGTTAGGAGATTTACAAAAGACTATCAAGTCTACCCTGTTAAAGGATTTACAAACTGATTCACCTATTAGGATGAAGCAGTGGATCTGGTTACAACTGATTGCTGATAAGATCCCTTGTGCTCTAATCACCTGATGTGATGGATATAGCTTTTTTGCATCAATTGTTGAGCTTACTATATTCCTCTATTTTGCTAGTGATTCACTTTTCTTCTTCTCAAAAATATTGCAATATGACACCAACGATATTCAACATCTCATTATTTCAAATGATATATACCATTCCAATATTTACACTGGCAAGGTCGACCAAACACAAGTGAACAAGCATTACTGAGTCGGCCAGGTGGTAGAAAACTCGAGTTTCATAAACTAACTCGGTGACCTTCTGATACTCGGCATCCACTACAATACACTGCATTGTCATACACTCGATAAGAGTAGAGGCACGGTCCATACTAATCATTCTAAGTAGCTTGGAACTCGGTAACCATTGGTGACTTAGTGAATATTGTATCCTCCTTCTTCTCCTTCTTCTTCTTCACCTTCTTCATCTTCACCTTTTCCCTTGGTGAGCATAAGAGGACCGGTAGAAGTTTTCAATTTGGCTATTTTTCTCTTACCCTTACTTATGGCCTGTGGTAGCTTGATTTCAAGCTCAATTCTAGCCTTAGCTTCATCATAGGTTCCAAAAATTTGTTGCCTTGGGTCTACTAGCTCATTTACCAGTGCCTCTATGATATCTCTAGCTTCATCAATATTTACCTCATAAGGAAGAGGTTTTACCCATGCTACTCGGGGTTTGACTGCCTGAATCTATACCTTGTCACAGTCAACCATGAAGCACACATCATCTTTATAATCTGCAACAAGCTTTGGAGGAATTCTGAATCTGTTATTCATTCTTTCCTTGAAGTCTTCAAAATAATGATCCATAATACTATCAAAATTTTCACCCATTTCTGCTACAAATTCATTTATTTGATACAAAATCGAAATATCTTTTCTCCATACAACTGTACCTTTTGAAGGGAAAAATTTTTGTACATAGAAAAATAGACAAACTAACAAAGAACCAAATTTATAAGAGTTGGTTTTTGAGGTCCTTATACTATCCATGTTTTTATTAAGTTGTTTTAGCAACACATCTGCTAGGTCAAACTCCATGTTTTTCTTCACAACCTTATAGGCTAAATCTACGGCCTCACAGGGCACACTATTCAATCTGCTGGAACTATACATCTTATATGCAATTAAATAAATTTTGAATCTTAACTTTGCATCAGATACATTGTTAGGTTTCAATCCTCTGCCATCCCATTCGGCTAGGGTTAACTTTTGAAGTTCATCCCGACTTAAGGTTTTAGTTGTTTTTGATTTGCTTAACATTGGAAAACCCGTGATCTTATGAATCATCTTCTTTTTTATCAAGATGGGTTGCTCTAACCACAACTGACCATTATGCACACGGCTTAAAATGTATCTTATCCATTTCATTTGAAAGTTCCTTGGCAGGTGCGGGATATGGGTCAAACCTTTGGTTTCCAGATGTTTGAACTTGGGTTTGAGGGTTCCATCCACACACAACTCGGCTAAGGCATTATCCATATCTAGTGTCCCTATCTCTTGAACAGTGCATTTAAAATGAGTATGAATGTCATTTATAAGTAGTACCTTTGGTGGAATTTTCGATTGGGCTCTATGTGGGTCGAGCGATTTAGCTATGGTGGGAACGAGCATGAAACTAGGTGCTTTCCGTTCTACTCCCTTCACAAGCATTTCAGAGCCTCTCTTTGCCTTGCTGCTGTTGGTGCTTGCAGATGCCATTGCTGCTTGGTGAGTGAATGATTTCATTAAAAAAAATCTTTGCTAGAAAATCACTTCAAATCACTTGAACTCACTTTCGCACTCTTGGAAACTTCTTCGCTTTGTATATTCTAAATTCACGGTGAAAAATGAGATCAAATTTTGCCTTTTTGATGAAAAATATGCCATTAATGCTCGGGTACGAAGGTAGCTGAGATGACCTAGGGTTTTTCAGATAGTCATCGACTTACTCGGTAAACCTTGCAACTTGGTGAACAAAAAAAACCTTTCACATTACCGACCTAGCTCGGTTAAGTCTGAAACCAACCTTGCTCGGTAGATGCACCACAGTGAACTATGTCTTGTATCTGAAATACTGATTTGTCATTTGCACTTCTACATTTTGAAACTACTTTAGGATATTGCTTGAAGATGCAGTCCCTGGTCCTTCTTGATGAGTCTAATTAGAAATGGTGGAGTCACCCATTTCTTGAGTGACAGCCATTATTTGAATTTTCTGGCTCGGTAGATTTTGGAATCCACTGTTGTCTCATCTATTTTCGAATGTTGTCATCTCTAACTTTCTTTTCATCTTCAATTCTTCCTATATTCATGCAATTCTTGGATATATGACCAAGATCGGTACATGTATAACATCTTATAGTAGTATCTTTCTTCCTTAGGTGATGCCTTGCACAGTTTATTCCAATGTGTCCATATTCTCCACAATAGTGACATCTGCACCAATTATTGTAGTCCCAACCAAATAATGCATTGACAATTTGTTTTGCTGGATCGAATGATTTAGGTCTACATTTAGATGCCTTGTGACCTTGTTTCTTGCATTTGTGACATTTGCCTTCAAACTTTGGTTTTTCTTTGCATTCATTTGCTTTGTGACCATGTTGATTGCAATTGTAGCATTTACCATTGAATTTTCTTTTACCATTGCTCCAACATCTGTTAGATGTATGACCTAACTTACCACAATGATTGCAAGTAAGTCTTTGATTCTTTTGAGTACCTTGTTTGGAAGATTCACCTTCTTCATTGTATCCAAGGCCTGCTTTACCTTTTTGTCTATGAAGATTCTGCTCATTTTGCAGATTCAATTGATCCATATCTGCTTGAGATTTTATCATCCTTTCATTGACTTGTTTTTCAACATTTAAGTCATTTTCCAAACTTTCATTGATTTGTCTTTCAGATCTCAGATCACTTTGTAAGCTTGCATTGATTTGCCTTTTAGTGATTAAATCATTTCTCAAACTTTCATTCTCAGATCTTAGATTCATAATTTCTTCATTTACATCAGATAGTTGACCTAAAAGATCTTCATGCTAAAGGGATTGATTATTTCTTACCTCTAAGTCTTCATTTTCCTTGTTTCTTTGTTCCAAAACTTCACATAGCCTGATGGATTGGATTTCTTGTTCTCTTTTGAGCTTTCTTACTTCTTTCTGCAGAGAACTATTCTTTGCTAGGAGTTCCTTGATTGCTTCATTAGCTTCGTTTGAACTGCTTGACGGTAAAAGGTCTTCAATCCTTTCTTCAATATACTGATGATCATTCATTTGTCTTGCAAGTTCCTTCCTTCTTTTTAGAGATTGAGAAAGATGCTCCTTTGCTTCATTGAGTTGAGTCATGGCCATTTCCAGATCTAGCTTTTCATTCTTGATAGATTTGTCAAGTCTGAATATCTCCATTGTCCTTGATCTTTGCTCAAGCTGTCAAAATTTATCCTGAGAACCACAAGGCTCTGATACCAATTGTTGGAAATAATCAAGAATAACAAGGTTACTGAGAGGGGAGGGGTGAATCAGTAACTCTAAAACTTTAATTCAATTCTGCATAATAATATTTTTACCATTCATCTATCTAATCTACTGTATGCATGAAAAGATAAACATTTGTAACACATGAACACAGAGATTTGGTGACCCAGAAAGCTTCCAATTAGAAAGTAAAACTGGGGTGGGGATGATTCCCACAAGACTTCAATACTGCAGTATAAATTTGGCCGGTTAAGGCTTACAATGATCACTTCTGATGATCTACCCTGTTAAGAGCAAGTAGGATTGCTAGATCCACCTTGTTAAAGGATTTACAAACATACAATAAAGTATGCACTCTGTTAGGAGATTTACAAAAGACTGTCAAGTCTACCTTGTTAAAGGATTTACAAACTGATTCACCTATTAGGATGAAGCAGTGGATCTGGTTACAACTGATTGCTGATAAGATCCCTTGTGCTCTAATCACCTGATGTGATGGATATAGCTTTTTTGCATCAATTGTTGAGCTTACTGTATTCCTCTGTTTTGTTGGTGATTCACTTTTCTTCTTCTCAAAAATATTGCAATATGACACCAACAATATTCAACATTTCATTATTTCAAATTATATATACCATTCCAATATTTACACTGGCAAGGTCGGCCAAACACAAGTGAACAAGCATTACTGAGTCAGCCAGGTGGTAGAAAACTTGGGTTCCATAAACTGACTCAGTGACCTTCTGATACTCGACATCCACTACAATACACTGCATCGTCATGCACTCGGTAAGAGTAGAGGCATGGTCCATACTAATCATTCTAAGTAGCTTGGAACTCGGTAACCATTGGTGAATCGGTGAATATTGTGTCACTCGATAAAAACTGAATCCATTGATAACCTTCTTCACTTGATAATCACTGATTCCTTCATTTACCTTGTTTACTCGGTAATCACTGATTCCTCTGTTTACCTTGGTCACTCGGTAAACACTAAGTTATTTTTTTACCTTGATCACTCAGTAAACACTAAGTTCTTTGTTTACCTTGATCACTCGGTAAACACTAAGTTCTTCTGATGACTCGGTGAGCACTGATTGCTTAGGGAACACTGTTCTACTTGGTAACCACTAACTGCTTGGAGAACACTATTTTGCTCGGTAATCACTATTCTACACGGTAACCACTGTGAACTTGGTAAATACTGCTGAACTGCCCATATGCTCGATTTCCAAAGGAATGCTCGGTATCAACTGTTTACCTACAAAATTTATAAGGTAATCACTGAATGCTCGGCGTGAAGTGTAGACTAGGTGATGAGCTCAGTAAGGATTCAGAATCGAATAGGTGTTGTGACTAATGAATAATATATCATAATTCCAACAGTAAGAAGGGCAAAAAGAAAAATAAGATACAATAGCTAAGAGGGAGAAGTTGAAGTAAAGCAATCAGGACAGTAGATCAATAGAGGGAGATGAAAAAATTGATGGTAACATAATTTCTTTTTTGGCATTTGACTTACTGTTCTAGCAAGTTAACCCTTTGATACCCTGGTTGAATAGTTGGTTTGATGGTTGATCAGTTTGCTTTGCCATCAATGCCAAAGAGGGAGATTTTTGGAAATCTGATTGAAAAGATCATTATGAGAAGAAGATTGATTGAAAAAGGAAGATTTTTTGATAAAGAATGTTTCCAATCATTTTTTTGTTATTGATGTCAAACCTGCTATTTGTAGGAATGACAATTTCTTATAAGATCCAAGTACTATCACTTAGTAGATTGATGAAGAGGATTTAATCAACAAGATATAACAAGAGCACCTAAGGTAAAGTTTGAGTTATGGTTTTGTAATGAAGTACAAGGATCAGTTAAGACAATGGTTAAATATGTATTGATAGCATACTTAAAGATATAGAGGTTGGTTACACTTAGAAACATTGGAGGATTAAGTTGTAACAAGGTTGACTGCAAAGCTTAATTGAGTTCATTAGTGAGTGCCAAGAAAGCTAGTTCAAGCCGAGCAAATTTTCAGTTGGAGCCGAGAAAAAGCAAAATCTAGTGTGTGCTGAGTGAACTTCAGGTGTTGAGTGAAGTTCAAGTGCTGAGTGATATAGAAGGAGCCAAGAAAATAGAAAACTTAGTGGATGCCAAGTGAATTCATAGTAGGTGCCAAGCATAAATAAAACATAGTTGATGCCAAGTAACATAGTATGTGTCGAGCACCAGAATTTGAATAGTGCCGAGCTACATTATTATTAGAAATGTCAAAGATTTTCCAAATTTGAGCTGAAAAAAGTTGTTACCTTGAATTTTGTGAACTAGCTGGAGAATAAGGATGATGAGTTGGTGACACAAAATTCTATGTAAACCATTTTGGGGTGAATTCAAGAGGATTCTTCATGTTGTTTCTAGAAGAAACAAAATATGGGTTAGATTCAATGAATGCTACCTAATCCATTCAAACTAAAATTGAAGGAGGGAAGAATCAAGAAAGAAAAAGAAGTTCCAAACTTCTATTTAAGGAGCCACAGACCAAAAGCAAGAGTTGTTGGCCTGCCTAATTGCAAAGTGGTAGAAGGGTGTCTAGGAGAAGGAAGAACAGAGCATAGAGACTTTGCTTCATTAAGTGGTCAGAAAAAGAGGATTGCACTGGTACATTGACCATGAAGACTCAAGGTGACCAAGATTGAAAGGAGGCAAAGTTGTCAGAACTATAGAAGACTGAAAGCCATGCAATGTTATGAGCTGAAGAGTGATTTGAAATCTGCAAGATAAGTTGTATGCTGTAATCAGGTCAAAACCCCTTATTGTTACTCTCTAGCAATTGTATTAGTTAGGGTAGAAGAAAATCCTATGGACTTAGGTTGGTTTAACAACCATTTGTAAATCCTTTAACAGGGTGGCATTCCAAGTGAATGTTCTAAAGTCCTCTAACCAGACCCACTTCTAACAGGGTGGTTAAATCCTTTAACTAGGTCACATTTAATAGTGTGTTGTAGCCTTTAATAGTGTAGGCCTTTCATAGGGCATCAATTTAGAAGAGTGAGAATTGACTAGCATGTTATTGGTGGTTTTCCCCAAATTGGGTTTCCACATAAATCACTGTGTCATGTGTTAATCTTTTCATGTGTTATGCTTGCATGTTGATTTATAGTAACTTGTTGAATATAAGGAATGTTTTAAGCTTAGATGAATGAATAGTTTGATGGGCACACTTTACTTGATGAAAATTTTGAATTGGACATTTGGACCTTAAATAACTGATTCAACCCCCCCTCTCAATTATTCTAAAGCATTTCTAACACATAGCTGTGTATAGGCTTCATGTTTGTGTGGTATGTTTGGTTTACTCCTGTGTCTTCTTCTGTCATTATTTTTATTTTTATTTCATCTTGGCATTTTTATTTCTCTCTCTCTTGTTGTTTCTCTTTTATGCAAGGTGTTCTCCCTTGGTTTGTGTTCTCTCTCTCTCTCTCTCTCTCTCTCTCTCTCTCTCTCTCTCTCTCTCTCTCTCTCTCTCTCCAGTCTCCTATATCTTTGGAGTCAGTCTGAATCTGCAACTCACTTTTTTGCAGCTCTTGCTCTCTCATCCTGATAATGAATCACGTAGTTTGATTCAAAACATTGATGGTAAAAATTCCAACACAATCTAATCTAGAAGCAATAACTAACAAATAAAATTCTTCGTTGGACTTTAAGTGTCTCAATTAAAGAGAGGAATCTTCATTGGTTTGACTAAGTATGCGAAGAAGGTACTTAAAACATTTGGCATGGAGCAAGAAAAAATGGTAGGCACACCAACGGTGACCAATTGCAAATTGTTAAAGGAAGATGAAATCCTTGAAGTAAATGATATAATTTACCATTTGATGATTGGAAAGCTACAATATGTGATACACAATAGACCAAACATCACACAAGAAATTGGTATAGTGGATAGATTCTTAGCCAACCCAAAGGAACCACACATGGTAGTTGTGAAGTTAATCTTTGGATATTTGAAGGGTACTGAAGAATATGGACTATGGTATCCTCATAGAGGTACTTTTGAACTTATTATCTTTACAAATGTTGATTGGGTAGGGGGTAAAGATCAAAGAAAGAGCACAAATGGTGGTAGATTTTTTCTTGGAGGAAGGTTGGTAGCATGGAGGAAAAATAAGAAAAAATGCATATCGTAGTCAACCACTGAAGTAGAATATGTTGTTACAATAATGAATTGCACTCAAGTTTTCTAGATCAAACAAATTCTTGAAGGGATTCAAGAGAAAATGGATAATAATAGTTATTAAATGTAATAACACTAGCACAATCATATCTAAAATCTTGGTTATGCACCCAAAGACTAAGCATATATCTATTAAATACCATTTTTTGAGGGAAAAAAATGTGAGCAAACGAGGTCATGTTGGAATATATCCCAACGAAGGAACAATGGGAAAATCTCTTCACAAAGCCTCTTCAAAAGCATATATTTGAGTATCTAAGAGAAAGGTTAGGGCTCTTATCCCTATCATGTCTTAACTAAATTCTTGATCAAGCGGGCATCAATTCACACTCAAAGAGGAGCAACAATTTAAAGATGGATGGATGAGTATGAGGGACTATTCCATAGGGGGAGCAGTTAAGCAGAAGGAAAACAAAAAAGATAGTCACCTTTGGCATTATTTTCAAAGGGGGAGAAGTCGAGAACAAGGAAGAAAGAAAAGGTGGAAGAAGTTGAGAAAAGATGCAAGTGATCAAACACATAAAAATACACAATCTTAGAGGGAGACAATGAAAGTAGGAAAGAAGAATACAAGTGTGTTCAAATGACTAAGTGTTTCCATCAATGCCAAAGTGGGATATTATTGGCCTAAGTGTTGTAGTCTAACTAGTAAATAGACCAATAGATATAGTCATTTAAAGGTATTGTCATTTCTAGAAATGCTTGTGAAGATAAATTGATCGGTATTAAGGAACAATTGATAAGGCACAAAAATGTGCATCTCTAACTCACACCTAAATAGTCTAAGTTAGAGAAGATATACAGGAAAAAGTAAGATGATTCACATAGGAAAAGGCTACTAAGAGATGATATCATGCACAAAAAACAACCAAGAAAAAGACACAATAAATAGGTCAACAAGAAAATTTAGCTTGAACATCATGAAGGACATCACGTAATAAACCCATGACTATCTAGTCATACAAAGGGTAAGAGTGCATGTTACATAGTATTTACTGGTGATGGAAATGAAATTGAGGAATAGTTAGAAGAATTTAAATTTGAATTCTTTCTATCAATTATGGACCACAGAGGGCATGTGACAACCGACCTCTATACAAACACACTATATCTGACAAAAGTGGCACACTACTACAATGAGAAGAAATCCTAGTAGTAGGAGTGAGAAAGACTTCTAAGTGAAACTAAAAGAGAAATATAAATAATATGAGATAGGAGGAGAAATATTTGGATTTCCTAGTGATTAGCCACAAAATTAAAAAGAGTCAAGGTAAGAGGAGGAAATATAAAGAGGAGAAGAGGGGTGACAAGAGAAGTCATTCTCAATGAGCTATTGTGCCTTGGAAATCTTATGAGGACTTCTACCAAAGAACAATACAAAGAGATTGTGTATAAGAGATAGAAGAGCCAAGTGTACCAATGATCAAAATTTGTGGATCACAGAGCTAAGAGAAGAAAGAGTATAGTTGTAGATTGATCAAAAGAGTAAATTAGAGATCTACATCAGGACAAGTGAAGTAGCTAAACTATTGCTTTCTTGTTGTTTATTTACCTTTGCAATAGTAAATCTTAATGAGGGTAAACCCTACTAGGTTCTTTGTATGAATCCATTAGCAAGGTGAGACATTAACTTGTGTTCGAAAGGTATTCAATTAGGTTTCTCCTAACAAGGCAAGATCTTGACAAGTCTCTCTCAAATCTTTTAATATGGTGGCACCTTATAGTATCATTGCAATCTTTTAACATGGATAAGCTCTTGACCAAGCACACTTCAGAAGAGTGCATATTTGTGAGGATCGACTCATATACTATGGTTTTTATCCTAGTTGTTTACGCATGAGATAAATTTAGTGTTATGTGTTGCTACTCATACACTATGGTCTTTACCGATGAAGGGTGCTCCCCTTAAAACTATAATCTCATAACAAAAACAACAACCAATGTGAGAAAAAAATATGGTCTTCTTATTTGCCTTGCAAATGTGGAATTATAGAATTCTCAAGTACAATATGCTAATCCACATGGGCACCTTCTTTACAATAATTTGCAAGACAAGCTATGAACTATCACCCAGAGCTGTCCTAGACAATGTTTGAGCCTTTCTTAAATAGGCAATTTTATGTTGCTCGAGAAGGTTGTAGACATTGAAACTTAATACCTAGGGCCAACAGACCCTAACAATACACATAGAGTTAGCCAAATACATATTTGACAATTATTTTCGATATTTCAGGTAGCCCAACTTTGAAAGGCCATAACTCATGAACTATTACTTCGATTGGCTATCATAACCACTTTTTAGAAACTTCAGCTCCTAATCTACAAGCTCAAAACTATGCTAGTGCCCTTCCGTTGAGTTTTCAGACCTCATCCAAGCACTTTAAGGCCTCTAATAGTGAGCCTAAAGATTTTTTTGCAAATTTTTGCATCGAAAATTTTCCATAACTTCTTCGATACTTATGCTTGAGCAATGAGATTTTTATGGTAGGCTTACAACTCTAAAATGAACCTTCTTGTAGAAAATGAGAACATTCCAAGCTCATATGAAAAACTTACTAAAAATAAAAAGTTGTCATAAATAGTAACCACCTTGTCTACTAGTCCTTTTAAAAATAGAAAAGACTGAAATACAAATATTTTTGGGGTGATGCAAGATTGCTCTTACACCCAAGATGCTCTTGCATCAAATACCTAGGGTAATTTGAGAAGTGACTCCACCACATCTCAAGTGTTCAGAGGAAAATCAAGACACCTCCTCCTTTGCTAGCCATGATGAATCCTCTTCTGGCCTCCCTTTCCATTTGACTAGGTATTCCTCATAAGTTATTGTCCTTGTACTTTTTCCAACACAACTGTGTATTATCTCCTCAATCTCCTTTGTAGTCGAACTAGTTTTTGGAATACTCCACTATGCTTCTACAACTTCATCTCTATCACCTCCTTCATAATACTCTGTCAAATCTAAAATATTAAATACTGGTGAAATAGTTTAATTCAATAGGTAACTCCGCTTCATAAGCATTTCTAGAATCATGCCTTTTCACTATCTTGCACGAGCCAAACTTCTTCATCTTCAACTTATTATATGTACCCATTATAAAACACTCCTTTCTCAAATGAACCATGACATCATCTCCAATCTGAAATTCCTTATACCCCCCTTTTGCATCTACCTTATCCTTATACTTTGTATTCATCTTTATGATGTGCTTCCTCACCTCCTCATGGATGTTCTTAAAATGTTCAACATAATCTTCTTCTTCAACACTACTTATCTCTCCTTTATCCAACTACCTCAATTCAGAAGCATTTCTGGGACTACTCCCATATACAATCTGGAATGGTGATTTACCAGTACTCCTATTGACATAATTATTATATGCAAATTTTTCTCATGGTAAAATCGAATCCCATCCTTTTGGCTTGTCTCCAACCAAAAATCTCAACAAGTTTTCGAAATTGCTATTTACAACTTCTATTTGTCCATTAGTCTATGGATGATGTGATGAACTAAAATTCAAATCTATCTTCAACTTCTTCCACAATGTACGCCAGAAATACCCAACAAATTTGGTATCTTGATATGAAACTATACTCTTTGGTAGGCCATGTAGTTGCACCACTTCTCTAAAAAATAATTCTGCTACATGAACAACATTACTAGTCTTCTTGCAAGGAATAAAATGTGCCATCTTTGAAAACCTGTCGACCACCACAAAAATAGAATCATGCCCACACCGAGTCCTCAGTAATCTAAGAACAAAATACATGTTGACATCCTCCTATGACTTTTCTGGTATAGGTAACAACTAATACAATCTTGTATTCTTCTTCACTCCTTTCACCATCTAACATACTCTGCAACTCTATACAAACTTCTTCACATATTGCTACAATTGTGGCCAATAATAATTTTTAGCAACCAAAGCTATGGTTTTATCCCTGCCAAAATGTCCAGCCAATCCTCTACAATGCTTCTCCTTGATGAGATTCTCTCTCATTGAACTTCTAGCAATGCACAATTGGCTTCCTTTGAACAACATACTACCTTGGATCATGAAATCCAACCACCTTGTCTTGTCAAGTGTAACAAGTTCTCTACAAGCCTGCCACACTTCACCAAAATTAGGATCATCTGAATACAAAGTACTGAGTTCATTGAACCCAACCAACTCTGTCTACATTTTTGTCAGCAAAAGTTGTCTTCTACTAAGAGTAGTTGCAACTTTGTTAGACTTCCCACACCTGTGTTTCAAATTAAATATATAACTCTGCAAAAACTCAACTCACTTTAAATGCCCTTGATTCAATTTTCCTTGACTATTCAAATATTGCAAACCTTGATGATTAGTATACAAAAAAAACTCCTTAAGAAGAAGATAGTGTCTCCACTTCTTCAATGATTGAACTATAGCATAAAATTTGTGATCATAAACATAATATTTTATTTTTTCATCATTCAACTTCTCATTGAAGTAATCAATAGGTCTACTATTTTGGCTCAAAACAACTCTTATTGCAATACCACTAGCATCACAATCTTCTTAAAACACCTTGTTAAAATCAGGAAGTGCTAAAACAAGCTACTCAGTAACCTTCTATTTCAACATATTAAAAATATTATCTACTCCTATAGTCCACTTAAACTCTTTTCTATCCCTCTCATTGTTTCAACCAAGGGTCCACAAATACTGCTAAAACTTCTTATGAACTTTCTATAAAATGTAGCCAGTCCATGAAAATATCTTACCTCTATCATACTCCTTGGAGTAGGCCATTCAAGGATAGCCTTCACTTTCTCTGGATCCATTTTTAGACCTTCTACTAAGACAAAAAATCCTAGATACACCAAATCCTTCTTTACAAAACTACACTACTTTAGGTTTATCGACAACTTTTATTCCCTCAACTTATCAAACACCTTGCGAATATGGATCAAATGCTCCTCCAATGTCTTACTAAAGATCAATATATCATCTAGGTAAACAATGAAAAACTAAACTAGAAATTCCTTCAATACAAAACATATAGAGTTGGCCAAATACATCTTTGACAATTATTTTAGAAATTTTAGGTAGCACAACTTTGGAAGGTCATAACACTCAAACCATTGCTTTGACTGGCTATTATAACCACTTTTTAGAAACACCAGCTTCTAAACTATAGGACTACAGTGGCACAAGCACCCTTTTGTCATGTTTTTTGACCTCATCTAGGCACTCTAAGGCCTCCAACGGTGAGCCTAAAGAATTTTCTACAAATATTCCACTGAAAATCCACAATAACTTCTTTGATACTTAAGTTGGAGTAATGAGATTTTTATGGTAGGCTTATAACTCTAAAATGAACCTTCATGTAGAAATTGAGAACATTCCTAGCTCATATGAAAAACTTACTAAAAATAGCAAGTTCCCATAAATAGTAACCACCCTGTCTACTAGTCCTTATTAAAATAGAAAATACTGTAATACAAATATTTTTGGGGTAATGCAAGATTGCTCTTACACCTAGGATACTCCTACATCATTTACCTTAGTTGTTTATCCATGAGATAAATTCAGTGTAATGTGTTGCTACTTTCATGACAATATTTTTTGCTTGACTCTAACTGGTTGAGTTGTAGCCTACACTAAATCATTAGCAAGTGTTGAGTATGATATAAAAGGAAAAAGTTTAACCTGCTAAGCATACTAATTTACCCCCATCCCCCCACCCTCATTATATTGGCCTATGGTTGGGACTAACATAATTTTGATATACTTTTGTAGATTGTGTTGCATAGGGCTATTGGCATGTAGTCCTCAAAATTTTGCAAGTTCTTCTTCTTTGGGATGAAAGTGATGAAAGTATTGTTTAAGTCTTTCAATACAAAACCACCTTCTTAGGATTCTTTGACTACACCCCAAAAGTCATGTAACAAGATATCCCACAATTTTGGAAATAAATATACAGGAAAGCTATATGATCCTAGTGTCTTATCTCTACAATCCCAAAGAGAGCCAATTTTACTTCCTTCTTTGATACTATATTTTAATAACATTGTGTTTAGGTCTTCACTAACACAAGTCATAATGTTTTTCAGTTCCTCTTCACCATGCCATGGTGAGTTAAGTCATGTCTAAAACCATCAATAAAAAATATTACTCCTTCTAGTTCTATTTTTGTCTTCTTTGTAAGAACATTTCTAACATTATATTTAATTATGTAAATATAGTTAACAACTTGCCTCACTTTCATTAAATTATGGAAAATTATTGGATTTTTTAGATAACTGAGAGTGGATAGGGGAGAATCAGTTATGTCTAGTTAACATATAGTCCCTTCAAAGTATTATAGTACTAACAAAACATCATAAAATTTAACAAAAATCACTACGTGTAATAAATCAACTTATCATTTAACTTTTTCAATCACTTTATTCCAAATTGTTAACTTACCGTTCTTTGCATTATTGATTGTTAGAAAAATTACTTAGTGATTACCGACCATAAACTTAGTTGTTATCAAGTTGTTGTAAACTATAAAACATGAAAAAAAAACTTGCAACAAAAATAACATTGACACATTTGACACCAATATTTTAACATGGAAACCCTATGAAGGGAAAAACCACCTAGGACCAACAACCCAAAAAATATTCACTCATCTTAGGTGGGCTTTGCTAGGAGATAACCTTGTTAAAGGTTATATACATATTTTTAATGTGACCTTGTTGGAGGATTTCACCAAAATATCATATATACTTTATCACTCCTTCTTCCACACTAAAGAGTGGCTTGATTTAAAGGACTTACAAACACCACTAATCGATGTTACCAGATAGGATTTTACAGACTTGTTAGGTCCATTCGGTATGTTCAAGATTTTTTTCTACAATTATTAAATAGTAATAGTGGAAATGATTTGTTATGAATAACAACTACCTTTTCTTGTTCAAATCTTTGTTCCTTTCTCTTGTTTGTCTGATCTCTCTCTCTCTCACTTTTAGATCTCCTCCCACTCTATACTTTTGACTTGGTTGATTAACACCTTCTCTTTCTCCAACCCTTCTTGATTCTTAGGACTCAACAATCTTCTTAGACCTTCTTCAACTTTTTATTCACAACAACTTAACACTCCTTAATTAGCATCCAATGATACATCAATCAACAACCTAAAGTTATCTTTGTCTCCTTAAATAGTCATCTCCAAGCTTTGAAAACCTTCCATATTTTTTTGCTTAATCATAGTAATCAATATTAACTTCATACCTAATTTTAAAATTCATACAATGAATCTAGACACTCAAAAAATATAACTCTCATAGAAATTTGTGCACATCCTTATCCTTATTCAATCTCCATCATCATATCCTTACTAAATTTTCCCAATCATTGATCTTGTAAAAAAAATTTATTCATTCCTTAAACCATCTCAAACTTTCCATATTTTTATCAAAAGCCAACCTTAGATTCAAATTCTCAAAACTTGTTCATGGAGTTGTTACTAGGTAAACATAACATTTACTCAGGTAATATAGAACTTGATTATTACTAACTCACTCAGGAAATGCCCTGTATTTTTTTTTTTCAAATCACTTGGGCAATTCTATAGTCACTCGATGAATACAGTCTCCCTTCATTAAACTTATCACTCAGTTAAGCTTGTGTTCTCCAATACATTGCAATAATATATGAATGTAAAATAATCAAACTAGTATTACATTATCACTGTCTAACTCATGCAAGTACCCACTAAATACCTTACATATCATTTTTTGTCTTCATCATTCTTTATTCAAATCTCCTTCATCAGTCTAATGATATGGTACTCTATTGAATTAGCATAATGTCAAGCCAACTAAGACTTTGAGATAATAAAAATATAACAACTAATATGACTCTTTTACATACATTCATACCATTACTAGTAACAATATTAGTTGGTGCTAACAATCTCCCCCTTTGGTATTAATAGAAACACATAACATATGATTTTACATTAAAAAATATTACATAAGATAATCAAATGTATACATTGTCAAAAATACAAATTTTTAGCTCTTTGTCTTCATCGACAAGTTCTCTATAACTTTGTGTCTCCCCCTTAGGTTATGATCTTCATTCTTCTCCCTCATGCAAATTCTCCCCCCCTTTGGGAATACTTCACTATTTGATAATCTCTCATACTTATCTCTTTTCTTTCCTCCTTCATTATTTCTCTCATCTTATCATTGTTTCTCTCCTTCTTTGACAACAATGCCAAAGGTCATCATAAATTTCATCATGAAACTTATAAAACCTTGTAATTGTCCTTGTACCTTACATGTACTTATTACATCAGTTTCATCACATTTTTTTCACAACTTCAGAAATGCTCCTAAAGTATGAACTCTTATGTATCACTCCAAAAAGATATTTCAATTCATCCATGAATCAATGCACCATGCATCTTCACCTAGTGAATTATGGATAGGGGCATGACCTCTAGTTCACCTCTTATATAATCAAAAGCATCCTTGGTTAATAGCATAGTAAATATATCAATAATTTATTCCTTAGACTTCACGTACTCTAGCCTCACTTGTTTCTCCTGAACTTGTTCCCTCAAGTAATGATATATGATTGATATGTTCTTTTTTTTGCTTGCATCATAAGATTCTTTAAAATATTTATGACACTTGTATTATCACAATAAATAGTAATAGACTCAGTTACCTCTTCTTGCATTCCTTCCAACTATTGCTTAATCCATAAAATATTTGAGCAATTGATTGCAACATCAACATATTCAATTTCAGTAGTAGATTGTGAAATACAACTATGTTTCTTGCTTATCCATGTAATCAATCTATCTTCGAAAAGGAAATCTCCACCACTTGTTCTTTTTTTGTCATCAATATTTTCAGCCCAATCAACATCTATATAGACTTTAAGATTAAAGTCATCATCTTATTTATACGATAGGTCATAATATGTAGTTCTTTTGAGATATATGAATATCCTTTTCACAATACTCATATGGGTTTCTTTTGGATTAGATGAAAACCTTGCAACAATTCCAATAGCCAGTGCAATATTTGCTCTACTATGTACATTATACTATAGCTTTCTAATCATTTATATACATAGTGTTTCATTCACCTCAACCATAGTTTCTTCTTTTGACAATTTTACTTTAGTCACTAATGGGCTCCTTAATTAGCCATCTTTCTCACCACTTTTTATCCTCTTTCTAAGACATTTGATTGCACATAGACATACATTTATGGTTTTAAGCATATGAACTTATGGTTTCTATGTATATGATTATATATATGTGTGTCAACATAAGATGGAATGTGGATACCTCTAAAGGCATAATATCTACTTAATTTCATGGACACGAATGGTGAATATGATAGTTATAAATGTTAATGGATATATTCTTTCCTAAGCTATGTTTTGGGTAGTTACCTCCTGTAGCCGTAGGTTTACAAGAGTGATAATTAACACTAACATCTTTTCCTAATATTGATGATGTGGATATATATGTATATGGTTGGATGTGTGTGTATTGATTATCTTGTAGGAGTTGAACATGGATATTCAAGGACCAACATACTAGCGCAAGAGTCATCAAAGCCAACAATGATTGTAGAATCTTTGTAAAGCAAGTCAATGCTTCCTGTTGCATGCAATGCATAGAATTAGTGTGCACTATATTTTGGGATTGTTCATGGTCAATAATGTTTTTGTTATGAAACTTTATGAGTTGTAACTGATCATCATTATGAAGTGATCATAGGTTTAGGAGTTAGTGGTAGTTTCCTTTTAAATAATTGATTGTTGTGACTCTTTTGGAGTTAGGCGAACAAACTAGTTTTTAATATAGAACTCTTGCATATCGTTTAATGGATGAATATAATGTTTAGTCTAAGTTTTAAACTTCCATCTTGATTGTACTTTTCATTCACTCATTCAAGGGGGCCCATTTTATGAGTGAATTGCTTTGTTAATGTAGAATTCATTTCCTATTCATTTATATGTTTTAGAAATCTATTGTTCCTGAAACCACTGATATCATAATTAGTCAGTTGGAGTAGTTCCTAACTATAATTTCCTACTTTGATTAGAATACATTTTCTTACTAGTTTTAGTTTAGTTTTCTTGAAGCATAAGCATTTGAATTCATTAAATAGACTTAGAAGAGGAGGTTTGAGGCATATACTTTGCATATGCCATTCCAAGTTTACGTCCCTAAAAGATAATTGAATGAGACTAAATAGTGAATTAGGAATCATTTGGGGTGTTTGATCTTGAATTAAGTAGTCCATTGCTTTGGGTTTCTGATACCATTGTTTGGCCAAGTAGTCACCATAGGTGTATTGATTGGCTTCGACTCATCCATCCCAAATGTCTTCAAGATTTATTTCACATACTTAGACTGAGTCACATATATACCTTTCTTTGTTAAACAAACTTATAATCCTATGATTATGTTTATCTCTCCAAACATTGACATTTCAAATTCAATACTCATTTGTTTAGAAAATGTCTTAATGAACATGTCATTTCCATCAAATATTATGTCATCAACAAATATTTTAGTAGTCAACACCATATATTTAGATTCATTTTAAAAATATAGTTTATTATTTTCACTTGTTCTAGCATATACAATCTTAATCAGATAAGAGTGTAATATTTCATACCATGCTCTTGGGGTTTGTTTCAGTCTATACAATGCTTTGTTCAACTTGCAGAGCATGTTTTTTTTTTTTTTTTTCAGGTTCAATGAATCCTTCAAGTTGTTCAATACATACTTCCTCCTCAAGTATTCTATTAAAAAATGTAGATTTGACATCCATTTGATATACTTTGAACTTCTTGTATGTAGCAAAGCCCAATAATGTTTTTATTCCTTCCAATCTTGCCACTATTGGAATAAGTATATGGGAAACAAGATACTAAGGGGGGAGGGGGGTGGGTGTGAATTAGGATCTTAAACTTTTAGCTTCAAAACCAAAAATATAAATTCACACCTAATTCATCTCATAGATCTAACATTAAAACTAAAGTGTTGTAACTTAAATGAAATACATCACACCCATAAATAGTTCAACACATAACACAATGATTTGGTAATCGAGAAACACTTCAAGATGAAGGTAAAACTGGGGTGGGGATGAAACCCACAAATCTTCATTGTTGCAACAATAAAGTTAACCTATTAGGGTTACAATGTTTGATCATAAAATATAATCTACCTTGTGAGGGGTATGCAATATTAAAAGCTTAAGAGACTATTAGGTCTCACCTTGTTAAATGATTTTTCACTTACAATGAAGTAAGGACTCTATTAGGAGATTTACATAGGCCTATTAGGACCAATCTGTTAAAATATTTATCCTAATTCAAGTTGGTTAGAACTAATTCAATAGTTGACTCTTGGTATGCTCTGCAAGCTTATATTGGGTCTCCTCCTTGTAGCTGTAGACACCTAAATTTGATTACACCACTTTAGTAATCCTATTTAGTTATCTCTAAAGGCATCATTAATTAAATTCTTATTTAATTAATCTTTTGCCATCCCTAGCTGATTAATTTAATTAATCATCTATAGTCCTAATTGATAAATCAAATAAACCTATTATTTATCAATTAAATCCTATTCTTCTATCTAATTCCAAAAATCCCCATTTATTAAATAAATCTATTTGATAAATAAAATCCTGAAATTCAAAAACCCCTAACCTATCTCTAATCCTCCATTTAGCCTAATCCACCCCATCCACCCATACTAACCAAGCTTAGCCACTAACTCACCCACCCTCATTAATGCCATCCACTTGCACATCTCTAACATCCCTAATCTAATCCTAAACCCAAGCCTAATCCACCCCTTAATGTTGTCACATTCCCTAAACAAGTTTAAGACTTTCCTAAACCAAATCAAAGTCCCCCCTCAAAAATCCCAACCACCAAGTCATGAGTGTTCTTACAAACTATAAAAGACTCTTACAAGCCCACTCATGACTCTTACATCCATCTTCCACACTCTTCCCTCTTCCACACTCATTCCTCTTACATCTCTCTTACATACTCAACCCCACTCATCATGCCTTTAACTAACCCTTTACCCTACCCTCTCACACTCATCCTCCTTGTGACAAGTGTTACCTTCCCATTGGTGCTAAACAAGCACAATCCATATGCTCCCCTTTGAGTGCATCTTATCCCTCCTTAACCATCTCCCCATCCTTGCATCTAAGCCCTCCATCCCTCAAGTCCTTAGCCTATAAATTGAATCCCATCCCAAGCCATTTCAAACAACAATCTTTGAGCTAAAGTTATCATGCCCTTTTGAGAGTCAAAATCCATACCCATACCCTTATAATGCCAAATTGAGAGCTCACAAAGCTACCAATTTGCTATTATCTATCTCCACCATTGAAGCAACTTTGAGCAATTGAGCATACATCCACATCAAAGGACACATCTACAAAATCAAGGAAGTATGGAGTGTTTTCTCTTTTGAGGTTTGCATTTCTTGTTTGCTTTCTTTGTCTAAGCTTATATGTCAATTTAGTTTTAGTTTGTGAATGTTTCTCTTATTGCTAATGTTCCTTGCACACTAAAGATCTTGTTCCATAGTAGTATCACTAATATGATTCTTGTAATCTAATAACTCTATTCAACCCTTCACTGCTCTGATTTCTTTCTGTCTGCTCTCCTCTAGACTTTGCCTTCTTCATATGCTTGTAATCTCTCTCTCATACACCTTATGATTCTAGGGTTAGAATCCTCTTTAAATAGATGTTTAGTGAAGGTTCTAGGTCTTGATTGATAGTTTACACTTGACCGTCTTTTTTCATTTATATCCTTTTTCTAATTGGTTGAATCATTTGCCTAGGGATCATTACCTTCTACCCATTACCTTCTGCAATGATGCTTAGTAAACATCTTAGCTAGCTCTTCAAATATTTAATATCATATAAAAGTTGGCCAAAATGGTATACATATGAGTTTATGCCATTACAAACTCTCACGTCAAAACTAAACTACTCGACAATTGAATTTTCTAACACTCGGTCATTCATAGCCTTTGTGCTTTTACTTGACTTATATATAAATTAGTATTCTTAGTCTGTATTATATTTGTTAGCTCATATCTCTTCTTAGTCTCTACTAAATGCTCAAAAATCATTATTTTGCTCAGTATAAGAATTGTATGCTTGACCTTTACTAGATAACTCAGTCATGGTGATGACCCTGTAATCTTGCCTAGTAAATAATTTGCAAATAACTAAGTTTTTGGACACTAATCAACAACATAGGCTTAGAGATTAACAACCACGTGCGCAAAAGTTTCACCATAATCTATTCCTTCTTCTTGTGTATATCCTTTGCAAATCAATCTTGCATTTTTTTTGAACACTTCTCCATTATAATTAAACTTATATCAAAATATCCATTTGATTCCAATCACATTTTTATCAGTAGGTCTTAGTTGTAGTATCCAAGTATAATTCTTCCCAATATGGTTAATCTCCTTATTTATAGTATTGATGCAACATTTGTTTTCCAATACAAATTTTACCATTCTTGGTTCAAAATCAACAATTAAACATACACCTTCTCTTTACTTGCTTCTTGTTTGTACTCCAACACTTCTATCTCTAATTATCTATTCAGGTGAATGATTCTTCCTCATATGTTTGACTAACACAGATTCAATTCTTTGATTTTCAACATTTTCTTTACTCAGTAGGGGTTCAACTTCCTACTTAGGTTGAATTATCTGGTGCTCAGGTAAATAGTCCATGACTTGATAGCCATTTTTTGGTTCTCAGTAGCTCTGTGTTGTAACTTGGGTAGAGTATTTCATAGACTTAAACCAAATTGTTGTAATCTTCATGTTCCTTCTCTCTTTTCACATCATTCCTCTCTGCAAACTCATCAAATCTCTCATTTTCACTTTCAATCATCTTGTTAGTAGCTTTGTTCAAACATTTATAAGCTTTAGTCTTTGATGAATCACAAAGGAATATAACTTCATCTCCTTTAACATCATGTTTACTATTTTTTTCATCCTTATAAATATAAGATCTACTTCCAAATATTTTAAAATAACTTACATTTGGTGTATGACCATACTTAAGTTCATAGGGAGTCTTGTTTGTTCCTTTCTTCAATTGAACTTGGTTGAAAGTGTAAACAATAGTACTAATTTCTTCTCTCCAATGTATTTGAGAAACCTCATTCTCAATCATCAATGTCCTTGTACAATCCAAAATAAATTTATTTCTCCATTTAGGATTACCATTTTTTTGTGCTGTACTTGATACAAATAGTTATCTTTTAATACCATTCTCAATATAAAATTTAGTGAATTTAGTAGACATAAGTTACCACCTCTATCAAATCTTAAACATTTCAAAGGTTTGCTAGTTTCCTTTTCAACTCTATCTTTATACATTTCAACATTGCAAAACCATGTGATCTCACCTTCATAAACATTACAATCATCATCCTTGAATAATTATCATCAAACAATATGAAATATTTATTACCATAGTAATTTTCAATGCTAATTAGACCAAATAGATATGTATGCACTAATTCTAGGATATCATATAAAGTGTGTATCTTGCTATAAAAACTAGACTTTTTAATCTTACTGAGCTGAAATTCTTTGCACATAACATTCTTTGGTTTTTACATATTTGGTAAGCCTCTTACTCTTTTCTTTCTATTGATTTTCACCATGTTCTCAAAGTTTACATGACACAACCTTTTATGCCATAACCATACATCCTCAATTCTAGCAAATAGTCATGTCTCAACTTTAGGGTCAAAATATAATAAGTTATCTTTTGTTTGCATTCATTTTCCAATCATAGTACCCTCGTCATCAAAGATCTTACCTTCCTTTTCTTAAATTATAGCTTGTGACCTGAGTTATTCAACTATGCAACACTTAAGAGATTATATTTAAGTTCTTGAACCCAATATGCATCATCACATTTGATCTTATCATTCAACATTAGTGATACTTATTAGGGTCAAGATATAATAAGTTATATTTTGTTTGCATTCATTTTCCAATCACAGTACCCTCATCATCAAAGATCTTACTTTTTCTTAAATTCTAGCTTGTGACCTGAGTTATTCAACTATGTAACACTTAAGAGATTATATTTAAGTCATTGAACCCAATATGCATCATCACATTTGTTCTTATCATTCAACGTTAGTGACACTTTATCTCTCACCAAACATATAACATCACGACCAAGCTTAACAGTTCCACCATCATCAATTTCTTTAAATTTATCAAACTTACTTATATCACCGGTCATGTGATGTGAGCAACCACTATCAATATCCATGAGTCAATCTTACTAACATGTGAAATTAGGGTAGTATTATTCTCATACCTTTTTCCATTTGGATCTTCCTTGATTGCAACATAAACCATCTCAACTACTTCCTTGCCATCATCAGAACTGGACTTGGTATTCTCTTCCTTGGTAATGTAACTTGACTTATTTCCTTTGTCTTTGTAGTCCATGTTCTTCCTGTACTTGAAATCTTTCTTATTATTTCTATCATTTCCATCAGACTTACTTTTGTTAAGGCATTTAGTAATAAAGCGACCAACGTCATTACATTTGAAATAGATAAAGGGTAATTTACCTTTGTATTTACCTTTAACTCTTGGTAACCTTCTTGTAAGAAATGCTTCAAACTCATCTAGATAATCTTTAGTTTTAAACTCACTTTCTTCTTTACTTTACTTTTCTTTCTTTGGATTCTTGATGGTTAGTGAAGACTTAAATGCATTTCCCATTGTAACCATAGTATTGTCATAATTTCTCAACTCTAATGCAATCAACTAACCAACTAAACTGTCAAGTGTCAAATTATTTCCATGCATAGCTCTTACTTCTTGGATTGCAGAAACTTTGATAGCATAAGCAGATAGAAGAGTTCTAAGAACTTTACTTACAATTTTAGAATCAATGATAGTGCCTCTAGCACCTTTGATTGCACTTACAACATCTTTTATTTAGTTCTCACATTGTGCAACATTCTCACCTTCTTTCATTCTCATGTCATCATACTTACCTCTCAAACTGTCATATTTGGCTCTTCTCACATTATCATCTCCACCATGTACAAGTTTTAGTTTATCCCACATTTGTTTAGCATTGACATAGTTCTTGATATCATCAAACTCAACATCATTGAGTACAAATACAATCTCAATCATTGGACTATTGTGGTTTATTTTCTCTATAGTTAGGGGACCAATATGGGTGATATTTCATTTTCCAATGAATGTGTGACATTGTCTCCAATACCATAAAGATGCAACTTCATTTGGTCTTCCCATGAGGAAAGTTTCTCCTTGTTCAATCTTGATACCTCTCTCTTATACGTCTTCAATATTTAGGTCAATTTCATTTAAACTTCTTTTCCAAGTACTAAGCTCTGATGAGGGCGGGGGGGGGGGGGGGGGGTTGTGAATTAGTTATGTCCATTTAACATATAGTCCCTTTAAATTATTTTAGTACCAACAAAACCATCATAAAATTTAACAACAATCACTCGGTGTAACAAATCAACTTATCTTTTAACTTTTCCAATCACTTTATTCCAAACTATTAATTCAGTATTCTTTGTATTACCAACTATTAGTAAAATTACTTAGTGATTACTGACCATAAACTTAGTTGTTACGAAGTTGCAGTAAACTTTAAAACATGAAAAACAACTTGTAACATAAATAATATTCACACATTTGACACCACTATTTTAACATGGAAGCCCTATGAAGGGAAAAACCACCTGGGATTAACAACCTAAAAATATTCACTATTCTGAAGTGAGCTTTTCTAGAAGCCAAGCTCATTAAAGGTTACATACACATTGTTAATGTGACCTTGTTAGAGGGTTTCACTAATATATCATCTAGACCTTATCACTCCTTGTTCTAGACTAAAGAGTGACCTGATTTAAAGGACTTACAAACACCACTAATAGATGTTATTATATAGGATGCCACAAACTTGTTAGGTCCACTCGGTTCTTCCAAGATTTTATTCTATAATTGTTAAATAATAACAACAAAAAATGATATATTTAGAATAATGACTACCCTCTTCTACAAAAACAGTTGTGGATCTTTTTTGCTTGCTCTTTCTCTATCTGATCTGATCTCCTTTCACTTTGTACTTATCATTTGGTTGGTTAACAACTTCTGTTTCTCCAACTTTTTTCAATTCTCTTGGCTTAACAACCTTCTTTCACTTTCTTCAACTTTGCATTCACAACAACTTAATGCTCCTTGAACAACATCCAGTTAGTAAATCAATCAACAACCTAAAACTATCTTTGTCTCCTCCTTAAATAGTCATCTCCAAGCTTCTAGATCCTTCCATCTTTTGCTACTTAATCACAGTCATCGATCTTAGGTTCATACCTATTTTCTAGATTTAAAACTTCATACAATGAATCTAGACACTTTGAAAATATAGCTTTCATAGAACTTTGTGAACATCCTTATTCTTCTTCAATCTCCATCATTAGGTATTATTTATTTTTTGTAGTTGTTGATCTTGTAACGAACTTTGACTCGTGCCTTAGACCATCTCAAAATTTCCATATTATCATCAAAAGTTGGCCTTAGACCCTAATTATCCAAACTTGTTCATCCAACTATTACTCAGTAAACATAACATTTACTTAGGTAATATAGAACTTGATTATTACTAACTCACTTAGGAAACACTATATTTCTCTTTTTCTTTGCCAATCACTTGGGCAATACTATAGTCACTTGGTGAATACAATTTCCCTTCATTAACCTTGTCACTCAGTCAAGCTTATGCTCATCAATACATTTAAAAAATATACGATTGTAAAATAATCAAACCAATAATACATTATCACTATCCAACTCATTCAAGTACCTATTGAATACATTACATATAACTTATGTCTTCACCATACTTTCTTCAAATCCTCTTCATCAATCTAATGATATGACACTCTACTGAGTTAACATAATGTCTAGTCAACTAAGACTTTGACATCAATAACAATATAACAACTAAAATGAATCTTTTACATATATTCATAACATTATTAGTTGGGGGCTAACATTATTTATGTTCCCTTCTCGAAGCCAAGCTTCTTGAGGTTTGTGCCTCCAAAAGTTTTCCTTTCTCTTTGTAGTGTGTTTGAGTACTCTCAATTTAGAAACTTTTATTTTTCCAAATCCATGTTGTTCATTCCTTCCAATATTACTTTCTCATTCAGATTTTTAAGATCCTACTCAATTCTTAGTTTTATGCAAAAATATTCTTAAAGAAAACTCCATTCCATCTTTTTAGCTACTCTTTTAAATGTTGTGACTTAAAAAAATAAAAAACCTTTATTACCTTCACAACTTGTTGTTATTCCCCACAAGTCATAAAAGAATCCTGTAAAGCCCTTAACCCACAACCATATTTTTTTCAAATTTAAATGTACATATCTCAGGGTTTAGACCTTCTTGAATGTGCAGATTGATTGGAAAGTGATCCAATTTTGAGGTAGGAAAACTGTCTACATTAAGGTCCCATTTTTTATGGCCTTATTTTCTATAGTTAGAAATCTATCAAATTTCTCTATAATATTTGGAAATCCATGTCTCTTATTTATCAATGCAAACTTCCATGACTAAAATGATAGTTCAAAAAAACCATTATTCATCCCAAAGTTACAAAAATTTCTTTGTTTGCACTTTTCCAACCTAGGCCACCTTTTTGTCTAGTAGTCTAAGAATAGAATTGTAGTCTCCACCAATCAAAAAAAATCGTAATCTCTCTACAAGATTTGAGACAACTTATGTTGGACTAAGATGTTAGAGAAAAAGGTTAATTTAATTTGATTGATTAAATTACCTTTTCTCCCTTCTTAAGATTTTGCTTTATGCATTTTTTGCTTTCTCTATTTAATAATTAATTAGTAATTATTAAATAGCTTTTACCTTTAGGTTACCCTTTGTAACTTTTAGGTTTTCCTTTTTGGGTTTCAATCTCTTTTTATAAGGATTGATCTCTTTGTAATTTAACCAATCTTTTCTTTATTCGAGAATAAAATTTACGTGTTTTTTGAAGCAAACCCTTGGCTCTTCTTGTCTTTTTCTTCTCTGTGACAGGTTTTCTACATCTAGTTATTTGAGGACTTCATGGATTTGGTTTGCATATATACTCAAATCCTTCATGGTATTAGAGCTAGATCTACTGTAGCTTGTTTATTATTTGGAGAAAAAGGAGAACAAGGGTTTGATAGAACAAATTTGGAGTTTTTCGGGTAGTTTTTGTGAAAATAGGGGGGTCACTAATTTTTGGAGAAGGTTGAGGCCAAATGGACATCATAGACGGATCTAGAAGGCATCAAAACCCTTGTTTCCATATAAAGTTTATCCATTTTGGACAATGTTGATCTAAGAGGAATTTTTTTTTGCCTAGAAGGCCGTACAACCTCTTACATGCATTACAAGGTGATTTTAAAAAAAATCTAAAAAATATAAAAAATGGCCACAGGCGTTTTCTTGGCCTGTGGACCTGTTTTTGGTGCAATAATTCTTTTTTCAGTGCCATTGCACCTTTTCGACGTCGTTCATGCCTCTCTAGCGACTTCCTAGTCCACTGCAGCGTTTCCTAGCAACTAAGAGATTTTTTTTTAGTAGCCATGGCCATGTGTCGATTCTTGGCCATTGCCACCATCACTAGCCTTCGATGATCACCACGACCTTAGCTCTACCAATGATGCCACCACCTGTGTCCGCTGCTTCGACCTGCCACCTTTGACCCACCCATTACTTTGGCCACCACCTCCACGGACTGCTTAGCTCTGATGCCAGCACTCCACCTACACCTACCACCTCTGCCTCCGCTTGGCCTCCTCCCTACCCACATGGCTACTCGAGCACTTGCCATGGGGCACTGGTGCCATGTCAGCACTTGCCACATGTTAGGTCCCACGTTAGTTGCTATGGGTCCACTGCCACATGGCAATCTTTTTTTCTTTTTTTTGTTGCAAAGGCTAGTAGGCCATCAAATTTGAAGTAGTGAAATGCTGACATTAGCACTACATTAGCACTCTTGCATGCCCTTCAAGTCCTTTTTTGACCTACTATTGGTTTTTTGGCTGTAACTTGAGCATACAAATGTCTCTTTTTGATCTGAAAGAAATGTCAAAAACCTAGTTTCGAGACGAAGATAGTGGTTAGGAGTTTTTTGGTTTTTATGTATTTTGGTTTCCTATTTGGGTAGTCAAAGCTAGATGTTCAATTTTTCACTCTGGAGGGCATATCTTGAGCATCCCATCTTCTGTTTTTGAAAACATGATATTTTTGGAAAGTTGGTTTAGTCCTCTTTTTAGAAATAATGGTTATTCTTCCAGATTCAGCTCCATGCTCTTTCTATCATGTTTTTTTCTTTATTTTTCTATGGTGGATATCTTGGATGTTTTATGTCTAAGGATCATTTTTGTGGCATGGGATCTCTTCTTTTGGGCTGTAATATCTATTATATCAACTCTTTTCCCTTTCTAATCATTGTTGATATCATTTGTAAGCATATTAATGCAAACATACTGAGATAAAGTGCCACTCCTTTCTTTTGAAGATCTTTTTCATCATTATGACTTATTGTACTTGCACTACATTACAAAATGCCATGGGGGGATAGTTGTTTGCTTTTTAGTGCCCTCTTTCTTTGTCAAGTGAGTGTCCCTTCCATAACATTAGCCCCATGATGTGTTGATGACACATGCCTTTATAGGCGTTTGTACCTCTTCCTCACTCTCAATGTTCTTGGTTCTTTCTATTTTGCAAGAGATTTTTGGCCCACTTTCTCAGTTTCCTATCACCTCACCCTTGTCTGCATTAGGGGGGTTCTTCTGTTGTTTCTCATGCTTCCTTGGTTCATTGAAATGAGCTATATATTTAGTATTTGATCCTATGTACTAGGCAATCATAGTGGTTGGATTCTTATGAAATTTGGTGAGATGAATCATTTACCATATAGACACTCTTCTTTTCATTCCTACTTTCGTTGCAGCCTTCCTTGGTTCAATTGATCAACTCTTTAGGCTTTGGTGTTTTATGCCATCTGTATTTTCTAGTTTAGTTGTTTGCTTTTGTTTGCCTCCTGATTCAATGCAAATTATAGTCTTCTCTACATAGTCAGGTTCTATTTTAGAGGAGGTTCTATAGATTAGGAGTTTTTTTTTGATAGAGTTTACAATTTCTAAATGCTTTAGTGGTTTTCTTCTTGATCGCTCTTTGTTCCTTTTTTTGGAACATTCCTCTAATTGGAGGCTTCTATAGTCCTTCAGTAGTTTTTTAACTATCTCTTCTTGGAGTAGAGTTTTTTCCACTAGATTTTCTCTATTTCTCCATTTCATAGAGATTTTTTTGTGATTGGGTACTTCATTAGGCCTTGTTGCCAGGACCCAAGTTTGCTTTCAACATTGCATTGTAGTTTCCTTGCTCTTTTTTCATTGTTTGTAACTGCATTGTTGCTCATCTTAAGGGGGGATATTAGAGAAAATGGTTAATTTAATTTCATTAATTAAATTACCTTTTCTCCCTTCTTAAGATTTTTCTTTATGTATTTTTTCTTTTTCTATTTAATAATTAATTAGTAATTATTAAATAGTTTTTACCTTTAGGTTACCCTTTTCGGGTTTCAATCTCCTTTTATAAGGATTGATCTCTTTGTAATTTAACCAATCTTTTCTTTATTTGAGAATATAATTTGTGTATTTTTCAGAGCAAACCCTTGGCTCTTCTTGTCTTTTTCTTCTCTGTGACAGGTTTTCTACATGTAGGTATTTGAGGGCCTCGTGGATTTGGTTTGCATATTTACTCAAATCCTTCATTGTTAAAGAAAAAGGTTAATTTAATTTCATTAATCAAATTACCTTTTCTCCTTTCTTAAGAATTTTTCTTTATGCATTTTTTGCTTTCTCTATTTAATAATTAAATAGCTTCTACCTTTAGTTTACCCTTTGTAACTTTTAGGTTACCCTTTTCGGGTTTCGATCTCTTTTTATAAGAATTAATCTATTTGTAATTTAAACAACCTTTTCTTTATCCAAGAATAAAATTTGTGTGTTTTTTAGAGCAAAACTTGGGCTCTTCTTTTCTTTTTCTTCTCTATGATAGGTTTTCTACATGTAGATATTTGAGGGCTTTGTGGATTTGGTTTTCATATTTGCTCAAATCCTTCATAAGATACATCAACTAGGCATGTGGTGAATGATGAACTCAATAATCAAGTTAGAAGATTGTGTTTTCGTTGATTAGAAACTAGCTAACAAGAAGTCACAAAAGGTTGGAAGTGTAACCACTACTAGAATGACATACTGGTCAAGATAGTAGAGTGAAGGGGAAGTGTAGAAGTAAAATAACTATAGCCCAGTCACCACTAATGTGAAAAAACAAGAGGAAGGTGTGAACATGACAAAGAAATGTAGTAGAGTAATGTGACATAGTGTGGTTGAATCATGCAAGGTCACAAGTCTAGCTATAGCCTTGTAGATAAAATAAGTTGGCCTATAAGCATAGGCACCTATGGGTAGGTAGTCACATACAGGTTTCTTGTGACTATTCTTATTGTGTAGTTCAAAATTAAAATTGTAGTTTGAGTGGGATAGATTTAGGGTTTCCTTCCATAGTCTGAGATTGTGATTTAAAGATTACTTAACACTCATTTTGAGTTATTATTGTTGTAGGAAAAGAAAAACTGCAGAAGACCATTATTCAGCAGAAAGAGCCAAAAATGTTGTTGTCACTATAACTATGAAAAGTAGAGAATCCATTACAGAAGGTTAGTTGTGAATAGAGATCCAAAAAAAGTGCGAAGCACATGAGAGGAAAAAGGGTAGAGTGCAGAAGGAAGATCACCCAAGCCAAATCAATAGATCAAGATTAGAGAATCTTCGAGAAGATGCAACTAAGGATCTATCAGGCAAGGTGTGACATACAATTAGTTCATATACATTAGTTTACTTTCTAACCATAGCATCTATTGTAATCCTTTAACATGACAGCATTGTAAGAACTCTTTAAAATCCTATAACAAGGTATCTCTTAAAAAGAGATCTAATCCTCTAGTGAGGTAGCCTTAGTAGGTTGTTTTAATCATAACATGTTATTGGCATTCCTAAAATGATGCATTCTCAGAAGGAAGATATGTAAGCATTTAACATGGCACTCTTGTTCTTGCAGAGAAAGGCTAGTGGGTATATTTATCCCACCATAGTTTTCCCTCAAACTAGAGGTTTCCACATAAAAATATGTGTGTCTATGCTTCTGTGTGGAATATTGTATGGTTTTACTACATAACATTTATCATTTCCTTGATAGTTAGAGGTAGTAAAAAAGTGTGTCGTAAAGATCAATAGACTAACTAGTAGATTTTGGAAAAGTGTGTGTAATGATCCCCCCTCTTAGTACTTGGTTGAGACCAACAACTTATTTCGAAGATCTAATAAACATATTGTTGCATTAGGTCCATATACACATTTATTAGTGCAAAACCATCATTATATTGTTTTGGCTAGATCCATACCCATTGCTAGGATTTGTCCAAGCTTGTTACATTAATTTTTATGACTTCAGGATTCCAAAGTAATCCAATTCCCCTAGATGCTTCTTGAGCCTCCATAAGAGAAAAATTCCAAATCCTAATTTTCTCAACACATATACCAATCTCATCACCACTAAACTTCAATTCATGTAGAATTATACTCTTTGAAGAAGTTTAATCAACACATCTCTTAATGAAATGAATCTTGTAAGGGGTATTACAACACCTAACAATCCATGAAAGGACGTTCATTATCTCCGAGTAAAGAGGGGATAACCTTTTCTAGATGTTAATTTGGTTTGATCAATTATACATCCAACTAATTATATCTCATCTATAACTTGCATTCTTCCTCTCTTCTTTTTTCAACCCACCTTACTTTTACATTTCATTGACATGGATTGGTCAATAGAAATCTTCCCAATGATTATCACTATAGCATTATGGAATAGGTTTTCTTCACCACATCAATCCTTATTTGTGATCTATTTTATCTCAAAACTATTAATTTTTCCATTATCAGTTGCATCCTCAAAATCCTTTTCCAAGATTCTCTATAGTGACATTGGAAAGTCCTTAGAGATAATCAATTCTTTAGATCCTTAATCTTATTTTCCCATTTCCTATTGTAGAGCCTCAAAAGTAGAAGAAAACATTTTATTTCTATTTATCTTCGTAGGTGCTTATAACTAGAAATATTTGGCTATTTTTGCTCTATAGCCTTCTAAGTTAATTACGCAATATCATGTAGTGATGGTAAGGTAATCCTATATAACCCAAAAATTATTTCTAGTGATAGTGCTTGTTTGACATTTTTGTATTTTTGGATACCCATTTTGGCAAATTAGAAATATTATCTTTTAGATTTCCACAGCTACTTTTATGGGTTAGCATTTCTAACACGTGAAAATTTCAAGTATACGTAAAAATGTAGGGAAATGAGATATTTTATATGAGGTCCATAATTATAAACATTTTGAGAGGGTAAGTTTAAGGGAAGGAGGTAATTAAAAATTTAAGAACTCTAGACAATAAATTAGATCAAATGTTTCAATGTTTACAAGTTATTAGAATGTTTAAGTTGTTTGAAGACCTCCTAAAAACCCTTTATAGTTAGATTTGTGGAACTAAATAGCCTTGTACGAACACAAAAAATAGGGGATATACATAGGCCTTCTAGAGAATTATAGAGTACTCAAAGAGCTTTTTGATAGTGTAAACAATTCACCAATCAGAGTCCTAGATAAAAAGTTACACTTCCTAGAAGTTGGACCACTTTTTCTGGAACCTTCTATTTTCACACTTCTAATTTGAATTCCATATTTTTTTATGGCTTTTGAATGCCAAATTTCAATATGTAACTTTTATTTTTACCCCTAAGCCTTAATTAGGCTATTTAAGTCTTTTTTTTTTCATCAAAAGGAAAACTTTTGGGAGCTTTGGGAGAAGTTGTGTGAAAAGGGGTTTTCTCTAGAATATGATAATATTGTAGCCCATTTCCCATGGGGAATATAGTTGTTGATTGAAGGAGGTGAGAAAATAACAATATACTGGAGGGGGGGGGGGGGGGGGGTGGGGTGGTGTGGGTTAATCAAAATCTTAAGAACTTTTTCTTTTCACCAATTCATTCACACATTCACTACTTATCCTATGCATGTAAAACTTGTAATAATGAACTTGTTGTATCATGTAAATCTGGTCTATCACATACATGAAAATAAACACATAACATAATATTTGTTACCTAGAAACCCTCCAAGGTGAAGGTAAAACTAGGGTGGGGATGACACCCACAAATCTTCACTACTGTAGTAATAAAGTTAACTTGTTATGGTTACAATGTTTGATCATAAAATATGATCTAACCTATGAGGGGTATCTCCTGTTAAAATCTTAAGAGACTACTTAGTCTCACCTTGTTAGAGGATTTAACACTTACAACAAAGTAAGGACTCTATTAGGAGATTTACAAAGATTTGTTAAGACCACTTTGTTAAGAGATTTACCCTGATTCAAGTCGGTTAGAACTGATTTAGTACCCGACTATCAATATTCTTTGTAAGCTAATTTTGAGTAGTCTCCTTTCTATTTGATATGATAATCCTTTTCTTCCCCTTCACTACTATGATTAGGTTACTTTCTCTATTAAGTGATAACACAACCCTTTCACTGACTTTTGATATGATCTTGATCCTTCACTTCACTAATCACATATAACTCCTTGTTTGCATGCATACACTTCTCTTCTCCACTCTCTTTGTATATCTAATATAGGTTAAGATCTTCTTTATTTAAAGAGTTCTGTAAAGAGTTTTCTAGATGTTTCCATAGTAGCCTCTCCATATGAATCATTGATCACAAAACATAGAGATATGTAATCCATGTCATTCATGCATAAAAATCTCTGTAACAACCTCTACAAATATTAAATATTCTTTCCATGTTGGCTTAAAAATGGTTTACCTCAAAATTTGTTCTATTCCTAACTTTAATGTAAACTCTTCATTACTCGACCTTTACTATTTTATGACACTTGGCATTGTTGTTACTCGATCTATATTGTGCTCGATACAAATTGTGTCACTTGACACTTCTATGCTTAAAACTGATTGGTTGATGTTGTTCTCGGCTCGTATAGAAAATACTCGGTGACCATACACTTTCTCGGCTCCTATAGAGCTTGGTACATACTTGCTTATGTACATAACTTGGCCTATGTAGAGTAGCTTAGTCGTAGTGATGACCATCTAAATTTTCCTTGTAAATGATTAAGTGTTTGACACTAATAAAGAATAATGGTTTGACATTAGTGGAAAAACACTTTGTCATATTTACATCATTACAAGTACAATATGATATATGTTCTCCCCCTAAGTCTTATGACTTATGCCAAAAATGAACAATGAATATGTCACATCTATTTCCCAAATCCAATTCCCCCTTATTTTTTAACATGTATGTCATGACTACTAGGTGTAATGGGTCAAAGCAATTCATATTTGTTAATGAACATCTTCTGAACTCGAGTGATCATGTATAGTTTATGATCCCATGTGATTCTTTCTACTTCTATAATGTGATTCCGTAACTATAGTCTTGTAGCTAAATCAATTAAGTTGTCAATCACTGAAAGATTATGATCTTCTTTGATAAGATCCTAGGTTGATTGTAGCTCCCTTTGCATGACTTTCAAATGAGATATCATTATTGCTTGAATAGAGATCAATTTAGATCTCATGTTATTGTTAGCTAACTAAATCTTGACAAATTTCCATTGAGAATTCAATAAATTATTCTAATGATCTATGCTAGATCCCATTGACTTAGAAATAATATTGCTAGATCTCTTCATCTTAGCTTGAATCTAGTTTATTTATGCTTGAAGATTGCTTGTGAATCTTGGCACATGTAAAAAAAGTTTTACAAATGTACACTTTGAATTGGTTCTATCATAACCTATATTTGCTATTAGAATTGCCCTTTTTCCTTGGCAATGGTTATGGAAACTTTTTCCACAACCTTGTTCTTGAATCTTATTGTAGACCAATCCATCAATTTTTCATTTGACTCCATATTACTAGCATTGACTTGATCAACTATATTTACAAGTTGGGTGATGATTGTTGCTTCTTCATCAAAACTTTGAATATCAAAAGCATAAAAAAAATATGCTTTAGATCATAGAGTACCTCCTTTTGCTTCTACTCTCTCCTTAGCTCTTCTGGTCTTTTTTTCTTTTCCAAGACCTCTTGTAGCAGAATTGTTTTCTCCAAGGTGAGATTTTCCAAATCTAATTGTGGTATCTCAATTATTTCAACCAGACCAACTTCAATATCTAGTGAAGTATCCTTTATTGTTCTCCTTTTTCTTAATGAAGGAGTTCTGCTACTCGACACTACTTTGGAGTTGGTGAAGGAGTTTCACCACTCATTCGTTCTTGTGCATCAGTGCTCGAGACAACAATGGTTACACTTGGTTTAGATCTTCTTATTCCTTTGTTTTCCTTAATGTGAGGTGCTGAAATAATCTTACTATCTGCACTTTTGTCTTTTTCCTCCATTATTGCCTCTGTATCTATGAGCTTTGACTGCTCAACCTCTAGAGTGTCAGGGGTGTCTACATGTACTAGTGACATGCTGGCTTGTGAACTTGACACACCTAAACTTTCTCCAATGCTGTAATCATCTTTGATATTTACAATTTTTGTCTCTATTGCCTTGGTAGATAATCCAAAAATGCTTTTCCAAAGCAATTCATCCTAGTATGCTACAACTTCCATTTTATTCTATAAAATCAAAAATATTCTTTATTTAGGAATGAATTTGCTCCTAGATTTTACCAAAAATGTGTCATGTTGATCTTGGGATAGATCAAACATAACTCTGACTAATGTGTCTATCCTTATCTTTTTCTCTTTTACTTTTGCTGGCTACCATCTTCTTTCTAATCTCTCAAATAAATCCTTAGGTATTTTCTTCTCAATTTCCCTAGGATCTAACTTATGATTAGAAATCATATCCACTATAGCCTCCTCAATTTTGGTTTTCTCAAAATTATACAATCTATCATACTTTACAAATCTAAAGTTAAATAATCTTGAAGATCCTCATAGATTTGCACATACCTCTTCATTAGATTTAGATATCCCTTTAGGTGGTCCTCTAACCATTCTCCTCTTTTTTCTAGGGGTATTGGGCTCAGTATTCTCTACTACTCTTTTTTTTGTAGACTGTTTGGCACTAGCAACTGCCCTGGTCCTTGGCTTATTTGGTGGTGGAGGAGAGAGGGGTGTCATTACTAGATTCTTATTGGTTCCTTGAGCCTTTTTTCTTAGTAGAGTGACAAGAGCTAGGGCTTTACCCTTCTCTCATTCTACTTCTTCCTCTTCCTCATCACCACTGTCTTTGTCTTCATCCTCCCCAAGGCCTTGTGTTAATTATAGTGGTTCCTTTCCCTTACCTAGGGTGTCCATTTTTTCTTCTAGGACTCCAATCATTCTTTTCCTTTTCTTCTCCTTAGAGGCTATCGTGATATTTATAATTATTCTTGCTTTAGCTTCCTCATATTTACCAAAAGGTTTAGCCTCAATGTCTATCTCTTCTTTCAATAGTGCAACAATGTTTGCACTCACCAGATCACTATCAATTTCATAGTCAAAGCTTTGCATCCAAGCCTTCCTCGGCATCACTGCTTGCAAAAATGTGCTATCTACATCTACAAGAAAGAATATGTCACTATAATTCCTTGTGTCCAATTCTTCTACTATCCTCATCCTTATTTTTATTTTTTTCTTAAATTCATCAAAATAAGCATCCATAACATTCTCAAAATTTTCTCCTAATTGAGTAATGTATTCATTTATCTGTCTAATCACTGGTTTGTCTTGTTCCCAAAAATATCACCAACACTAGGAAAATACTTCTAGATGTAAAAGAAAATACATATAATAAGGGAATCCAAACTTACAAATTGAATTCTTTACTTTTCTTATAAATGATATATTCTCTACTAGTTGCACTTTTTGCAGCTGAGCAAGATCATATTCATGATCTTTCATCACTATCTTCCATGCAAAATCTACTGCCATACATGACACACTATTCAATCTGCTTGACTAGTAAAATTTGTGAGCTATAACCCTCATTGAAAATTTGGCTAGTGGATTGGAAATATTTGTGATGGAAAAACCTCATCCATTCCACTCGGCTCTAGTGTTTGCTTCAATTTCTTCACGACTTAGGCATCACAAGATTTTTTGCTTACCTAGGGTTGGATATCTCATCACCCTATGAATAATTTTCTTCATGATCTCCATGGGTCCATTTTGTAACCAATACTTCATGTCATAGATTTTGTTCAGAACAATCTTAATCCATTCGATCTTGAAATTCTTTGGGAATTCTTGGGCACAAGTTAACCCTTTCTTCTCAACAAATTTCTATTCATCCTTCAAGATTCCTTTATTGCATAACTTTTATATGCTTCTTTGATCTCATATCTCCTACTTATTTTATTTTAAACATGTATCAGCTCCTAACATCATGGATCATAATAACTTTGGGTGGTATTGAGGATAACACATCCATTGAATCTCCTTTCATCACAATTTCTGGAATAACATGAAACTTTGGTGGAGGAAAAATATCACTCTTTACAAGTTGAATATTACTAACCTCTTGACTCATTCCAATGGTAGATGAAGCTAACATATTCAATGTTAGGGTTCTAAGTCTCTTCTTTCACCTTTGAATTACTCGGCATAGTTTAGATCTTCACTTGTTCAGGCTTCTTGTCCAAATCACTCTTGAAATCTTTTGTGATCACTCAAATCACCAAATTGCTCTATTCTCTTGAAATATGTATGCAAGGTATGCAATAATGTCTTGAAAATTCTATATATACCTTCTTTTAATTGATTTAGGGTCTCTATTAATGTCGTGTACTCAGGTAGGTGGAAGCCAACTATCTCGATCAATATTTGCCTTTTGAACTAGGTCTTTGTTTTATAGCTCGATCTCTTCCATATCACTTAGTCTCTACCATTTAATTATAAGGTGCTTAGTCAACATAGACAATTTTATTGATGTTTGACAATCCTTCAAAAAACAAATCTTATGCATCTTTATATATGCAAATATGAACTTTGGCACATTTTATGTAAGGAATTGAAGTATGATATATCAATTGAATATAAAATTCCATATGTACCTCTCTTGCTTAGTTTGAGATGACATGATCACCTTCTCCATTGGATTAGGTGACCTCAGCTCCATTTGTTCCACTATTTCCATCTTTTGTTCTCTTTTTATCTTTTTGATTCATTTCCTTCTTAATTTTCTCATTATCTACTTTTCCCTTTTCTTTGTCTTTTGTTTGATTTTTTGAATGTAATTGAGTCCTACAACTCTTTCTTAAATGTCCAAACTTGTGGCATTTCGAGCATGCATCGTTAGGTGCATTATTCTTCCTCTCATTTTTCCAATAAGGTTTTGTCTAAGATCTTCATTCATATGCTCTATGCCCATACTTCTAATAGTTATAGAAACATCCTTCCAATCTAGGTGTAGTAGACACATTCCTCATTCTTGACATATGCTCATGTATTTAATGTCATTGTTTCTTGTAGTAAAAATAATAACCAGTAAACTTATGTTTAGAATTTTGCATACCATGTTTTCTTTGAAATTTTTTTTGTAGTATAACCAAGTTTTCCATAGTGATAGCATGTTGGTTTGACCTTTGGTTTTACATTCCTTGTCTCTCAATTCCTAGATGGTTCTCCTTGCTCAGTGCATGAATCTCCTGACCCATTAGAACAACTAGATGACTTCATAAGTTCTTCAAAGTACTTCATTGCCTCTTTAGGTTTGTTGAGTCTCTCCATATATTCTTTTTCAATTTTTAGGTCATTCTTCAATATGTCCTTCTGCGATTTGAGATTTTCAATTTCCACATCCTTGTAAATTCAGTGTAAACGTAACTCTACTATAACTCAACAAATATATAGACACTTGGTTTACACTAACAAATTTTGAAACTTGGTTTAGACTGACTGGTAATGATATGAAATTTTATGTAACATCAAAGATAATACAAAATTAATCAATTATTTCCAATATGCACATCTGATATCCTTTCTTTAAGTCTGGTAACCATTACTCTTTTGTTTTCCTTAGCCATAGTCTGTCTTCAACTTTCTTCTTTTGCTTAGTTACTTCACATAATCTTATTGATTGGATTTCATGTTCTCTATTCAGTCCTCTTATTTCTTCATTTAGGAGTTTTTTCTTTTTAGGTATATCTGTAAGTACTTTTTCATTTGGACTGATTGATTCAAATAGTCCTTCAGTCTCAACTTCTTTATATGAATTTTTTTTAATCTAGATAGAAATTTCCTTTCTCATTTTTAAGGAATCCTTTAGATCTTGTCTTGCTTTCTCTAGTTTTTGTAGTATGAGCTAGATGTCAATCACCTGATTGTCAATAACCTTGTCTAGTTTAAAATCCTCCATCTCCAAGATCTAATCTCCAAGTGTTTAAGCTTCTCTTAGAGAACTAATGCTCTGATACCAATTGTTGACTTATGGAGGTATAAACAAAATAACAAGATACTGAGAGGTGGGTGGGGTGAATCACAATCTTAAGAACTTTTTATTTTCACCAATTCATTCACACATTCACCATTCATCCTATGCATGCAAAAATTGTAATAATAAACTTGATGTATCATGTAAATATGATCTATCACATGCATGAAAATAAACACATAACATAATATTTTTTACATAGAAACCCTCCAAGGTGAAGGTAAAACTAGGGTGGGGATGATGCCCACAAATCTTCACTACTGCAGTAATAAAGTTAATTTATTATGGTTATAATGTTTGATCATAAAATATGATCTACCCTGTGAAGGGTATACCCTATTAAAACCTTAATAAATTGCTAGGTCTCACCTTGTTAGAGGATTTAACACATACAAAAAAGTAAGGACTTTGTTAGGAGATTTAGAAAGATTTGTTAAGACCACTCTATTAAGAGATTTACCCTCACTCAAGTCAGTTAGAACTAATTCAGTACTCAACTCTCAATATGCTCTTTAAGTTGATTTTGAGTCTTCTCCTTGCTAATTGATCCTCTCCTCTAATTTGATAATCCTTATCTTCCCCCTCACTTCTATAATTAGGTCACTTTCTTTGTTAAGTGATAATAAAACCCTTTCATTGAATTCTGATCTGATCTTGATCCTTCACTTCACTAATCATATATAACTCCTTGTTTGCATATATATACTTCTCCACTCTCTTTATATATTTGATCTAGGTTAAGATCTTCTCTATTTAAAGAGTTCTTTAAGGAGTTTTCTAGATGTTTCCATAATAGCCTCTCCATCTAAATTGGTGATCACAAAATATAGGGATATGTAATCCACATCATTCATGTGTAAAACTCTCTCTAAAAAACTCTGAAAATATTAAATATTCCTTCCATGTCTTCTAAAAAATGGTTTACCTCAATATATGTTCCATTCTTGACTTTTATGTAAACTCTACATTGCTCGATCTTTACTATTTTTTGACACTCAACATTGTTGTTGCTCGGTCTATATTGTGCTTGGCACAAACTTTGTTACTCAAAACTTGTATGCTCAAAACTACTCTGTTGATGTTGAACTCAGGTCATATAGAAAATACTTGGTGACCATAAATACACTTTCTCAACTCCTATAGAGCTTGGTACATACTTGGTTATGTACTTGATTTGACCTATGTAGAGTAGCTTAGTCGTAGTGATGACCATCTGATGACTAAGTGTTCAACATTAATAGACAAAAATAGCTAGAGATACCAAAAATAGTTTGGTTTTTTAGACTATAATGTATTTTATTACTTCTTATTTAAGATAATAACAATTTCCTTTTTTATTGTTTCCATTTGCATCTCGAGTTGTTCCCTCATCAATTTTTTGGATATGTCTCTAGTCTACATCATTATTTGTGTCCCAATTAGAATTTGCATTACTCTAAGGTATGATAGCCTTAGTTTCCATGTGTTTGGGTGTGAATATGATCTTAGATACTTTAAAGGAAAATATATAATCCTTCTTTGTCCTAGAGGTGTCTTGGATTTTCACATTCTTTCTAATGAAAAGATCCATCTTTGATCTAATTGGGTGGATTGTTGCTAGTGATATTCCCACCAGAGCCTTGTGATCTAGCTCCACCTCATCAATAATTTCATCTCAAAGAATCACTTTTTGTGGAGGTCCTTTAGTAGTTTCAATTCCCTTCTAGTTCCATGCCTCATGTAGGTCATTTGGAATACTTAAACAATCATAGTCATTTCCTACTATGTGGTCTTTATTTCTAAATTCCATTGTTTATACAAAGTCTTGATCTTCTCTCATGGTTTCCCATTTAGTTTTTGCAATAAGGTTTGATAGGAGTTCACTTTGTATCCCCTTTCCATTTTTTACCAAGAAGACCCCTAGTAGATATACACATCCATTTTAAAATTAACACGACTCCATGGATTACTCAACTTTTACAAGTTATCTCTAGATTTTCTTCTCAGCAATGAGTTCCATTATTTTTGGTAAAGGAAGTACATATTTCCATAAAATGAAAATCCTTGCATACATGTTATATTTTGTCTTTGATCTAGTTTTCTTTCATAATTTTTCTTGATTTGTCACCAATAACTCATAAAGAATTCTCATTCCAATACTCATGATGTAAGTTATACAATCTAATCCATAGTGGTAGCTCATCTACCTATGCCATTTTAAGGTTAAAGTTTGGATTCTAGCTTGATGTAATTCCCTTTCCCATCCATCATGAACAATCCACTTTCCATTATCCATTCCCTATCCTTGATGTTGTTACAAATAACTAGAGAAAAACCATTTGGTAGCATTTTTATTACACAAGCTCTTCCCTAATCAATATCACACCATTCTCTATTTTTTTTGAAAATGGCCATGGTTCACTCCACTTCATGAAAAAACCCTTATCCTTAATTCATTCATTGATACATTCCAGTAATAATTTTCAATTAAAATCTTAAGTATCACTAATTGATAACATTATGGTTTACCTAATATATTTGGCCAACTAGACATTAGTTTTTGGTTTCTAAAACTTTTTCTCTTTGTCAAAACTATGGGTTTATTAAATCTTATATTTGTATACCCCCATCTATTATTTTTTCCTTCATTAATGGAATTTGCTTGCCAATGAACTTCCATGTCTAGTTTCTCCAAGATTTTTCATTTCTTGAAAAACTAACCTTTGTTGTCCTTTTGCCTATTGAAGTTGTTAAATCTCCATTTTCCCGTCAAACCTAATTTTTTTGTTAAATGACCAATGTCTGGTTGCAATTCCTTTATAACTCCTACCATCATGATTGTAGAAACTTCTCCAACAATATCTCTCATACTTTGCCATAGATGCACAATTCCTCTATTTCATAGATTATAATTGAATTAGAAAAGGATTTGTAGTAATCTAGGTGGGATTTGAATTGGAGTTAATGTGTAGCAATTAGATCATAATCCTAACACTACGCTGCATAACTCACCTTAATGCCAACTCGTCTACACATGTGCCCTTCCTCAATGACTACCATCAATGAAAATTTTGAGTTCATTAAAAAATTAAAATAACAAATATTTTAGTTTTAACTCTTTTATTGTGGAAGGTAAAAATTATTGATTAATTTTTTAAATTATAATTTTTATTATAAATTAATTAAATATTTTATTTAATAGTACATCTTGATCTCTGTATAGTCATTTCCCTTCTACCATACCTCTTATAGAATTGGAGAAGTCAAATTCTCTACATTGATATATTCCTTTTAATGATTGAATAACCCTCAAAAAAACTATTTCTTTTGCATTATTTGTTCTCCAGTATTACTTTCAAAAGTATTCTCTAAACTCTCATCAAATTCAACATGATCAACTACATGCCTTGATTCAAAAATAAATTCATTAGGAGAGGAATAATTCTTTGTAGCTTAATAGTTTTATCACTTCCACTTGTATTCTTATTCATCATTCATTGAAATGAAGGTTGAACATCTTGGTGGTAGGAGAATTTCACAAAATTTGGAGCTTTGAACCATGCTTGCATTTATTTGTAGGCTACTAAAGCTTATAAAAAAAATGTTATGCATCTCTTGCAATCTATTAATTTCATTTATTTCGAGGTATTTTGAAGTATAAGAATCTAATAAAAATCTATGTTCATTATGCTCTGGTAGACGTTCATGCCTACATCAAAAATCTAATTTTATAAGCCATACAACATATTGTCAAATAATTCATGAGTCATGATTTATTTCCTTTAGTAGTGTCTTATATACCTATGTTGATGGTGGTTTGAAGAATACTATTTTTTCCTTGTTTGACACATTAGAGGATTAGGAAGACTCCAAACCAAACAAGAATATCAATTCCATTATAAAAATTTTCCTCCTTTTTGGTGGGCCCAATGTAATTTTGCCACTAAGTGAGATGCCTAAGTATTTTTTGAGCCAAGTTGGAGTTTGGGGTTGTTCACAAAATATATTTGTTTATAAGCATCAAAGCTTTCATACATTCTCCTTGTGAGGTTTTGTCAAGTTCGTATTTATTTTTAACCAAGTGGGCTTTTTTTTGGATTTAAAACTCTTGAATTGGATCAAGCATTTATTGGGTTCTTAAACCATTATTAATGTTAGATAACGCTAACCTTAATGGAATTCAGTGACTTGTTTATGTTTGGAACCTTTGAACTGGCTTGACCATTACAATGTTTCTCAAACTACTAAAATGTTTGAAAATATATTAGATTGACATATTAAGGATCTTATTTGAGGCTAACAATGACTTCTAAAATACCACTAAATGCTAACTATAATTATCCTAAGTGACTTTATTAGGTTTGGATGTGAAAAGTTTGAGCTATTGAAGAATGATAAAAGGATCAAATATATTCCTCAATGTTGAACATAGTCATTGCCACACCCATGACAAATGTATCTTGAATTCATAATATAAATTATGGAGCTATTCAAATGTTTACACTTCATCATTTTGAAAGTCATCTTCATGTTGCCTCTGAAACATTTTGTCAAACTATATGGAGGTTTTTGAACAAGTTTTTGCTTATATCATAATAATGCTGAGGTTTTTGAAGTTTGTTAACACATTACCTTCATTGTTGGGCTTATCATTCATCTTCTAAACCTTTGAACTAGTCTATTTTTTTGCATTATTAACAAATTGGGAAAAATAGTGAACTTTTGTACCATAGGTAAGTGCACCAGGATGGTGTGCAAAAAATTGGTCACCCTAGAAAAAAAATAAATCACTAATAACTTGATCAAGTTTTTTAAATTTCAAATGACTCAATCAAATGGGTTGGTTATTTCCAATACTTAATTTAAAAAGCCTACTGTGTTTTTATTATAATATTTAATCTAATTATATTTTTATTGTAATAACAAAATAATCATTAAAAAATAAAAATAGAAAGGATTGTTTTTTATGGTCAAAAGGGCATCCAAAACAATTGGCCATAGACCAAGAACATCAAATAGAACACAAAAAATGTAAATCTCAATCATGTTTTGATGAAAATAGAAAATTTCCAACATTCCAAAAAAATTTCCACCTTGTGATGTTATTACATAGGTTAGTATTGATGTTTTTTGTTTTTTCTGGAAATTTAATTGAAATAGCAACTAATTTTTAATATCATGATAGATTCTCAAAACACTACCTTGAACAACACACATAACAACAAGAAGTTCCTAAAGAGAGAAACCCTCCATCTCCTCAAAAAACAATAAGACCCTCAAAATATTCCCCTCAACAATAATTAGAGTCTCAAAATTATATTCCTCAATAACAACAAGAGTCTCAAAATTATCCATATCCTCTACTAGGGCCTATATAAATCATGCGATTGGATCTCTTAAATAGAAAATCAACAAATGCAACCCAAATTTCTCAAATAGTAAATAGGTATTCAATATAAATAGGCATGCCAATAGTGCTAAGGAAGTCTCCAAATGAATTAAAAAATGATAGATAGATGTAGTGCATTATATTATACTTGGTTGTCATATGATGAGGTGAAATAAAAACTCATAAGTAATGCTAATATATGCATTCTTCTCATAGCCTTAAAACCAATGAGATATTTGCTCTTGATTTGAATATGTTTCTTAAATAACATTGTAATCATGATGAGCTCAAAATATAATTTTTGGGATAGGTCCTGTGTGATCTTGGACCAAGCACCTAATAATAATTATGATGTTTTAGTATCTTTTTATAGGAAAATATATTGTGAGTATATTATTGGTGATTAGTCAATCTAATTTAATATTAGGGATTTTTAAGGCAGAGGTAGAAGCAGATGCTCTATTGGATAGACTAGGGGCTTCAAGAATTGTAGACCCTAAGAATAGGGTCACTCTAGCTGTTAAACCAAGGGTTTATGTCACAGTCTATGTAACCCTAAAGGAGTATTTAGAGTTATAGACTCTTCAAGTGGCTTATCATATATTAGTGTCATCATTAATCACATAATACAATTAGTGGATCCTCTTAGACCATAGGATCATCCAACACTTTCACTACAGGGATCATCATCAATCATACCACTTGGCCCTATCAAGCCCTTTTATCATATGTGCCACAACTATTAACATATATGTTTTGGGATAGATAACAATGCACATGATGATAGTTTTGTTAGCATGAATGTTGAAGATATTCCAAAGGGGGAATTTTAGGTAGTATTAAGGAGACAATTTAATGGTTGACACTTATATTGATTTCTTATGTGTTGCATTCATGACTTAGTTTGTCATTGATGTCAATATATATGTATTTTGGTTATGATAGTCAGAGTTGTAATTTTTTTTTTGACCAGCTAGTTTAAAGTATAGATAATTATGTTGTGTAGCCTTATAGTCATGATCATGGGTATCTCTAGATGTTATATCTATGTGCTTAAAAATATATTTGAAGAATTCTATGAGGTTTAGTTAAATATGTGAAGACTGGTCACAGAGTAGAACATAGGAAAACTAGTTACCAAAATCAATTTTATATGTTAAGCGAGATGAAATTCATTTAAGTGAGCTTGGATTAAGGTTGAATACATGTTCATGATGATGATTTCAAGGTAGAAGAATCTAAAGTTCACATGGTAAAGGCCACTAAAGGATAATATGTGATTTATTCATTGTCAACCAACTTTTTGGTTATATTATTTTTGGATGTGTAATTGTAACAAGTTATTGTATTTGTTAGTTCACCCTTGGATATGTTATCCTAGAAATATGTTTCCTATAGAAGTTATGATGCAATTTGGGAAGTGAGTTCATTTGATTTCTATCAGCTCCTACTAGGGTTGGAAAAGCTCCTAATAGAGTTGGAATCTTCTAGCAAGGATTCAAAGTCTCCTAACAAGGACTAACATGTACTGATTGTATGTAATTAGCTCATAATAGGGTCATATCATTTTTCAAGGAATTTTTATATTATTACATCATCTTGCAGGCATCATTCCCACTAGTGTTTTCCTAGTTAATGAAACTAGTGTTAGTATGCACAATTCTTATGTTGTAGCTGTTGCGTATATTGGTTATTTGAAATTGTACTTGATAAAGTTAATTTAAATTTGTTTAAGTATACAATTGGTCACCCCTCCCCCCCCCCCCCTCCACAATTGTGTTAGTGGACTTTGCTTTCTAGCAATTGGTATCCGAGCATCAAGTCCTTGATTAGGAAGTTTAATAGCTTAAGAAGATCCATGACACTCAGGAAGGAAATTTCAAAAATTAATGGAGATAACTATGAAACTAGAAGGATAACATAAAGACATATCTGCTATGCATGGGAATTGACTAGTGCTTGATCACAAGGAGAGAAATATTTGGGATCATGTTCAATTGAACATAATGAACTATTCATGTTTAACATGTATGTAAGGGAGGAATTGATCACTGCTCTACCTGAATCATATTTTGTTGAGGTAAAGAACTTACAAAATTTTCATGATATTTTGATTAGATTACAAGCTCTTTTTGAAGGTGATCAATATGTAAAGAAATCTAAATTACAAAATTGGAAGGATATGCTTGATAGTGCTAGAATACAGGAAGATGGATCTATAAGGTCATATTTTCAAAGAATAGTAGAGATTATTGTAGAAATCAAAATTTGTGATGAAACAATTATAGAGGATGAAGTAGTATGGAATATTATGAAATAATTGCCACCTTTTTATAAGACTAAGGTAATAGATGTAGAGGAGACTATTATTGTCACCCTTGGAATTAATAGAGAAATATTATTTGGGAAGCTACAATAATTTGAACAAAGGCTAAAGAAAAATTATAATCAGACTATAGCATCAACTACTTTTAGAACCAATGAATAGATCAAAAAAAGAACCTTAGCTAGAAGTGCAAGTAGAAGTGGAGATAACACTAGATATTAAGAAACTAAGCAAGATGAAGATATAAAGATAGATGAAGGTCTTGCATTACTCATGAAAAGATAACATAGAGTTAAGAATTTTTTTTTTTGTTGGACTTGTAAATAATTTGGTCATGTTTCATATAAATGTCCTAAGAGAGAAAGGAAGGTAAAACCTAAGAAGCCTAATAAATCAAAGATTACAAAAGTTTGCTCCTTTGTTGATGAGGATGATGAATTTTATTTCAAAGTGAAAAATTTATTATAAAGTGACGATGAAGATGATGAAATTGGATTTGTTACTATTAAAGAAGGAAGTCCTAAAAAAGAACAAAATACATTGGTATCACATATAGAAAATAAAATGTCAAATTGCATCATAGATAGTGGATTTTTACATCATATGACTAGTGACATGAATTTTTTTGTTGAATTTAATAGTAAAGATGGGCGAGTAGTAAGAGTTGGTAACAATGCACTGTGTCCTATTAAGGGAAAAGGATCTATTACACTTGATAGAAAAAAAACACTGAAGATGTCTATTTTGTTGATGGATTGAAACATGACTTGATGGGTGTTGGACAACTTCTTAATAATGGATATCTTTTGCAATCCACTGAGAAGACATGCATAATAAAAGACAAGGATGGTAAATTGACTAGAATAGGTACAAGGACTAAATTTAATGTTTTTCAATTGAATCTTATTGAGATGAAATGTTTGGTTGCTAAAGTAGATGATAGTTGGTTATGACATAAGAGATTCTATAATATAAAATTTGATAATATTATGAAGATTAGTACTTAAAATGTAGTAAGAGATGTACCTAAGATTGTAAAACCCTCTAACATGGTTTGCAAGAAATGTGTTGGATAAATAGAGAAAGAAATCTTTTCCAAGAAAGGTATTTACTACATCAAGAAAATTAGAGATTGTGCACACATATTTATGTGGTCCTACAAGAAAAAGAGCAATCTATGGTGAAAGGTACTTTATTATTTTATTTATGATTTTACAAGAATGATGTGGGTAGCATTTCCTAGAGAGAAATATGAAGGTTTTGAGAAATTCAAGTTATTCAAGAATAGAGTAGAGAATATATCTTGATTGAAGATAAAATGTTTATGATCAGTTAGAGGAGGAGAAATTACATCAAATAAGATCAATAATTTTTGTAAAGACAATGGGAATAACATAAATAAATAACATATCAATAAGTGAAGCAACTAGAGCTATTATGCTTGAAGGAAATGTATTCCATCTCTATCGGAGAGAAGCAATGGACACTATAATTGTTGGATATAATTGTCTAATTACGTGTTGTCTTTGATGTTACGCAAATGTCATATTAGTTGTTAGTCTGTGCTTACTAAGCTCAGTTGGTCAACAAGGCAATTTTCCTTGTCTACCGAGCATTCATGAAGATTACTCTACAAAGACAGTGCCTACGAAGCTCACTCGGGAGTTGAAGGAAATTATGGTAGAAAGCAATGTTAACCAAGTTCTCATGGTTAATGAAGGAAATTTGGTCAGAGTCAGTGTTCATCAAGTTCACTCGATTGCCAAAGGATTTTGCAAGTTCGCAGTGCTAACCAAGCTTCTATTAGTTAACATAGGAAATCATTTCAGGATCAGTGTTTACCAAGTAGGGTCGACTAGTGAAGGATTTTGTTATTTCAAGTATTGATTTTAGTTGACTACGATAATGTTTATTGGTCATTGTAATTTTTAATTCAGCCAACTTGATAATTTGTATGGTATAAATATAGGGTCAAGTTGAGATTCTAATGTATGTAAGAGTATGCAAGTATTTTGATTGATTGAGAAGGCAAGTGTGAGTGAACTTGAAGGATGGTAAGATATCCTTGAGGAGCCACAAAGTTATATTCGATCAAGAAGGATCTAGTGTGAAGCAAAATAGAGATCTGTAATCAGCAATTCAATTGCATCTCATTTAGGTCATTTCATTATTACTTTCTTACCATTGTGGTAGTGATTCCAAAATCTCTTAATAGATTTGGTTTGATAGCCAAATGTAAATCCTCTAACAAGGTGATAGTTCTATTAAAAAAGGTCACACCTAACAATGTTTTTTATAACCTTTAACCAGGTTGGCTCCTAACAAGGCTCACTTCAGAAGAGTGAAAATCAGTAGATAGTTACTTGGTGGTTTTTCCCATATTGTGTTTCCACATTAAATCTTGGTGGCACATGTGTTCATGTTATTTGTTTTATGCTTGTAAGTTAATCGCTTTGAATGTTTAAGATTAGTAATAAGTTGATCACACTGCTTTTACCAAGTTACAACAATTTTTGTGTGTTTACCGAATAACAAAAGTAATCATTTTTATTGGTAACATCCAAGGGATTTAAAATATTTTTGTGGTAACTGATTCATCCCCCCTCTTAGTTACTCCATCAATATTTCCAACAATTGGTATCAGAGCTTTTGGTGCTTGCAAGAAAGGTTTCAAGGACCTAAGCTAAAGATTAGGATGTCGTACAAGAGAGAAATTCCAAGGCTTAATAGAGATAACTTTTCAGCATGGTAGGGACTCATGAGACTTCATCTGGCTTCCATTGGTGATTCAGGATTGAAATAACTTGATGAAGAATACACAACTCCCACTGGTACATTATCTTTTGGTGATATTGTTGAGAAAAAGACTCATAACACCATGATGATAGAAATTGCATTTTCTCTAAGCTATGAAGAATTTGATGATATCAAGGACTGCAAAACCACCTTTGAAATGTGGAACAAGCTAAAGGACATCTATAGTGGTGATGAAAATGTGAGGAGGGCCAAAGTAGAAAGTCTTAGAGGACAATTTGATTAGATGAGAATGAGAGAAGATGAAAACATTACCAAATATGTTGAAAGGATCAAAGCAAGTGTCAATACAATTAAAGCTTCTGGAGGAGAGATCAAGGAAGAAACTATTGTAAGTAAATTTTTTAGAACATTGCTTCCTATCTATGCAATTAGAGTATCTGCTATTCAAGAAAGAAGGTGTGAAACAAATCATAAGATAACTTTGGACACCTTAGTAGGAAGATTGATAGCTTCTGAGCTAGATAACTATGAAAATTATGTTCCAACTTCTAATAATATTGAATCTGCATTTGAGGCTAAGCTTTCACTTAAGGAAAAAGGAAAGAAAATAAAGGACACTCAGTTAGAAAGTAAAGAAGAATTAGAGGAAATTTCTAACAGTGATCCTAAAATTGTTGAAGCTCTACTTGCAAGGAAATATTCTAGAGGTAGAGGAAAATACAAAGGTAAAGTTCCCCTAATTTGTTTTTCATGTGAAGAAATTGGTCATATTGTAGCCAGGTGCCCAAAGAAAGAAATAAAGAATGAGAAGAAATGTCACAAGTGTAATGGCAAGAAGGATTTCAAATCATTCAAGGACAAAGGTAAGAAAACATATTTTATGGCTAAGGATTCTGATAATAGTGAAGTTGAAATAGTTTACATTGCTATGAAAGATGAATCTGATGATGATGATGAAGATAAGATGGCACTTATCTCTCATGTGAGAAAAAATGATACATGGATCATAAATAGTAGATGTTCACATCATATGACTGGTGACAAACCAAAGTTGAACACTTTGAAGACTATGATGGTGGTAGTATAAGTTTTGGAAATGATGAAACTTGTTGCATAAAAGGGAGAGGTTGAATCTCATTAACCAAAGAACTTGTATGTGACAATACTTATTGAGTTGAAGGACTAAAACATAATCTGCTAAGTGTGGCACAACTAATCAACATTGGACTCAAGGTGGAATTCATGCATGACAAGGAGAGACTGCTAGATGACAAAGGAAAACTGATTGGATTAGACAAACAAACAAAAAGATAACCTATTTTATCTTGATCTTAGTGAGTGCTCATTTTTTATTGCTCAAGTTGAAGAAAGTTGGTTATGGCATAGAAGGTTATGCCATGTAAATTTTGATAACATGGTGAAAATAAGAAAACTTAGGAAAGTAAGATGCATTCCTAGTTTGAAGAAACCTAATGTTGGTCAATGCAAGAATTGTCAGATTGGCAAAATGGGAAAGACTATTTTTAAAAGCAAAAATGATCAATTTGAAGATATCTTGGAAATTGTGCATACTAATTTATGTGGACCTATTGGAATAGAAAGCTATAGTGGAGAAAAATTCTTCATTCTTTTTGTTGATGACTACTCTAGAATGATACTGTTATGTATCTAAGGGAGAAGTCAGAAGCATTTGAGAAATTCAAATGGTATTTGGCAAGAGTAGAGAAGGAAATAGGGAAAATATTGAAATGCTTAAGATTAGATAGAGGTGGTGAATTCATCTCCAATGAACTCAATAAATTTTGCATTGAAAGAGGAATCAAAAGATAGGTATCAGCCATTGGAACTCCTAAGCAGAATAACATAGCTGAAAGGAGAAACATATCTATCATGGATTATGCAAGGAATCTAATGATTGAGAAGAACATCGCTATCAAATACTAGAAGGAATCTATCAGCACTGCAATTCATACCTTAAACTAAGTACAATTGAAGGACTCATATAAAACTCCCTATGAGTTATGATATGGCTATAAACCCAATGTAAGTTACCTGAAAGTATTTGGAAGTAAATGTTATACCTTGAAAGAATCTAGAAAAGGAAAATTTGATGTGAAAGGTGATGAAGGTATATTTTTAGGATATTCTTGCAAGAGTAAGGCATATAGATGTTTGAGTTTGTCTACTCATAAAATCATAGAAAGTGCACATGTGAGAATTGATGAGTTTGCAGAAAGGACTAAAGAAGAAAGCAAAAAGGAACCAGAGGATTATAGGAGATTTTTTTACATTGAACTTGATACATTTTCAGACACATCTATCAATAAGGAGACTTCTACTCCCGAGTCTTCCTTAGTCACTGAGTTGCAAGAAGTTCAAACCAAGTCACAAGGACCCAAGTCACATTCTAAAGCTACCAAGCCAATGCCTACCAAGTATGAGCAAGGAGAACCTAAAGTTGAAGTTCAAGAGGATGAAAATGCAATTCTTCAAAAGGCAAGGAACTTGTATTAGCCAAGTATGTTAGAAGGCATCATGCACCAGATTAGATTATTGGAGATAAATTAGAAGGTACTATGACAAGAAGTAAGCTAAAAGGTACATGTTTACTTGCTGATTTTGAACCTAGAAATATCAAAGATGCATTGGAAAATGAAAATTGGATTGAGGCTATGAATGAAGAGATAGAGAAAATAGAGAAGAGCAAAATGTGGACTCTTGTACCTAGGCCTAAAGACAAAAATGTGATTGGAACAAAACGGGTATTTAGGAATAAGTTGAATGAAGATGGTGAGGTATCAAGAAACAAAGCTAGATTGGTATGTAAAGGATATTCTCAAGAAGAAGGCATTGATTATGCTGAGAATTTTGCTCCTGTTGCAAGATTGGAAGGTGTCAGGACCTTACTTGCATATGCAACACATAAAGGATTTAAAGTATATTAGATGGATGTTAAATCTGTATTTCTCAATGGTATTCTTGATGAAGAAGTCTATATTGAACAACCATAAGGTTTTATTGACCTAGATAAAAGGAACATGCTCTGCAAATTACAAAAAGCATTGTATGGTCTGAAATAAGCTCCTAGAGCATGGTATGAGATGTTGGATAACTACCTTATATAGATTGATTTCCAGAGAACTAATGATAATAGTAGTTTGTACATCAAGGAAGGACCAAACAACAAGATTGCTTTGGTAGAAATATTTGTAGATGATACTTTATTTGATTATTTTGGTAGAAATATTTGTAGATGATACTTTATTTATAGGGAATGATGATCTACACAAATAATTTTTAGAGAAAATGAACAAAAAGTTTGAAATGTCTATGTTTGGTGAGATTAAGTTTTTTGTTGGTCTTCAGATTTAGCGAAGTAGGAATGGTATCTACATCACTCAGTCTAAATATATCAAGGAGATACTTAAGAAATTTGGCATGGAAGATTCAAAACTAGTTGGAACCCCCATGTGTACTGGACTAAAGCTTACCAAAGATGATGACTCAAAAGAGGTAGATCAGACCTTATATAGATCAATGATTGAAAAATTATAGTATGTAGTTCATACAAGGCCTGATATTGCTCTTGCAATTGGTATAGTGGAAAGATTCTCAACAAAACCTAGAGAAAATCATATGATGGCAATCAAAAGAATTTTGAGATACTTGAAAGGTACTAAAGATTATGGCTTATGGTATAAACTTGGAGGAAATTTGGACTTAAAAGTATTTACTGATGCTGATTGGGTAGGAAACATTGATGACATAAAGAGTAAAAGTGGTCGAGCATTATTTCTTCGTAAAAGGTTGGTATCTTGGACAAGTAAAAATAAAAATTGCACATCCCAATCTACAACAAAAACAAAATATGTTGTAGCAATAGTAAATTGTTCTAATATTGTTTGGTTTAAACAGTTGTTAGAACTAGTTGTCATATTTTGTGATAATACAAGTGCAATTAACATATCAAAGAATCCAGTGATGTATTCCAAAACCAAGCACATTCTATAAAATACCACTTTGTCAAAGAATTGGTGCAGGATAAATAAATCAAATTGAAATATGTCCATACAAAAGATCAGATTATAGACATATTTACCAAGCCATTACCTAAGGATGCATTCTTGTATCTAAGAGGTAAGTTCGGGGTCATTCTCTTATTTGAAGCTCACTACAATAAAGTTTTAGTGATGCATCAATAGGAACCAAGTTGAAGATCTATCAGTTGATGTAGCATAGTCAAGAGAACATTGCATATGAATTGGTACTCAAGGTACATTGATACTCATTTGGTATGTCTTATTTTTGGCATGTGTTGTCAAAGAGGGAGAGTTTAATATCATATCTTTCTAAAATTTGTTTTGAGGAAGAAGCTATATAATTCCTTCATAGAGGGAGATTATTGCATTAGAGAAGTTTGTGGTATAAAATCTAAGAGGGAGAAACTTTCCATTAGAGAAAGTCTTGTTTTCAAATTTCATTGTGCTATGACATGTTGTGTTGCCATCAATGCCAAAGAGGGAGACTGTTGGATACAATTGTCTAATTGCGTGTTGTCTTTGATGTTGCACAAATGTCATATTAGTTGTCAGTCTATGCTTACTGAGCTCAGTTGGTCAATAAGGCAATTTTCCTTATCTATTGATCATTCATGAAGATTACTCTATGAAGACAATGTCTATCGAGCTCACTTGGGCATCGAAGGAAATTATGGTAGAAAGCAATGTTAACTGAGTTCTCATGGTTAACGAAGGAAAGTTGGTCAGAGTTAGTATTCATCAAGTTCAATTAGTTGCCAAAGGATTTTGCAAGTTCGCATTATTAACCAAGCTTCTGTTGGTTAACATAGGAAATCATTTCAGGATTAGTGTTTATCAAGTAGGGTCGACTAATGAAGGATTTTGTTATTTCAAGTATTGATTTTAGCCGACTATGGTAATGTTTATTGGTCATTGTAATTTATAATTGAGCCGACTTGATAATTTGTATGGTATAAATATAAGGTCAAGTTGAGATTCTAATGTATGTGAGAGTATGCAAGTGTTTTGATTGATTGAGAAGGCAAGTGTGAGCGAACTTGAAGGATTGTCAGATATCTTTGAGTAGCAGCAAATTTATATTCAATCAAGAAGGATCTAGCATGAAGCAAAACAAAGATCTATAATTAGAAATTCAATTGCATCTCATTTAGGTCATTTCATTGTTACTTTCTTACCATTATAGAAGTGATTCCAAAATATCTTAACAAAGTTGGTTTGATAGCTAGTTGTAAATCCTCTAACAAGGTGACAGTTCTATTGAATTGTTTTAAGACCTCTTGCAAGGCTACTCCTAATAGGGTGATTAAATCCTCTAACAAGGTTACATCTAATAGTGTGTTTTGTAGCCTTTAACTAGGATGACTCCTAATAGGGCTCACTTTGAAAGAGTGAAAATCAGTAGCTAGTTACTTGGTGGTTTTTCCAATATTGGGTGTCCACGTTAAATCCTGGTGGCTCATGTGTTCATGTTATTTCTTTTATGCTTGCAAGTTAATCACTGTGAATGTTTAAGATCAGTAATAAGTAGATCACACTACTTTTACCAAGTTACAACAATTTCTATGTGTTTACCAAATAATAATAGTAATCAACTTTATTGTTAACATGTAAGGGATCTAAAATATTTTTGTGGTAACTGATTCACCCCCCCTCTTAGTTACTCCATCTATATTTCCAACAATAGTATACACCATGAACATAATACAAATTAGACAAGGTATTGGTAAGACACAATATGAGCTTTGGTTTGGACATACACCTACTATAAAATACTTTAGAATTTTTGGAAGAAATAGTTATATCAAGAGAGATGATGATATATGAAAGTTTGATCCTATAAGTGATGAAGGTATATTTCTTGGATATTCATTGAAATGAAAGGCATACAGATCTTTAGTAAGGGATTAAGAACAATAGTTGAAAGAACTAATGTGAAAGTTGATGAGAAATTTAGAATATAGGAAAGGGTAATTGATTATGATTCTAATGATGATGTAAGTACTACTCAAAGGCCTAACAATAAAAATTAATTGGAACTATTCTATGAAATTGATAATGATTTTCAAATTGAAGAATAGAGAGAGGAACTAAGATTTAAAGTTAGAGAAGAACAAGGAATTCCTGAACAAGGAACACCAAGATATGTAGCTAGGAGTCTCCCTAAGAATAAAATTATTGGTAGTGCAAACAAAGGAGTTTTAACAAAAAATCATGTAAGAGATGCAATCTATTTGATATCACAAGTTGAACCTAATTAGATTATAGATGAATCATGTAAAAATGAATTTGGGATAAAGGTTATGAGAGAGGAACTTGATCATATAGAGACTAAGAAGACATGGGAGCTAGTCCCCAGACCTAAATATAAGAACATTATTGGCACTAAGTGGATATTCATGAACAAGGAGAAGTGGTAAGGAACAAATAAAGGTTTGTATGTAAAGGTTACTCACAAAAAAAAAAAATTGATTTTGAAGAGACTTTTTCCCTTACTGCTATACTTGAAGTAGTAAGAATATTTTTGGCACATGCATCTAAAAAGGATTGCAAGGTATATTAGTAGGATGTCAAGATAACATTTTTTAATGGAGAACTTGAGGAAGAAGTTTACATTGAACAATCTAATGGCTTTCCACTTACAAAAAGTAAAGATATGGTTTGTAAACTAAGAAATATATTGTATGGTTTGAAGCAAGCACCAGAGCTTGGTATGAAAGATTGGACAAACACTTACAAAGTTTGGGATTCAAGAAAGGTAATGCAGACAATAACCTGTACTTGAGAGAAAATTTAGATGGATTGTTTATTTTTCAAGTATTTTTTGATGATATAATCTTTGGAGGAAATTATGAGGCTACTAATAAAATCTCAAAAGAGATGAAGTATGAATTTGAGATGAGCATGATTGGTGAGATGAATTATTACTTGGGATTGCAAATAAATTAGAATAAGACTAGCATCTTTAAAGTATCTCAAAGATATATCGACAAGGTTTGGATTTGAAAGTTGTAAACCTTTTGGAACAACTATGGTCATATGATGTAAATTATCAAGAAAAGAAGAATCTCCTAGTGCAACATGCAAACAAATATAGGAATACTATAATATCTAACACATACATGATAATACATAGCTAATGCAGTCGATATTGTGGCAAGATTCCTAAAAATCCTAAAGAGACACACTTGTCAACAATAAAGAGGATTTTTAGATATTTTTAGGGTACAATAGACTATGGATTATGGTATGAAAAATCATGTGATTATACTTTATATGCATATATTGATGTAGGATGATATAAAGAGTACTAGTTAAGGGCATTGTTCTTGGGAGGAAGATTGGTTTATTGGCTAAGTAAGAAACAATATTGTATATCATAATCTACAATAGAAGAAAGTGTTTTGTAGGAAAATAACTATAATTAGATCATTTGGGTGAAGAAAATGTTTAAGTAATAGTTATTGAGTTTCCATTACCTATTATCATTCATTGCAATAACACAAGCATGATCAACATGTCAAAGAATTTGATACTACATTCAAAGACTAAACATATTTCTATATAGTATCACTTTTTGAAAGAGAAGGTATTAGAAAAGGAAAATAGATTGGAGTATGTTAGCACAAAGGAACAAACAAAAAATATATTTACTAAAATATTGGATAAGGATAATTTTGAGTACCTAGAGGCATGCTTGGGGTAATTCCTTAATATTCTTCAGGGTAATTGATGCAAGATTGCATCATTCTAGAATAATAAGAGAACTTTCACACATTTGGATTAGATGGTTGACGATGCTCCTTTGGGGGAGGAGTCACTTTGGGAATAGTTATTAAGAACTATGGAGCAATGACTTGTATAATAGTATTTGTTTCCACTTGTATTTTCATAGATTGTTTTGGAGATGATTGAATAATGAGAACACTTCATATTCTTAGACTGTCATAATAACACCTTTGTTATTGTTGTCAATATGGGAGAGTAACACATGAACAACATTACATGTGAATGGGGGAGAAGGGATGAGTAGATTGTTGTCAATAGGGGAGAACTTTTAGAAGATTAGTATAACTTTGGTGGAGTATTTAGATTGATATTTTTGGGTTGATGGTTTTTCATCATATATTGCCATCATTTCCAAAGGGGGTGATTGTTATCATGAATGTTGAAGGTATTATATAGGGGGATATTATTGGCATATTTGGAGAGACTATTGAGTTGTTGGCACTTATATTGATTACTTATGTGTTGCATTCATGACTTGGTTTGTCATTGATGTGAACATATATGTATTCTATTTATGATAGTCAAAGTTGTAGAGGCATATTTTCAACAAGGTTAGAGTATGGAAATTTATGTTATGTAGGCTTAGAGTCATGATCATGGATATATCTAGATTTTATATCTATGCATGTCAAAATTTATTTGAAGAATTGGATGAGTTTCATTTTAATATATAAAGACTAGTCATAGAGTAGAAAATAGGAAAATTGGTTACTAGTAAATTAATTTTATTTGTTAAGCATGATGGAACTCAAATGAGTGGGCTTATATTATTGTTTAATACATGTCCATGATGATGATTTTGACGTATCAAAGTATAAATCTCACTTAGTGAAGACCGTCGAAGGATAATATGTGATTTATTCACTATTAGATGACTTTTAATTTATATTATTTTTGGATATATACTTTTAATGTAAAGTGTATTGTAATATCTTAATGAAGTCCTATATTATTCATTGTACATTAGGGAAGCCTTAAGGCCAACTCAATTAGTTATTAGGATAAGGTATAAAGGAAATATGTTTTCCTTGGTTGCAAGTGTGGTTGTGTATAGTCATTGTAATTGCATTGATGTTGAAGATGCGAACTTGATGAGATAAGAGAAAAAGGTGATGATGGAAATGTCTTGGTGTATTGATTAGTTCACCCTTGGATATATTATCTTAGAGATTTGTTTAGTGTACTAGTTCTAAACAAATTAGGATAGTGGGTTTAGTTGACTTCCTATTAGCTCTTAACAAGGTTGAAACAACTTCTGATAGGGTTGGAATCTTCTAGCAAGGATTCAAAGTATCCTAACTAGGACTCAAATTTAATAATTGTATGTAATTGGCTCCTAATAGGGTTATATCCTTTTGTAAGGAATTTTTTATATTAGTAAATCATCTTGTGGAAATCATTCCCTCTAGGGTTTCCCCTTTGATCAAGGGTTTCCCTACTTAAAATCTTGTGTTATTGTACACGATTCATATCTTGTGGTTGTTGCATATATTGGTTATTGAAATTGGATTTGATAAAGTTAATTTTATTTTATTTAAGCACACAACTAGTTTACCCCCTCCACCATCTCAGTTGCGTTGGTGGACTTTACTATCTAACAAGTTCTACATCTCATCCATGTAAAATCTTTGTGACTAGGTGTTAGGTTACTACTATAGGGGATATAACCCTCACAAATGACTTGATAAATAAATTATTTTCTAGTAGAGAGAAAGTGTAGGTATGCTTGTATTTATGAAAATTTATTTATTAATCACTCAAAAATTTAAATACAATTAAAAATAACTAATAAATGAACTAGACACATTTTAGGGTGCAAAAACTAGTGTCAATACACCATGACATATCCCTTCCACTTCTGGTGCATATGTAGCTTCAATTCAAAAGCTAGTTTTATAACATGTTAAAATAAAATAATACCTTGATCTCAAAATATATTTTATAATATATAATAGCTCTTTAATGTATAATTATTTGGTGTTTGATAGGGGTTTTCAAGGGATAAAATTTCCTAAATTGATGATGTCACACTTTTAACCATTGACTCTAGCCTAGACAACTGGAGGATACCATAATTTTCACACTTCCTATGTACAATTTTTATTAAATTTATGTGAGTAATTTAAATTTAGATTTATTAATTTATATATAATATAATATGACATCTCTTATGTTGATTATGTTTCTCTTAGGGTACCCCTTCTATGTTAAAGATATCTTGTGGGTGTAAGACATCCTCTAGGACACCTAAATGCCAAAAGGTAATTGAGCATATTTTTAATTCACACACTTGTCTAAAAAGATTAAATAATTTATTCAAGAAGGATCAAAAATTTATTTATTCAAATATACTACAATTAAACATGTACATGTAAGTTGATAAACTCTTATTTTATCTCTTCTATATATAGACCAACAATTGGAGTTTATAGAATTGATGAATGTACCTAATGTGTCAAAGGTTCAAGACAGGGAATGTGTATGTCTAGCTATGGCTATAATCAATCTAAAATTTTCAAGTTCATATTTATTATCTTCTAATTTTGAGTCAATTTTGGCTATGTAACACCTTCACCTTACTTTCATATCCTCTTCTTAGTTGAAACCCTCTTCTTGAATCCTCTTAGATTGAATTTTTTCCTTTCAAAGTCCTAAATCTTTCCTTTATGACTAAAACATTTTTTTAAATCATTTTTTAAACAAGAAATGGTCATAGACATTTCATTAACAATGATCCCTTCTAGCACTATAAAAGAACCATCTAATTCTTTGGTGTGTGTGTGTGTGTGTGTGTGTGTGTGTGTGTGTGTGTGTGTGTGTGTGTACCCTCTTAAAATGGAAGCACACATCATTTAAGAGCTCACACACACACACACACACACACACACACACAAACAAACTCACTCTTAAAATGGAAGCACCCATCATTTAAGACCTTTTATCTCCCATTGTTTAGTGACCTCATGGACCATGGATGGATTTGTGCTTGATCAACTCTTTCTCTTATTTTGTCTTACTTCTTGCATTTTCATTTGTGTAGTTTTTGAGACCTTGGGGTTAGCTCCTTTTGGGACAATCCTGAAATAGGTTGACATGTTGACCTATTCTACATGGACTTTAGGTCCCATGACCAATTTGGCTTCACATTGTAAATTTAAAAATTAGGTGACCCCATCAACTTGTTTTTTCTTTCACATGAAATATAGTATAAAAGGAAGCCTAGGAACCTCCTTTTCACATTCATGATCACATGCATATACAAGTACAAGCACTCCAATACTCAAGCAAGAATATTTTCCTAATGCATTTGAAGCATTAAAGATTCAAGAATCCTTTGTGAGCATTTCCTCTTAAAGATTTAACATTTTATTGGCCCAAAAGGGAGGATATCTACATTGGGGGCATAAATAATCTTTTTCATTGATGAAAATTTACGTCCATGGCTCTATCATGTGGTTTCGGTAGATCCATTTCATTTAGGGGGAGGTCCACATCCTTTATTACAAATTTGACATTAGCAACACACAAGCAGTGCAAAATCCTTATTGACAAGGATTTTATCAAGAAAAGTGAATATTTAAATTTGTCTTTCTTCCTTTCATGTTTTACATCTCAATTTTAAGGTTGATTCCTCAATATAGGTCTTGATCAAGGAAAACCCTCACCAAACCAAGTTTAACTATGTGGAGGAGTGGGTTAGCTAAATTGTGGTTACAGATCCAAAAACTACTCACGAAGACCTTTCTAAAGAAGTTGGGTCAATTTTGCTATAGTGTCTTAGGAACATGTTCATCTTACCATAAATTATCTAGATACTTTACCACCAATTTGACATGTTTGTAGAAGTTTTATAAAATTAGGGTTTTTTGGTTTTTCTACCATGATCACATATTCACAATCAAAAGTTCAATCACATATTGTTATCTGTAACTTTTGGAGAGAAAAGGCATATCCTCTCACACATTTCAATGTAAGACCTTTTTCATTTATTATACCTTTTATCATAGACCTATTTTCATATCGTAATTGGGTTGATGACATGTATTTATCCCCTATATCTATTGTACATTTGTCAATAAGTCAATAAGTTCAATTTATAATCACATTACATATCTCAAATCAATTTACATTTCATGATAGAGGATTTTCTTGTGTACTTTCTTGATATAATTTGAATTAGTAATGGCATACCTTTACCCATTTGGGTTATTCCAATCTAACTTGGTTTATATTTAGCTTTATGTTTGGAGTCCCCTCTTTTTCTTGTATTTAATGTCTAATGTGTAGACTTTGGTTTGTTAATGAACCAACTTCAATAGTTTACATTATTAACTTTAACTCCCATTAGTTTCACCACAAATTTTTTTGGTGAACTCAACACGTCTCCTATTTTGACTTTATATTTATATCTCTTGGTCTTTCTTAATTCTTTCTTGGAGTTAAGTGGTTACCTTCTTTTGGTGAGCTCAATTTTTTTTCTTTTAATTTTTGGAGTTAGATTGCTTCTTTGTACATTCTCTTCTTTGCATGATTTGTAAAGTTTGATATCATTTTTTGTGCTCATTTTTACACAAATATTTGTGTGCTTAAATCTCATTAGAGTCTCTCTTTGTAATCTCCCATTTTTATGAGCTTCATCACATTAAGTTCAATCTATAACATTTCTATTAGGAGAAGTCATAGACTCAAAGGCCATTTTGTTCACAGTTCTTCTTTCCTTCCTAGGACCCATGATGGTAACAACATATTTCTCAATATCTCAATCCTATCATGAATAATAACTCTTTTCACTCTTCCCATGGTGAAGCTAAAGCCTCAATAGTTCCTCCTTCCCAAGTTGATAAGATCTTAATGAGTTGGATAAGTTGAAAAAATGGCTTATGCAAGAGAATCAAAATCTTGATAGTATTTACACTATTACACCTATTAATACTCTTATTATTCATGATGATACAACATTTCCATTTTTCATGGTTTAACTTGTAAGGAAACTCATGTGTGGAAACAACTTCCTACACTAATCCCTTAAGGAAAGTATTGTGCAAATTCCTATTAAATCCTTACAATTTTAGATTTGATATTATGTAAACAATAATATTGTAGTCAACCACGAATATAGAAAATAGATAGAGAAAGAAAACACATAAACAAAAAGATATGCCAGTGGTGAAAAACCTTTTAGTAAAATGACCCTACCCCTCCAAAACCTACACAATGTATTATCTTCAACACAGAAGGTTACAACACACTTGCAACCAATCTAGTAGCAACACACCATACCAACAATAAAATCTATCTCTCTCCTATCTACAACCATAAAAATGCTTATATCATGCACTTTCCCTTTTAGGGAAACTTCCAAAGAACAAGTGTATCAGGGTTTTACCATTCTCTAGGAAAATAGGAACCCCAAATTTTTTTTGCCCAAACCCTACACATAAGTTGGAGACTCGAGTATACAGTACTTAATGATCAATTGCCACATGTCTTCATGTCTTCACCCATCATCAAATATTCCATAGATAACTCTTACATGTCATAGGAATCTATCATAACAATTTCATCTATGATCTCCTTACACACAATTCAAGATGCTGAAACATACAAGTGGAGTGACACATCAACATGTCAACTAGACATGTACACTCACACTTAATTACATTATTTGTAAAAAGTACATTTACAAAAAAAAAGAAAAAGAATAGGAATTATCCAAGGTTGAGACACCTTATTCATAATATAGCTCACCTTATTAATACTCATGCTAATCCTTTGACTAAATGTTCTCAAGAGTTAGGATGCAATCCTCCTTCCATATTCATTGAACCTTTAATTCCTACTTCCACCTCTATTCCTAGCATTCTCGCTTATGTGACACCTCTTATGACAACTTCTACACAAGTCTCTAATGCCCTAAGTGTTGGTCTTCTTGACCCTACAATTCCCATGAATAGTCTTCCTACTTTTATTCCCTCTTTATTACCTTCATATAATGTTGATCCTTTCACGTATATCAATCCTCTTCCCACACCTTCAAATCCTCTACCAACATATTTTCATATTCCCTATGATTCATAAAAAGACCTTTCTAACACATCCATTATGTCTATGCCTACTATCACATCATCTAATTCTACCATTAGTAGCTTGGTTCAAATTGTCATCACTTTGCAATAACAAGTGACTCAATTCACTCAATATAAGTACACCATCCCTACATGTGACATTTCTAATCCCCCTTTTTAGCCATCCTTTGAGTTATTATCTCATATGAAGATACCTCTTCTTGGGACTTGTGATGGTAAGCATGATCCCATGATTCACATTGGAATTTCCCAAACTATATGTATTAATTTTTCTCATGAATATAGGCTTATGGCTAAATTATTCACACAAAATTTTAGGGACAAATATTTGCAATGGTATTTCTCTTTAACTCTTTATTATATTGATTCCTTTAAAATAATTCCAATTTTTTCATTCAAAAATTTCAAAACAACATTAGTCCTCATATTTCTTTGATTGATTTGATGCATTGTAAAAATAATGTTATAGAAAAGGTTAGTTACTTTATTAGTAGATTCAAACATTTGTAAGCTCAAATATCTTATCCAATGCCTGATAATAATATTCAATGTATCTTTATTTATAATTTTCAAAAATACATTAGAGATAAGATTCTCCTTACTAAGTATACTTTGTTCTCACATCTCTTTGCAGTGCTTAACCATTATCATTTACAAGTGAGATAGCTTAAGAGAACCACTCCAATGACTCTTGGTATTATTGATAAGAGTGACATCATCATTCACCCAAACAATAGATGATCAAGTGGATAGTATAACTAATTTTTCCTCTGTATATTATCCTAATCATAAATTTTATGAATTCATGCCTTAGTGCTTATTCTTGTTGATTCAAGAAAGGTATAATTTTCACTTAAGGGATAAAGACACTTTCAATCCACCAATAAGGGATTCATATTACATAATTTTTTTAGTATAGGAAAATTTCATATGATATAATAAAGGTATTGGTTTCTCTTAAGCACATACGAGAGTGCTACCATAACTAGTTTTTCATCTAGACCCATCAAAGTAAAACTCCCATATATCATTAGTATCTAGAGGCAAATTTTTTTTTTGGAGAAAGTGAGAGTATTAGAAGTTATAGGTTGTAAAGAAGATTTGGTAAAATGATCTGTAAAATCTTTCCCTCAATTTATTTTAAGAATCAAACTTAAAATCAAATTCACTTAACATCTAACCCATTTGGGCAAGTGTCCAAAAAGATTAGTTTTTTAGAATAAGATGTTTCAAAGGGTCAATTTTTATGCTAAATTTGACTTTTATAATAAGAAGTGTAATGAGACTTGTGCCTTTGGTGAAATGGTGGGGTTTCTTTCCTATAGGGCCTACAACCAAGGTTCCAGTCTCCACAGGGTTGCTCTCTACCATGGTTCTTAATTGAGAGTTGCTTACTTTGACCCTTGGTGAAATAGTGGGGCTTCTTGCCTGTAGTGCTTACAACCAAGAGTCAAAATTTTATAATTACAACCAAGGTTCAAGTCTCCATAGGGTCACTCTCTACCATGGTTCTTAATTGAGAGTTGCTTACTTTGACTGTTGATGAAATAGTGGGGCTTCTTGCCTGTAGTGCTTACAACCAAGAGTGAAAAACTTAAAGACATGTGCCTTTGGTGAAATGGTGGGGCTTCTCGCTTGTAGGGCCTTAATTAAGAGTTTCTTACTTTGACCCTTGGTGAAATAGTGGGGCTTCTTGCGTATAGTGCTTACAACCAAGAGTTAAAAAAAAAATTTAGCCACAAATTGTAGGTGATTTGGTTTGTGCCTTGAGGTATACTTCCTCAAGGTCATAGGTTTGACTCCCCTTTGTAGTGGAGAAGGGCTTTTGGCCAATTTCCCTTACAGGACTTGTGTCCCATGAACCTACTCTGCTGGCCTAGGGTATAGGTTTGGACTTTGCCTCCAAAATTTAAGACTTGTCCCTTTGGTAAAATAGTGGGGCTTCTTGCTTGTAGGGCCTACAACCAAGGTTGAAGTCTCCATAGGGTCACTCTCTACTATGATTCTTAATTGAGAGCTACTTAATTTGATCCTTGGTGAAATAGTGGGGCTTCTTACCTATAGTGCTTACAATCAAGAGTAAAAAAAAAAGAAAAACATAAAATTTTCCCAATTATGTGATGGGGATGGTGTTGAGGGCTTTAAGGGCTTTGAGTAGAGGTTTTAGCAGACTGGTAGTTTCAATGTAAACATGGTGAGCATGGTGGGTTTAATGGTGAGAAGAAAAAGTAGTTGTATGGTACTAGGTATCCACTATAATTATAGAGTCATATGTTTGAATAGTTTTTCTTCCAACAAGGGCTTGTCAAGAAGGGTAAGGGGTTTCAAAGATCAAAGCACAGTGAGTTGACCATACCTCAGAATAGTCACTAGTAGTATTTATCTAGATTTCAATCAGTTCTATTTTCTTAGAAGAATATGCCTAAAAGATATGTGATGTACCAACCTAACACTGATGACATCATGATGATATTTAGAGGAAAAGATGTGGTTCATCCAACAAAGCCATTTTTTGTCAATCCCAGATTCCACATTAAGTTGCTAGCAAAAAAAAAAGAGTAGGAGGATAAAAAAAAGACACTTTACAATAGGCTTGATATAGAGATGACATGCCCTCACAAGATGAATTATAATTTGTCCAATAACTACCCCAGATCTTTTGCTTTATCTACTTTTGAGTTTGGTGAGTCATCCTTGTAAGTTGCAAATAGGCAAGCGACAACATTCAAGTAGGATCTCATTTAAGGAGATTTTTTCAAAAAGGGTAATAAGTAAGAACAAATTTAAAAATATACTCATTTAGGACTTTGTAGTTCTCTTCACCCTATCAGACATATAGGGAAGGGAAAGAATCAACCTTACCAAAAGCATCAAATACTTGATATTTGTGAAGGCACACCATTAGGCTCCTTGCTATCATTCAATATACTCAGGGACTCATTAATGATATAGGTAATTCAAGGATTTTGAATCAAAGAACAAATGATCAATCTTCAAAGCCTCACCAACCACTGATAAATAGAGTGCCCTTCAAAGCAAATCAATCCTATCAATTTTGGCAGATTAAACAGAGGCAACCTCATCTACCTCCTCGGTAGGGTCTGAACTTCTGACATGTATCAACTATTACTTTTCTAGATCATTTTCTATAAGATCAAATTCACCTTCTCTGAGATATAACACTAATAGGTAAGTTCTCAAAATTATGCCTATCTATTCTTGTATCAAGCATTATACTATGGATAATTGGGCAAGATTATTAGATGTTTTTTGGATAAATGTTGAGTTGGGTTATTTTCTTGCCAAATTCATATATGATAATATGAGAAATGTTATACACAAAAATAAAAGCTAGTTTTACAAAGGGCTTGGTCTATTTACCTTAGTATGGATTCCCAATGTTATGTTGGAAGACAGATCCCCATTATTCTTCCCCATTTGGATTGCTCTGCCACATTTATCCTTAGAATACAAAAACTTGGATATTATAAAAATCATAGCCAAAAAACTTGGAATATTTGTTAAACATGATTTCATTCCTTTTGAGTTGCTGCATTGTGAGACCAGAGTGTGCATATTACATGATCCTACTAAGGAATTGCCAAACTCCATTATGCTAAAATCAAAATGGGGAAACTAGGAGAAAAAATTTATACATCAAAATGAGGATACTATCATGCTATATCAACATCGATTAGGGCACTTTACAACTTAGTGTAAAGTCCAATCATCCACCCTGCTAGAGGTGTGTGAAAATCATTGCATAGATTTTCTTCAATGTAGACAACATTTGAACTCTCATGGTTCTAGTCATATGATTAAGAAAACCTCTTTGATAGCCCCTGTTGAAGCCTTGCCTAATATTTTTCAATCATTTGAGGCCTCCATTCTTTTTTACTTTGCAATTAGATACATCTTGCAGATCCTCCACAAATCCAATTAGACCTTTTTACTAGAATGGAAATTGGTAGAAGCATAAAACTTTGACATGTAAGTTTTAGTGCACAAAATCATGTTCTATGATTTACCAATTAAAAAGGCAATCACTCAGGAGGTGCTGGATAAAGAGACCTTAGTCAATCTTCAAGCTAGAAAAGTATCAAAACAACTACTAGAAGAGCTAGCTACTAAAATCATATATGAAATAGTAGAAGAAGAAGGACTACTTCTATATGAAATATAGCATAACCATTGAAATATAAATATAGCAAAAGACAAGGGAACGATGTCTAATGCAACAAATTAGATTCCAATAAAATATTAGTATATTAATAGTACTATTTAAAATGCATAGTGTTCCCTCACTCATGGTCTTGTAATCAATTTGAAGGAGGATTTTATTAATGTTGAAGTCTTGCAAGGATTCATTCTTGATGATCGGGACTGTAACATTGATGGGAGCCTAATCAAGTAGAGTGATGATTTGGAATCCATAAATAAACATGAATGCTATTATAACTACAACACAATGGTTACCTCAAATAATGTTGATGAGAATGTATAATATTACATTACATATTCAATTCAAGAAAATACATTTCTTGCTTTAGAAGAACATCAAGAAGTTAGTAGTTAGGAAAGATATAGGGATATTGAAACTAAATCATTTGAGTCAAAACCCCATCAATTGGATTTTGATGTTAGTACTACCCTCTCGCTAGAGAAAGCACTACTTCAAAATTGTTAGATTAAAGCTATGCCCAAAAAGAGAAACAAAAAACCAAAAAATAGCCTAGTCAATGAAGAAACTATAGTAGGCATCCAAACAACACTGGATGGGAAATTCACCCCTTCTAAAAGAGTGACAAGGAGAACCAAGGGTTTTCCTTGTCAATAATGAAGATAGCTTCGTAGAATGTCAGAGGCTTAAATGCCTCTAAAAAAAGAATTAGAATTAAGAAACAACTTGTTTCTTTTAAAGTAGATGTGATACTCCTTCATGAAATAAAGATGCCAGTAGAGTACTTTGACAAAACAATTGGGAAATGGCCAAAGTGGAATTCTGCCCACAACCTAGTAATTGGTGCCTCAAGAGGGTTGGCTATTCTTTGGGATCCTAAATTTACTCAAGGATAGTTAATTCATAAGAAAGACCACTTGCAAGTCATTTAGATGGATTACTTGGATACTAAATTTCTTCTTTTCAATATATATGGGCCCACTTCAACTTTGGACAAACAATAGTTATGGATGGATCTCACACAGTTTATATAAAACCAACCAAATACACACTTCATATTGGGTGGTGATTTCAATGCTATACTCAAATTATTAGAGAAAATTGGTGGAATTTTTCCACCGTTGAGAAGAATTTTGGATTTTTCAAACTTTTTTGAAGATAACAACCTATTGGATATCAAACCAAAAAATGGGACATTCACATGGACTAACAAAAGGGCTAATTTTTTATAGATAGCTATCAAGCTACACAGATTCCTCCTATCATAGAACTAGAAACTATTAAAAGTTACATAGCGATCCAAAATTTTGCCTTTCCTAGGATAAAATCACTTTCCTATTTGTCTAGATGTGACTTCAAAATTACTAGGAAAAGTTTTTCAACATAGGCCATCCTTCAAATTTGAAAGAATGTGGCTGTGACATCCACACTTTTTAACTTTACTCAGACAATGTTGGATTACTGCTCTACAATTAGAAAGAATCAAAATCTTTTAGTTTTTGCATAGATGAAAGATACCAAAAAGTAGATTAAAAAATGGAATGAGGAGGTGTTTCAGAATATCTTCAAGGAAAAAGAAGTTGTTAAAGAAAAATTGGAGAATATTTACAATATTAGATCAAACAAGGAATGGACAAGAATTCATACACCACCCAAAAAATTCTTATGCAAGAATGGGTAGAAACATGTAGCAGAGAAGAGGGATACTATAGGAAAAAAATTAAGAGAATTATGGTTAAAAGAGGGGGATAGAAATACAAAATATTTCCATGCTTCAGCTAAACAAAAAACAACAAACAACTATATTACCACTATTTCTAATGCTGAAACGGGGCACTCATTAATTGATCCCCTTAGTATCCAAGAAGGAGTTAGATATTTTTAGTCTTTGCTAGCTCCACCAATGGAGGAGTTACTAGATGTAATTCCCACTCTCATAAAAGATGCTGATAATTTGAAACTTTTGGCTCCATTTACCATTTAGGAACTCAAAAATGTGGTCTTCTCCTTGCTGTTAGATAAAGCCCCTAGCCCGAATGGATTTACTACTCTATTTTTTCAATTATGTTGGGATTGGATTGGATTGGATCTATTGGGTGTGGTTGAAGAATCTAGAATTAGCAAATCCATGCTGAAGAACTTCAACACTACACATATAGCCATTATCCCAAAAATTAAAACACCAAAAACTTTTACATATTTTTGGCCGATATCTCTATGCAATACTATTTATAAAATCATCACAAAGGCTATCTATCTAAGGATGCAACATCTCATTCCTAACATTATCTCACAACCTCAAGGGGTTTTGTACTAGGTAGAGAAATAATGGAAGGTGCTTTAGTGGCACATGAAGTCCTCCATTCCATTAACAGTAGTAAATCATCTCACTTTGTCATCAAGTTGGATATGATGAAAGAATATGATAGAGTAAATTGGAAATTCCTGCTCAAGGTATTACGAAATTTTGGATTTGTGAAATGCTGGTGTAAATGGATTAAGGCATGTATTTTTGGAGTTGAATTTTTAGTTTTGATAAATGGTGTACTAACTGGTTTCTTCACATCCACACAAGGAGTTAGACAGGAGGATCCTCTATCACTAGTATTATTCATTCTCATGGTAGAATCATTCAGCAAACTTATTTAGAGGAAACAAGTGCTAGGAAAATGGCTAAGTGTGCAGATTAGCCAATCAGATATTTCAATGACACATTCCCTTTTTGCAGATGACACATTACTGTTTGGGATCTCTAACATATCGAAGGCTAGGCAGATTAAAGAAGTGTTGGACCTTTATACAACAACATCAAACCAAAGGGTCAACACCCTTAAATCTAAAGTCTACTTGTTCAACACTAATCAGATTATATCCAATAAAATTTTCAATTTCTTAGGATTTTTAGTAGACTTCCTTCCATATACATACCTTGGAATCCCCTTTTTTATGGGGGCAAAAAAAATTAACTATTGGACACCTATCACTGAAAGGATCAAATCTAGATTAGTAGCATGGAAAGCTCAATGGTTGTCATTATTAGGCAGAATTCTACTTATCAAATTAGTCCTATCAACTATTCCTAACTACTATTTATCGGTTCTCAAAGTACCTCCATTAGTTATCCAAACAATTCAAAAAATTCTTAGAGAATTCTTATGGATAGGAAACATGAATGGTGAAAAGAAAGTTTTCGTAGTCTCTCTGGAAAAGATGACATAAGTAAATAGCTAGGAGGAGCAGGGATACATGATTTGAAAATATGAAATCAAGCTTTTGGAGGTAAATTAGTTTGGCAAATGTATAGAAAACTACATAACATTTGGTGCCAAATTATGGAAAAGAAGTACTTACATGAAGCAAACTCATCTAGAATTTTCACAGTATTAGACCCACCTAAAGGTTCAACCATTTGGGATTTCATGATTTCCCGCAAGGAAATTATATGTAACTTCATTACGTGGGAAGTGAATAATGGTCTATCAGTTAAATTTTGGTGTGATTCACGGAATGGTGCACCACCTTTAATTAGAATGGATGATATAGAGGACATAGTTACTACTTTAGAAAATACTTGGGGTACTTACTTAAGAGATTATGTACCGACAGTATGCTTACATTCAAGGAGGGTGATATGGAAGGATCCACATGAATTATCTTTGACCCCTTAAGAGATCTAATGCTTGGAAAAGATCTTCTCTCAAAAGGTAGTCTACTTATCAAATCTAGAGGATAAATTAACATGGGCACCGGGATTAGATGGCAATTTCACCATTAAGGAAGGTTATAAGTGTATGCACCCAAAAATGGTCGCCTAGACTATGGGCCCCCATTATTCAATTTATCAATTTATCAAATTTTTTGAATCAATGGTTTGTAATATTTTATTAAATCAATTCAAATCAATTTTCTTGATCAAATTCAATTTATTTCATTTCTAAGATTGATCATTTTATTCCAAGTCTTATTTAATTAAAAAAAAATCTTCTCTTTTAATTAAATAAAATAAAATCCCCATTTAATTAAAAGAAAACCTCTCTTTTAATTAAACAATTCATCCACATTTAATTAATTAAGAGAAAAACCTCTCTTTTAATTTAATTAAATATCTTCTATTTAATTAAAAAGAACTTGCTCCCTTTTAATTAAATAAAAATCCCACTTAAATATCTCTTTTGATGAAAAAAGGAAATAAAATAAATTCTTTTTATTTAATTTCTCTACACTTAAAAATGTGATCTAAGTGGGATTTATCTTTCCACTTTCTCCTCAACCACTCCTCTTTTCTAATTGGTGGAATCTTGTCTCACATGGATCACCACTTTCTTCTCAACCACTCCTCTTTTCTCATTGGTGGAATTTTGTCTCACATGGATCAAGCTCTATTATCCCATATTGGTTGTGAGAAGCCTCTCACCTCCATAATTTCCTTTATAAGGGAGAGTCCTCTCCTCATGTTAGACACCCATGATTATGCTATCGTTATGCTGTAGGTTTGAAGACCAATTTTTGAAGGAGTTTGAATACAAAAGCTTTTTTGTGGAGAACTTCTATTTTCTTGTCTTTTTCTCTTTTGCACCCATCATGGGCTTTTAGCTTAGATCTTGCATTTATAGATTAGATTTTGCTTTCATAGATTAGATCTTATTTTCATGCATATTTGAAGATCATGGAGACTAGCATTCTTGCTTTTTCTCTTTGAATCTCTCATCTCATGGTGTACTTGCATGGGCACAAAAATAGGTCAAGCTGAGGGCCTCCATTGCAAATCCTTGCACTCTATGATTAGAGAGCTATGGATCAATTTCTGAGGGCTCATTCTTGAGTTTTCTTACATGTAATGATTCATAGAAGTGTGACAACATTTTAGCACACATTTTTGGCACCCACCGTGGGGCCTGAATCAAGTTTCTAGCTCCATTTGCTTTTATTTTTCATCTCTGGTTTTTTACAGCAGCATATTGGATCTAATCAAGTGCTTTTGTAAATTTTTCCCTTTGGTTTTAAGGCCAACCCATATATAGATTGGTTTGCAGGCAAAAATCTAGTTGGTTTAAAGATTCAATCATATCTTTTAAACCACTTAGACTTTAGTTCTGAATTTTTTTTGTGGCTTGGGTATGTGCCCAACATGTCCCAGTTCGATTTTTAGAGAATTTTGACATGATTTGCGTGAGTTATGAATTTCTCTTTATTTTTCATAAAAAGCCATTTTTGATCACAAATCAACGTATTTTTTGGAAAAATTTACATTTTCAAAAATCTTTTTGAATTCTAAAGGAGGTCTTTTCTTTATGTTTTTAATTTTGAGGCTGTATTAAGGATCAAAAACTTGATTTGATGAAATCTGTCCTATTTTGAAAAATTGAGTCCCTAGGGCACAAATGAAGAGATTTTTTTGAATTTCTTACATTTTTGGAAAGCTCTTTAGTTTTTAGCAGGGCTCTCTTCTTTTTATTTCTATTTTTGGGTTCGAAATCATAGCAAAAAAAAAGGTCTAATCATGTTGACTAGGTTATTCGTATTTTTTTTTGCAGGGATTTTCGTGTTTTTCTGGTTTTTTCTGCTAACTGCTCACTGTTTTGGGTTTTTCTGTGTTTTTTGATTTTTTTGGAACAGCATAGCAGCAAGTTGTGATTTCATTGGAAAAACGTGATAAATTTTTTAAAAATAGGTAAGATCTATTAAGCGCGTTGCGAGGACTTCAGGTATTCTTCTTTGGCTGATAACACTTTGATTTGGAACCTTAAAATGAACCTCTCATGTGTCTAGCTTGTGTGTTTTGCTTATGCTTTTATTTTTCAAACACATGCATAATTGATACTAGGTTGTAATCTCCACTGATTTTTATTTAGCAAGCTTGATTATTAGTGATAGATTTAGATAGCTATATTGGGTTATTGGACTCGTTGAATCCGTCGGCCCCTCATTCCACCCTATGGTTGCAAGATCAGCACCACATTAAAGGGGAGGGGTCTACAAGATAGAAGCATTAAGTGCTCCACTTGGCAACCCTCTTGTGCTTTCTAGAACTCACTAATCTTTGAGTTGTGGACTCGTTTTGGCTTATGTGAGGGGTTAAGTGTTCCACATCTTTGGACTCACCTTGCATTAGTTAAAGAGTTAAGTGTACCACCTTTTTCTTTTTGATTATTCTTGGATAGATTTTCTTTTGGAGAATTAACATCTATACACACATAGTAATTAGGCCCCATGAATACTATTCGTGGATCTTGAGGGAGTGAGTTCCTAGTGAAACTCCTCTCAAAGATGAATTCCTTGTAGGTGGGGAGGATACTTTGAGAATCTCTTAGATAGATGGATCTTCAACTTGGTGATTGAGGCATCCTTTCTCCGGAGAGATTGATAGATCACTAGGGGTTGATATCATAGATCTTGAGATAATCTTAGTTAGTGTGTCGGATTAATCTGCTTGCTTTGATTGGACTAAAAGTGAAAAGGTGTCAAAACCTTGGATCTGAAAGCTAAGTCCCCTTGTGGTCCACTATTGTGAGTCGGTCACCTTTAGAGAGGGTTAACCATAGCAGACAATCCCTATATAGGGAAAACTGCGGACGGAACCTCAAGCGGTAATAGCCACTTCTGCCGTGGTTGCAACAATCGCTATATAAATGTCCTCATGGAAGAAATATCCATGGGGTATGGTTCATTGTGGGTTGTCAGATCTCCCTAGCAGCTCTTGAAGATTAAGTTCTCAGACTGTGTCAAAACCTCGGTGCGTCGGGATTGGAGGTCACCCCTGTGAATCATAAAAGTTGCAGAGTCAAACCATTACTAAAAACCTTAGAGAGGCCAACTTTTATTTTCTAGGGATGTATACAATGATTGTGAAACTCTTTGAGAACATACACAATTAGCTCTCCTAGGGATTAGCATAAACTAAGTCACTTGATTGCTCATGCGCAAGGTTGCTTTGCCCCTTGTTCATTGTTTGAAGACTGTTTGCTTGAAATCCCTATTTTCTATCTTGCGTGCTTGGTTTATGATAAAGAATCTATTGATACATCTAGTTGGATATTTAAAATGAACAAAATCTGAGTTCTTGAGTTGAGACTTTACGATCGAATAACTTTGTTATCCCATTATTTCTAGTCTCCCTAGGTTGGTCCTATTTGGATTAGGCTACTTTTCTCATTGTTAAAAGCCTTTTTGCACCATGGGTTATTGTGCTTTGACCTCTTGAATTAGTAATCATTGATTTCACAAGAGACCTTGTTTGGAGTTGGTAAGTTAGAAACCGTGCTTATTGAGAAAGATATACACTTGGATCCTTTGATATTACACTTGGAGAGTCTTAGTAATCTCTTGTCCATTCACTTTCATCAAAGTTCAATTTTAATTATTTATAATTTGGGTCAATTATCCTCCTAGTCCATATGTGCTAGGGTATTCACCCAAAGTTGTGGGCACCTCTGTGGCAGTGTTGGTTTACACCTATTACAAAATTCTATCTTATCACATCTCTTTTGGACAAGTGAGAGCTTTTACTATCATAGTTTGGTACCAATGTTTCTTAGGGTTATCCTATCAACTAGTACCTTTTCTTTCATATTGATTACAAGTGCTATTACATGTTGCTCAACATTCAAATGATCTCAAATGGTATCAAATTTTCCAAAATGACTCTTGGTCTTCTTTCTTCTTTATCTTCCATGTCTTTTTAATTTGTCATTTCCACTCTTCCTCTTCTTCATGTCTTCTTGATTCTTTTCCTCCTATTATCATATAGTCTACCTTCTTCTATTCATTCTTTCTCTTCTTCCATACTTGATTCTTCTTCTTCTAGAACCATGGATCTTGGATATCTTTTTAGGGATCCTCATTTGAGCTTAGATGAAATCCATCTCCTTCTTGAATTTGAAAAGTGTTGTCACTCCAATAGATGCATGGATGCTAACATTGCGACAAAAATGATTAAAAAAATGGATAAATCAGACACTTTTGCTAGGATCATGTGCAAGATCAAATCACAATATCCTTCTTCCAAATATTTTCCATCTTCCAAGTCTTATCATGATTCTTCTAAATATCATACAGATTCTTCATCCTCCAAGTCTTATCATGAGTCTTCTAAATATCATTCAAATTCCTTATCTTCCAAGTCTTATCACGATTCTTCTAAATATCATTCACATACTTCATCTTCTAAATCTTACCATGACTCTTCTAGATATCATCCATCTAGGTCTTCACCTACCTCTTTTTCATGATATCATTCTTTTTCTACTTCTACCAAGAGTCTTATTCCTCTTATTAAGACATATGATAATGAACAACATGAAAAGTCTTGTGATATGCCTATCTATAATTCTTCTAGTGACAATGATTATGATGGGGATGATTATTACATTCCAACAGTTCCTAAAAGCCCTCCTAGTCCTATGCTTGTGCTTAAAGGGGATGAGTCACGAAAAGATATTGATGGTAATTCACATGAATCAAATCTTGAAAACAACATTGATAAATTTTGTGAACAATACCTAAATGATAAATCTGCATTTTTTGATGAAGAGAAAGCATTTTTTTGTGCTGAAATACAACATCAATGGGATAAGAGTTCCTCTTCTAAGAACCCTCATGCTGAAAATAAAGATTACACTCTTGAGCAAGATCATGTTAATGTTGAACCTTTGTCTTCTGATGCTCCCCTTCCATCTTCTACTTCCTCCACTATCCATACATTCCCTAAAGATTCTGAGACTCTCAAATCTTCTACCAATCATTCATCCAACAAAGATCCTAATGCTTTTCATGCAGTTCCCTATAGTTATCCTCAAGGGCTACCTCTTAAAGAAACTCAAGCTAACCTTTACTTGGCTGCAAATACTTTTGATAATGCTAAACCTAAAGAGCCTAATCCTTCATGCACTATAATGCCTACTTCAGCTAGTCCTTCATCATCTATTCCAAAGTCTTCCATACAATTCCAACATGCTTCCTTCTCCTTAGGAGTGGCTCCATGTCAAGAGGACTCTAAAAATGATAAATAAAAGAATATAAAAAAAGATCAAGATCAAGAACCTTCCATGTCATCCAATCCTTTTCACAATGTTTCTAATACATTTCATGGTTCTTTTGATCCCTTACACCCTTTCTCATTCATTCCACCATGTCTTAAGCCTTCTCCTAAGCAAGATCAAGATACTGCTTGCACCACTAAGCCTATTGACAATAAAAATGGCCTTAGTACACTTTCTCCTTCCAAAGATGATACTTCCATTAAGGTTATTAAAAATGATGCTATTACTTCCAATGTTGAGCCTATTGAAAATCAAGAGAACAATTCTATGCTTATGTTATCCAAAGATCCTTGTCAAGATCAAAGTCTTCCATCTTCTTGTTCTACCACTCCATGTTCCCTTCCACTTTCTACTCTTCCTAAGTCTTCTCAAGCTATAAGTTCTCCTATCAATGAAGTTGCTCCTATTAAAGATGTTTATGTTCCTATTGAAAATCCTGATGCTCACTCTAAAGATGCTGATGTCCTTGATTGTCATATAGATGTTAATGAACTTATTGATTATCCTTTTGCATCTTCTGCATCCATCCTTGGACCTCCCCCACCAATACTAAATCCTTCACATTTTCCTTCCATCTTGGGTCCTTATGTCCCTTCACTTTCCCCTCCCAATTCTCCTAGTTCTTCATCCATTTTCGGTCCTTATGTCCCTCCCTCTCCTATCTTTCCTCAAGATCAATGTAGATGCATATCCTTGAATCCTTTTCATCCACCCACTCACCTAAACCAGTCATATCATCCTTCTTCTTCCACAAGTCCCAAGTCTTTTGGAAGTAACTTGAAGGTTCAATAAAAGAAAAAGAAGCAATTCAAGAATCCATATAAAAAAGAAGACCACCATGTCTCTTCTAATCGACATGGAGGCATTAAGTCAAAAGAGATATCTAAGAAAAAAATTACAAGACAAGTATGGGTTCCAAAATCCATCATTGAAGATATTATCTCTAAATCATCAAAAAGAAATGAAAAGAAGCCTAAGGCTATATGGATTCCAAAATCTCTCTTGAGAGATTCTAATGTTGAACAACAATTAAATTTGACATTAAAGCTTCCAAAGAATTTTGCTTCATCTTCTTCCAAAAGCATTCTTCCATTCCATGTGCCTAAACTGCAACCTTTTCTATCTACTCACCATATTCCTTCACATATTCCTTCATTCAAATTTTCTCCATCCTTTCGCCACCCTTCAAAGTGTGTGTTGACGTTGATCTTGCCTTCATTTCCATTTTTCAATCTCACTCACTTCGCATAAAGCCATATCCTCCATTTTTATCTCCCATCTTCCTTTCCCTATTAGCATCTTTGAGCATATCATTTGAATTCCTTTGTATATCATGGTTTAAACATTCCAAGAGCATTATCTCAAAAGCTTGAATTCTTCCAAAAAAAAATTGACAAAGATTGAAAAAAAAATGAAAATTTTGAAAATGTGCCTTGGTGAAAACCTGGTAATTAGGCACCTTGGTAGCAGAAGTAAAGAGAAATAAATTCATCCTATGGTGAAAACCACTCCCTTGTGGTGCCTTGGATAAGTACCATGATGAAAACCTAACAAATAGGCATCATGCGTAGTTCTTCTACATCTTTCATTCATTTTGTCTTCTCTCTTTGATTTTGACAATGTTGACCTATAGACAAACATTTGGCTATCTTGTGAGATATCTTATGATGATCTTGTTTTCATTCCTTTCATGTTTAGCCTTCATATCTATTTTTCTCCATTCATTCTAGTCTTTTTCTACCCTTTTCCCATTTACCCCTTTGGTCTTGATCTAACCAAATAGAGTAAAATATGATGCTATAAAGTCTCTTGACATGTCTACTTCTTTGGATTGCATCTTTCCCACTTTTACATTATGCTTTCTTGAATTATCCTATACTGGCTTTTCATTTCTTGTCCAAATGTTCTTTACATGACAAATTTTCCCTAGCTTGGGTACTCTTGAGGAGTCAACCTTTGAAGATCACTTCCACTTGCTTCATACACTCCTTGCTTATCCATAATATCCATTAGCTTATTGCTTCATCATGTCCTCCACCTTGTTAGACATTGGGACTGCACAATGTGATCTTGCTTAAGAGTTTAATGCCCATTTTGTCTAGGGGTATCTTTGTACATATTTATTGATCCTGAAAAAAAATTTAAAAAAATTGATATATTTTAAAAAAAATCCAAAAAATTGATATATTTAAAAAATCCAAAAAAATGATATATTGTAAAAATTCTAAAAATTGAAAAATGTCCTGAAAAAAATGATCATCTTAGTGACAACCTAGCAAAAGGCACTTTGATGTATCTTCAAAAAAAATTATATATTCCAAAAATACAAAAAAAAAAAAAAAATTCAAAAATTCAAAAAATAGAAAAAGTGCCTTGGTGAAAACCTGGAAACAGGCGCCTTGGTAGAAAAAATACAAAAAAAAAAAAAAATCCAAGTGGTGAAAACCTAGAAACGGGCGCTACTTGAGGCCTTTGCACCCCTGTTTCTTAGCACATGTCCTCGATACTTAGCCTTTCTCCACCATGCCTTGTCCTTGTTACCTTGGTTTGGAATTGGTCTTTGTCTAGGGGGCATAACTATGTTAGCTTTGGTTTCTTAGATGTGTGAGTCTTTAGGACACCTCGCAAATGGTGTTTTTCAACACCCATTGACATCGAGTGTTTTTCAACACTTATTGGTTTGGTCTTACCCAGTATCATCATGTGATCTTACCTTCCTGCAAGCATTTGATCCTTGTCCTCAGAACTCAGTATCAGTTAACACACTTAAATTTTTAAACGCAACACTTAATGCTTGACTTATGTCATGATCTTTTCTTTGTGTGCTGACTGTTATTGATTTTTGTTGAGTGTCCTTGTCTGATAAGTCTCTCCGGGATGCATCGCTAGAGGACTTGGGGCATGGGACATGTTTTTATTTGTTTTTTTTTCTTGTGGGTGTGGTCTTGAAATCTAGAGTGTCTTTTGTTGTCCCCTTGAAACACTTAGGAGATTTGAGATATCATCCTTCATTGTTTTTGCACAACCATTCTTATAGTCATCTTGGCATCTATGCCTTGATGCAAGCATAGTTTTTCTATATTAAATTGGGTAAGCTAACATCGAAGTCATCTTGACCTTTATGTCTTTGATGCTTATGTTAGAATCTTTCCACATTTCAATCCAATATAAATCGCATTCATATCTTCATAGTTGCATTTGTAACTAGTGATGATTGTGTGATTTTTTGATGTTCGTTAATAATGGCCCAATGATGAAAATAAGTTCTTTTACATTCTCTAATGAATGATGAACACAAAATCCTATGTTACAGTTGCTCTTTTGCAAGTACACCATTGCATTTCATGTAGCTTGCATTATTAGACTTCATGTTAGTTTGCATTTTTAGGCTGCATTATGAGTTTGAGAGGGTTCTCCTTTCATCTTTATTGTGGACATTTAATCAATTGTGGTCACATTTTGATCTTCATTTCCTTATTTTCTTTCGTGATCTCAATCAAAATTTCTATCTTAAACAGTTGATTGATTTTTGGAGCATTTTCTTTTCTTATTTCTATTTCTTTCCATATCTTTCAAACTTCTATCTTCCATTTTCTTTTTCCCCACTTCTTTTCTTCTAAATCACCTTTGGGGCATAATATTTCATACTTGATGATCTACCTTGGTTCTATGATTCTTATATCTTTCATCTTACATCAAGAACCTTATCTTTTGTTTGATTTGATCAAATTTATCAATTTGTTGTTTCTCCTCTATCTCATTTCGATTTTGATCACGAGGGGGCAGTAATTATCAATTTCAATCCTTGATTCAGTTTTATCAATTTTATCCTCGACTTTTTCAAGTTAAAATTTATTTGTATTCTTTGTCCTGATGTGTTCTTGAGTTGACCACACATCTGGGTTGTTTTGTGATCCCAAATTGACCTCACACTTCAATTTCTTTCTTTGACTACATGTGTTCCCGAATCAATCACACATTAGTCAAAGAGGGGCAAATGTATGCACCCAAAAATGGTCGCCTAGACTATGGGCCCCCATTATTCAATTTATCAATTTATCAAATTTTCTGAATCAATGGTTTGTAATATTTTATTAAATCAATTCAAATCAATTTCCTTCAATTTATTTCATTTCTAAGATTGATCATTTTATTCCAAGTCTTATTTAATTAAAAGAAAATCTTCCCTTTTAATTAAATAAAATAAAATCCCCATTTAATTAAAAGAAAACCTCTCTTTTAATTAAACAATTCATCCACATTTAATTAATTAAGAGAAAAACCTCTCTTTTAATTTAATTAAATATCTTCTATTTAATTAAAAAGAACTTGCTCCCTTTTAATTAAATAAAAATCCCACTTAAATATCTCTTTTGATGAAAAAAGGAAATAAAATAAATTCTTTTTATTTAATTTCTCTACACTTAAAAATGTGATCTAAGTGGGATTTATCTTTCCACTTTCTCTTCAACCACTCCTCTTTTCTAATTGGTGGAATCTTGTCTCACATGGATCACCACTTTCTTTCAACCACTCCTCTTTTCTCATTGGTGGAATTTTGTCTCACATGGATCAAGCTCTATTATCCCATATTGGTTGTGAGAAGCCTCTCACCTCCATAATTTCCTTTATAAGGGAGAGCCCTCTCCTCATGTTAGACACCCATGATTATGCTATCATTATGCTGCAGGTTTGAAGACCAATTTTTGAAGGAGTTTGAATACAAAATCTTTTTTGTGGAGAACTTATATTTTCTTGTCTTTTTCTCTCTTGCACCCATCATGGGCTTTTAGCTTAGATCTTGCATTTATAGATTAGATTTTGCTTTCATAGATTAGATCTTATTTTCATGCATATTTGAAGATCATGGAGACTAGCATTCTTGCTTTTCCTCTTTGAATCTCTCATCTCATGGTGTACTTGCATGGGCACAAAAATAGGTCAAACTGAGGGCCTCCATTGCAAACCCTTGCACTCTATGAGTAGAGAGCTATGGATCGATTTGTGAGGGCTCATTCTTGAGTTTTCTTACATGTAATGATTCATAGAAGTGTGACAACATTTTAGCACATAATAAGCTCATCCAATAAAGAGATGCAACAATTAAACCATCCCCTACCTACACTTTCTGCTAGAATCATCTCACTCTATCAAAGGCAAGTTGTTTTGCTTGGTTAGGTTTGAAAAATAGGGCATTAACTAGTGAAAGGTTACATAGATTCAATATATCTCAACCTTCAAATACCCTCTATGTGATAATCATCAGGAAGATACAAATCATCTATTCCTAAATTGTCAATTTGCATATGACTGCTAGTTTCTTGTCCTTGGGAAATTACACTATTCTACTCCACTCCCATGCAGGCTTTGGGATCTATTTGAATCATGGCTGCAATTATACTCCTCATCCCTCTTCTCTATTATTTGGAAGTGTATACTAGTGCTAGTTGTATGGGCATTATGGTGGGCGAGAAACAAAAGGATCTTTCATAGAAGTACCTCATCAGTCCAAATAGCCACATCTCATCTTGAGACATAAATATCTAAACTAGTTAATGCTAGTCATAGTAAATTAAAGCATAATCTAGTTATGACTCTATGGGATTCATCTATAATTCAAGAATGGAAACAAATTCATGTGCCATTAGGCTGGTGCTCTCAAATAATACCTAATAAGGTACAAAATAGAGCATTAATCAAATGGAAACCACCATCTAATGGGGCTAGTAAAATAATTTTCGATGGCTCTTCAAGTGGTAACCCAAGAAATTCTAGGGTAGGAGTATGTATTCGGGATCACCAAGGTTTACTAATAGCAATAAAATGTTGGCCACTACCATTTGGAACAAACAACATGGCAAAGGCCCAAGCATTATTTAAGGGATTAGTACTGGCAAAAAAGGGGGGATGTCAACAGATTCATATTGAAGATGATTCTATGGCCATAATTTCAGCATGTATTAACTGAACCTCTCATAATTGGAGACTCACATACATTCTTCAGAAAATATGGCAATTGCTAGACACATTCCAAGAAGTCCATATCTCACATACTCAGCAGGAATGTAATAAAGTAGCAAATTATTTGGAAAATAAAGGATGTTATGGACATGAAAATGAGTCTTTTATTACTGATGTAATCCTAAAATAGGATGCCCAACAAAAACTTATACTCCAATTGAAGAGGGAAAAATTTGATGGAGACTCCTCAAGTGTGCAGATGTGATGCTTGTCACTATTTAGACTTGCACTCAATGGTTTTTTCTTGATGGATGGTATTGCTAGTGCATCAATGATTCACATGGCTATACTTATGAAAATGAGTGGATAGGAAAATTCTTGATAAGCAAATGTGTGTGTATTTCTTCACTATCTGAATCTCGTATTTGGTATACTATCACTACTAGCTCAAAGTACATTGTTTTAATTGACTTGCAAGTTCATAATCAAATGAAATGTACAATTTCACAACATGTACCCTACTTTATAATTTTCTCTATACCATATATATTGCAATAAAAGATATGAGAGATTTGGTATTAATTGGCACGTAACATAAACATTCTCTAGTGGCCTTCAAATACTCAGTCCCTCTAGTCATTTATTCACATTGAAAATTAAAGTCTTTATAGTGAAGATACTCTGTGGGATTAGAATGCTACATTTGGCATTTCATTCTTGCCACAGTTACGAGTGTCTCCATGAGGAGCTCTTGCTGAGGAATTTCAAGGTTTTCATCCTATAACAATTTTGAACTTGATAATTCAACCACTCCCTTTGGTCCAACCTCCATTTGGCAATTGGCTACCCTTTGGTAATGCAATGCAAGTCCCAAAACTGAATTTCATGATCTTGCCTGGTCATTCCTCTAACACATGACCAGTAGTTTAGCATGCACTTGATGGATGAGAAACTAACAATGTCTTGGCTCCACCTACTAGATGAGAAAAAAGCTTGGCAATCATCTTCCTGCATGGAAGATTGATCAAACCAATTATACGAGTGTATAGAATTGGCATGCTTGATAAGCATATTTTGCAATTTTGTAATTTTTGTCATCTAAAATGTGTCCTTGGTCTATGTTGGCATGATAAAACTTAGAGGACTTTTGTGTTTTAAGGCATCAGACTATAAGGATTTATGGTTTTCTCATGTAAAACAATATGTACAAAATGATATATTGGTATATTTTTATATGACTACGATCCTGAGGTTTCTTTTTTATTCTTCCATGGGGGAGTCTTTGAACCTATTTATTAAAAAAATATGGTGGTAACCCCACTTTGGCTTTAAAAAGAAGAAGAAGAAGTGTAATGTGGGAAATAGTAATCAATGATAGACCTTCACTTTACACATACACTGAAAGGGACTTAAAATGTGATCTTTAGGCCAAATCTGATTTGCACAACCGAAGAGGATGAAGGGTAAAAATGCAAGGTATAGCTAAAGGATGTGATTTTAAAGTCTTCCCTATAAGGAAATAAATTTAGTGTATATACAATGAAAAGTAAAGAAAATAATTGTAAAATGATAAAAAAATAAATTCAAATCTATTATACTAGAGTAATTTATATGAAGGAATGAGATTGAAGATGTACTCATTTTGAGGGTCAATAGAGGAGGAATCTTCAGATATATAGAAATCCTATCAAAATTAAATAATATTTTGGGCTAAACATCCCAAAGACAATTTTTTTTTACTATGAAAATATAAGGCCACTAAGAACATGCTAAATTTTAGGTATAGGTTGACTCAATGTGACCTATATTAGGTCTATGTCAACTTAGTTAAATGTATACGACATGATGCTAAATCTAGGAGGCTATGCTTTATATCTGTGTCTATCTTCTACAAGTTTGCAAAGATGGATTTGTAGCTATGTAATGTTCTCTTAAATGCAAGAAAAAAAAGGAAATCATTGGGGGGAAGGGGATTGCCTTGGTCAATCCCTTGTATAGGAATTAAACTTGTAATAAAACACCTAAAACATTTAAAAAAGACAAATATAAGTATTCACCTAGCTTATCAAACCTTCATGAATGGATATGAATCTATTATGTCTACAAATGATTGCTTAAATATTTTTTTTTAGAATCAAGGATGCTCTCATAAATGTAATGGACCTATACTTGTTAAATCCTCGATCATGAATGCATGTATTCTTGATATCTTATATGGATAAGGAGGGAAATAATAATAGATGTGGATCCTCTGACTCAATTGGGAATTCCTCTATTAATCCATCATTGGAGATAAATTCACACATTTAATAGAAGATTTAAATTTGAATGGATGAACAAGGACTTAGAGATCTTAAATGGATGATAACCTTTAAATATTTGAGCCAAATCCTTTCTTTCTTACTTGAAGTCATCAAAAAGATCTTGAATGCACATTTTAATTGATTACTTAAGCTTTAATGATTGATTTTAATGATATATCTTGAAATTTATGGATGTAAAAATGAGGGGAAGAGATCTCCTGTTATACTAGTTCTAGAGTCCAAATCCACAAAGGTCAATTGCAATGGGTTAAAAAAATAAAACAACTTCACATCAAGACTAGAGCCCCTTTAATGTTCATCTACTGAGGTATATGTTGACATGATTCAACCTACACCCAAGAAGAAAAAATTTGAGGCATGGTTTTGGGGATTTTGGTAGTGTTAGGATATTTCAAGGAGAAATGGGAAGATAGGAAGGAAAATCAAGCATAAACACATCCAAAATTTAGAAAATCACTAAAATGAGTCTCAACAGGTCCTAAAGTTTCTAAATAAAAGGGTAGCTTTTTAGGTCAATACATTTAGCTCTCAATTTAGTAGGATTATGAGGAAAACTCATGCTCATAGGGTGAAGTAGATCAAATGCATAATATAATCTCATCAAGGTTCAAAAGAAAAGGAAATAATGAGTCCCAAAGTGACTTAAGTCATCACAAAATAAAAAATAAGCTATGTGTGTATGTGTGTGTGTGTGTGTGTGTGTGAGAGAGAGAGAGAGAGAGAGAGAGAGAGAGAGAGAGAGAGAGAGAGAGAGAGAGAGAGAGAGAGAGAGAGAGATTATGTATCTTAATGAACCACACAAAGGAAATGAAGTGTAATCACCATGCTTAGTAATATTGTATGTCTTATTGTGGAGCACAAAAAGATAGAAAAGTGTGACCACCATGCCTAATAATATTGTATTTCTTATTGCATACCACACATAAATTCTTAAAAAAGATGGCATTAAAAGTTATTGCAATTTTGTGTGTTGTACTAGTTAAACCATCAAGGATATGTCCTTACACATTATATGTCTAGTAAGGGATCTATCAAACAAAGATCCATCATTATAGAAGGTAACCTTTCTTAGGGATCAAAGTACAAATAGGAGATCATCCCTTAAGGATAATATATCCATAAGGGATCCAAGTGTAAAGTTGCATTGAAATAGTATGTGCATACAAAATGTTATTAGTGTGTATGCTAGACATTAAAGTTATTCTAAATGCATTAATGAGAGAAATGGATTTAACTACATTCATCTACGAGAAATATTTCAAATATGAAATTGCCCCAAGGAAGGACAAATCAAGGGAAATGGGAGCATAACAAAAGAGAACAAAAAAGGTATATACCAACTTACTAATCTATATGATCATGTGTGTTGGATACAATTTTTAATTGTGTATTGTCTTTGATGTTACAAAAATGTCATATCAACCATCAGACAGTGTCTACCGAGCTCAGATGGTTAGCAAAGCAATTTATAGTGACTATCGAGCATTCCTAAACATTACTCAATAAGTTAGCTTTTATCGAGCTCACTCGGTAAGCAAAGGATAAGTTAGCTTTTACTGAGCTCACTCAGTAAGAAAAGGAAAGTTATCTTTTACCGAGCTCACTCGATAAACGAAGGAAAGTTATCTTTTACCGAGCTCACTTGGTAAGCGAAGAAAAGTTATCTTTTACCGAGCTCACTCGGTAAGCGAAGAAAAGTTATCTTTTACCGAGTTCACTCGGTAAACAAAGGAAGGTTAGTATTTACCAAGTTAACTCGATCTCTGAAGGAAGTTGCAAGGTTTGCAGTGTTTACTGAGCTTCACTTGGTTAACACGGGAAAACCATTTTAAAGCAGTGGTCACCAAGCTAGATCGGGCAGCAAAGAATTTTTCTAAAGAATTAAGTTTAATTATTTTGTGCAGCTGATTGATTTATGTTTTTTCAGTTGTTGTAAACTTGTAATTGAGCTGACTTGACAATCTATAAGGTATATATGAAAGGTTAAGTTGTGAATTCAATGATGAAGAAGTGTGTGGATGCATAAAAAGTGCGAATGTATAAGCAATTACATGAGCGAATGTTGAGGAAGAATTTGTCATCCCTATGAAGTTGCAAAGTTGCATTCAATCAGTAAGGATTTAATGAAGTAGAATAGAGATCTGTATTTAGCAAAGATAAGTTGCATATATCTCAGATCACTTCATTGTTTCTTTCTAATCATTGTAATAGTGATTCAAAATCTCTTAATAGAGTTGGTTTGACAGCCATTTTGTAAATCCTCTAACAAGGTGACAATTCAGTTGAATTGTTTTAAAGACCTCTCACAAGGCCACTTCTAACAAGGTGATCAAATCCTCTAACAGGGTCACACCTAACAGTGTGTTTTGTAACCTTTAATAGGGTTGGCTCCTAATAGGGTTCACTTTAGAAGAGTGAAAATTGGTAACTAGTTACTTGGTGGTTTTTCCCAAATTGGGTTTCCACGTTAAATCTAGTGTCTCTTATGTTCATGTTATTTCTTTATGCATGCATCATGTTAATCACTTTAAATGCTTAATAAAGTTAACAGAACATCTATCAAGTTTCTACATTTATTTGTGTGGTTACCAAGTGTCAGCAACAACTGTATTTTAAGGCATCTAAGGATCTGTAGAAATATTTTTGTGGTAACTGATTCACCCCTCCCCTCTCAGTTACTCCATCTCTAATTCCAACAATTGGTATCAGAGCTTTTGGTGCTTGCAGGATAAGATTTCAAGGATCTAAGCCAAAGATTAGGATGTCTTACAAAAGGGAAATCCCAAGACTTAATAGAAATAACTTCTCAACATGGCAAGGATTGATGAGACTTCACCTAGCATCCATTGGTGTAATAGGATTGAAGTACCTTGACGAAAAATATGCAGAACCAATTGGTACACTATCTGTCAATGATATTGCTGAAAAGAAGACTCACAACATTATGATGATAGATATAGCATCTGCTCTGAGTTATGAAGAATTTGATGATATCAAGGACTACAAATCTGCCTTTGAAATGTGGGAAAAGCTGAAATAGATCTATGGAGGAGATGATAATGTTAGAAGAGCCAAAGCAGAAAGTCTGAGAGGACAATTTGATCAAATGAGGATGAGAGAGGATGAAAACATTGCAAAATATGTTGAAAGAGTTAAAGCATGTGTTAGTGCAATCAAAGCTTCTGGAGGAGATATTAGTGAAGAGACAGTTATAAGAAAAGTTCTCAGAACTCTACTTCCCATTTATGCAATCAGAGTCTCTGCAATTTAGGAAAGAAGATGTGAAGCAAATCACAAGATAAATCTAGAGGCTATAGTTGGAAGATTGACTGCATTTGAACTGGAAAACTTTGATAACTATATTCCAGCTTCCAAAAATATTGAATCAGCATTTGAAGCCAAATTTTCACTCAAGGAGAAAGGAAAAAAGAAATCTCAGTCAGAAAGTGAAGATGAATCAAACCAAAGTTCAGACAGTGATCTTGAAGTAATTGAAGCCCTTCTAGCAAGGAAATACTCTAGAGGCAGAGGAAAATACAAAGGTAAAGTACCCCTAATCTATTTTTCATGTGAAGAAGTTGGTCACATTGCTGCTAGATGTCCAAACAAGCAGAATAAAGATGAAAAGAAAGATAAAAAATGGAATGGCAAGAAAGATTTCAAACCATTCAAGGACAAAGGTAAGAAAACATGTTTTATGGCTAAAGATTCTAATGACTCTAATGATGAAGAAGAAGATGAGATTGTCTATATTACTATGAAAGATGAATCTGATAGTGATGAAGAAATGAAACTCATTTCTCATATGAGAAAAAATGATACATGGATCATAGATAGTGGTTGTTCTCATCACATGACTGGTGACAAAACTAAGTTTGAATACTTTGAAGACTATGATGGTGGCAGTGTAAGATTTGGTAACAATGAACTTTGTTGTACAAAAGGAAGAGGAAGAATCCCTCTAACCAAAGAACTTATATGTGATAATGCCTATTGGGTAGAAGGACTAAAGAATAATCTGTTAAGTGTGGCACAACTACTCAATAATGGAATCAAAGTAGAATTCATGCATGGTAAAACAAGACTGTTGGATGGGAAAGGAAAGCTGATTGGATCAGGCACTCAAATTAAAGGTAAGTTGTTCTATCTTGAACTAGGTGAATGTTCATGTTTCATTGCTCAAGTTGAAGAAAGTTGGTTATGGCATAAAAGGTTGTGTCATGTAAACTTTGATAATATAGTAAAGATAAGAAAATTTAGAAAAGTAAAAGGCATTCCCAACATAAAGAAACTTGAGGTCGGTCTATGCAAAAATTGTCAAATTGCAAAGATGGGAAAGACTAGTTTTAAAAGTAAAAACTATCAATTTGAAGACATATTAGAAATTGTGCATACTGATTTATGTAGACCCATTGGAATTGAAAGCTATACTGGAGAAAAGTTTTTCATTCTTTTTGTTGATGATTACTCAAGAATGATGACAGTCATGTATCTAAGAAATAAATCAGAAGCATTTGAAAATTTCAAATGGTATTTGGCCAGAGTACAAAAGAAAATAGGAAAAAGATTAAAATTCTTGAGGTCAGACAGAGGTGGAGAATTCATTTCACATGAATTCAATAACTTTTGCATTGAAAGAGGAATCAAAAGACAGGTATTAGCACCTGGAACACCCCAACAAAATGGAATAGCTGAAAGAAGAAATAGATCCATCATGGATTGTGCAAGAACATTAATGATTGAAAAAAGCATTGCTATCAAATACTGGAAGGAAGCAATTAGCACTGCAGTCTATACCTTGAATTGAGTACAGTTGAAGAAAGACTCATTCAAAACCCCCTATGAGTTATGGTATGGCTATAAACCTAATGTAAGTTATCTTAAAGTATTTGGAAGTAAATGTTACATTTTGAAAGAATCTAGAAAAGGAAAATTTGATGTAAAAGGTGATGAAGGTATATTCCTTGGATACTCATGCACAAGTAAGGCATATAGATGTTTAAACTTGTCTACTCACAAAGTCATAGAAAGTGCACATGTGAAAGTTGATGAGTTTGCAGAAAGGATTGAAGAAGAAAGCAAAAGGGAACCAGAAGATTATAAAAGGTTTGCCTTCAGTGAACCTGATACCATACCAGTTACATCAAAGAAATAGGAAACTTTTACTCCCGAGTCATTTGTAACCGAGTTACAGGAAGTTCAAACTGAGCCACAGTAAACCGAGTTAAATTCAGTATCTACCGAGCAAGTATTTACCGAGCAAACATCTACCAAGAAAATATCTACCGAGCCAGAATAGAAAGAGCCTGAAGTTGAAATGCAAAAAGATAATAATGAAATCCATTCAAAAGGCAAGGAACCTGTATTAGCTAAGTATGTCAGGAAAGATCATTCAATAGATCAGATCATTGGAGATAAATCTGAACAAACCATGACAAGAAATAAGCTGAAAGGTACTTGTTTACTTGCAGATTTTGAACCTAGAAATATCAAAGATGCATTGGAAAATGATAGTTGGATTGAAGCTATGAATGAAGAGATAGAGAAAATAGAGAAAAATAAGACATGGACTTTTGTACCCAGACCTAAAGACAAAAATGTGATTGGAACTAAGTGGGTATTCAGAAACAAGTTGAATGAAGATGGTAAAGTATCAAGAAACAAAGCTAGACTAGTATGCAAAGGATATGCTCAAGAAGAAAGAATAGACTATGGAGAAACTTTTGCTCCTATTGCAAGATTGGAAGGAGTCAAAACCTTACTAGCATATGCTGCTCACAAGGGTTTCAAAGTTTATCAGATGGATGTCAAATCAGCATTCTTCAATGGTATATAGGATGAAGAGGTTTACATTGAACAACCTGAAGGTTTTGTTAATCTAGATAAGAAGAACATGGTCTGCAAATTACACAAGGCATTGTACAGTCTGAAACAAGCCCCTAGAACATGGTATGAAAGATTGCATAAATATATTATTCAGATTGGTTTTCAAAGAACTAATGATAACAGTAGCTTGTATATTAAAGAAGGACCAGATAATAAGATTGTCTTGGCAGAATATTTGTAGATGATACTGTTTTCACAGGGAATGATGATCTGTGCAAAGAATTCTCAGAACAAATGAACAAGGAATTTTAAATGTCTATGTTTGTAAAGATCAAATTCTTTGTTGGTCTTCAAATTCAATAGAATAAAAATGGTATCTGCATTACACAATCAAAGTACATCAAAGAGATATTGAAAAAGTTTGGAATGGAAGATTGTAAACCAGTTGGGACTCCTATGTGTACCAGATTTAAACTTACCAAGGAAGATGAATCAAAGAAAGTAGATCAAACATTGTATAGATCTATGATTGGAAAATTGCAGTATGTAGTTCATACAAGGCTAGATATTGCTCTTGTAGTTGGTATTGTAGCAAAATTTTCAGCAAAACCAAGAGAAAACCACTTGATGGCAATCAAAAGAATAATGAGATATTTGAAAGGAACTGAAGAGTATGATTTATGGTATAAGTTTGGAGGAAATTTGGATTTGAAAGTATTTACTGATGATGATTGGGCAAGAAACCTTGATGATAGAAAAAGCACAAGTGGAGGTGCATTCTTTCTTGGAAAAAGGTTGGTTTCTTGGACAAGCAAAAAGCAGAATTGTATATCTCAATCAACAGTAGAGGCAGAGTATGTTGCTGCAGCAGTAAACTGTTCTAACATTGTTTGGTTTAAACAATTGTTGGAAGGCATGAAGATGGAAATCAAAGAACCAGTTGTTATGTTTTGTGATAATACAAGTGCAATCAACATATCTAAGAATCCAATGATGCATTCCAAAACCAAGCACATTGCAATAAAATATCATTTTGTTAGAGAATTGGTGCAAAATAAGGAGATCAGATTGGAATATGTTCATACAAAGGACCAAATTGCTGACATATTCACAAAACCATTACCTAAGGATGCATTATTGTATCTAAGAGGTAAGTTAGGGGTCACTCCCCTATCCGATGTTCACTAAAATAAAGTTCTAGTAATGCGTCAACTCATACCAGATTGAAGATCTATCGGTTGATGCAACATAACTAGGAAACATTGCATATGAATCAGTACTAAAGGTACACTGAAATTCATTTGAGTTTGAATTGTCTTTGGCATGTGTTGTCAAAGAGGGAGAATTTATTACTATCATATCTCTCTGAAATTTGTTCAAAATAGAAGGAGATTACTGTAAGAGGGAGAGTTTTTCTATCTTAGAGGGAGAATTTTTATATTGACATGTTGTGTTGCCATATAAGTAAAAGACTTGTTTACAAATTTCATTTCTACTATGACATGTTGTGTTGCCATCAATGCCAAAGAGGGAGATTGTTGGATACAATTGTTAATTGTGTATTGTCTTTGATGCTACACAAATGTCATATCAGCCATCAAACAGTGTCTACCAAGCTCAGATGGTTAGCAAAGCAATTTATAGTGACTATCGAGCATTCCTGAACATTACTCAATAAGTTAGCTTTTACCGAGCTCACTCGGTAAGAAAAGGATAAGTTAGCTTTTACTGAGCTCACTCAGTAAGCAAAGGAAAGTTATCTTTTATCGAGCTCACTCGGTAAGCGAAGGAAAGTTATCTTTTACCGAGCTCACTCGGTAAGCGAAGAAAAGTTATCTTTTATCGAGCTCACTCGGTAAGCGAAGAAAAGTTATCTTTTACCGAGTTCACTTGGTAAACAAAGGAAGGTTAGTATTTACCAAGTTAACTCAGTCTCCGAAGGAAGTTGCAAGGTTTGCAGTGTTTACCAAGCTTCACTTGGTTAACACGGAGAAACCATTTTAAAGTAGTGGTCACCGAGCTGGGTCGGGCAGCAAATTTTTTTCTAAAGAATTAAGTTTAATTATTTTGTGTAGCCGACTAATTTATGTTTTTTCAGTTGTTGTAAACTTGTAATTGAGCCAACTTGACAATCTATAAGGTATATATGAGAGGTCAAGTTGTGAATTCAATGATGAAGAAGTGTGTGGATGCATAAAAAGTGTGAATGTATAAGCAATTACATGAGCGAATGTTGAGGAAGAATTTGTCATCCCTATGAAGTTGCAAAGTTGCATTCGATCAGTGAGGATTTAATGAAGCAGAATAGAGATTTGTATTCAGAAAAGATAAATTGCATATATCTCAGATCACTTCATTGTCGCTTTCTAATCATTGTAATAGTGATTCAAAATCTCTTAACAGAGTTGGTTTGACAGCCATTTTGTAAATCCTCTAACAAGGTGACAATTCAGTTGAATTGTTTTAAAGACCTCTCACAAGGGCACTTCTAACAAGGTGATCAAATCCTCTAATAGGGTCATACCTAACAGTGTGTTTTGTAACCTTTAACAGGGTTGGCTCCTAACATGGCTCACTTCAGAAGAGTGAAAATTGGTAACTATTTACTTGGTGGTTTTTCCCAAATTGAGTTTCCACATTAAATCTGGTGTCTCTTGTGTTCATGTTATTTCTTTATGCATGCATGTTAATCACTTTAAATGCTTAATAAAGTTAACATAACATCTATCAAGTTTCTGCATTTATTTGTGTGATTACCAAGTGTCAACAGCAGCTGTATTTTAAGACATCTAAGGATCTATAGAAATATTTTTGTGGTAACTGATTCACCCCTCCCCTCTCAGTTACTCCATCTGTATTTCCAACACATGTGATGATATGTGAAATATTATGTGAAAATGAAACATCATAATCCCCCAAAGGAAGTAGAACTAAAACACAACAAAAGAAATAGATGTAAGAGTTATGAAGAAGAGTCTTTTTGGGTCAATATTTGTTGACATTCTAGTCATGTTTGTTATTAGTGACATACACTTATTCAGATTGTAAGTCTATATTGAACATATTGTACAACTAATAGTTTTAACCAAGCATTTTAGTTGTTATCAAGTTCTATAGTTGGTATTGAGTCCTATGGACAGATTTTAGTTTGCACCAAGTAGTTACTACAAAGTTGATGATCAAAAGTGTAAACCAAGCATCTTAGTGTATGCCGAGTTTACTAGTGCAAACTAAGTTGTGCGGTGCTTACTGAGATTTTAGTTGATGTGATGTGAGTCTAGTGTTAACAAAGCTACTTAGTGTTAACCAAGAGACTCAATTTATACCGAGCTTGAGGTGATAATGTTGACCAAGCTATACAGTGTGAATCAAGTGATTTAGTTTATATGCCGAGTTTCACAGTATTTGCTGAGTCACTAGTGCGGACCAAGTTCAAGACTACTTGGAAGTGATTATTATGGACTGAGCTTCTATGTCTACTAAGTGCATGATGATGCTGAGCATTGACAGTGGATGCCAAGTATTAGAACCTCACCAAGTCATTCTTTAGAGCATGAGTTTCTACACTTTGGCTGGCTTTGTAATATTTGTGTAAACTTGTATTGTGGCCAACTTTGCAATTGTGTAATTGGATTGATATATATGTAATTTATTGTATCACATCCAAATAATTGAATGGAGAAGTAATGTAATAATCAAAGAAGAGCAAAAGAGAAAATTACAGAGGCTACATCAGTATAAGGAGCAACAAAGATTCATCTATCACAGTGAGATGATTTGTACACTCAGAGGAATCTCATTTGGCAAACTAAGTTGTAGATCAAAGATCAGCTACTACTTCATCCTAATAGGTGGATCAATCAAATCCTTTAACAAAGTAGATCTAATAGTCTTATGTAAATCTCCTTACCAAGTGCAGACTTCATTGTATATTTGTAAATCCATTTGCAAGGTGGACCTAGTAGTCCTCATGGCTCCTAATAGGGTAGATCATCAGAAGTGATCATTATAATCCTTAACAAGCCAAATTTATACTGTAGTACTAAAGCTTGTGGGTATCATCCCCACCCTAGCTTTACTTTCTATTTGGAAAGTTTCTAGGTCACTAAATCTTATGTTAAAGTATTTTGTATGCTTTCATGTTTTCAGATTCTCATGCATGTTGTTCAATCAAAATACATATAAAGGATTAATTACTAATTGGGACAAATTTTTTAGAAGTCATTGATTTGTTGGTAAAAAAATTTTTTCTTTTAGATTATTACTCTTTAATGCCGAATTCAGAACAATAACTAATCACAAATAGTTGGAAAGCTCTTTGTGGATGTATTAGCTTTCCTTTGAATTGGTAGGTACAGCTCCCTGAAATAAATTTGCAATGAATTTTGTTTTCTTTCTAAACTACTTTGGGGTATGTTCTTAACCTGAGAACAATAGTGGGATAACCGAGCTAGACCTAAATAAAATCCAACTCAGGAAGATAAAAACTTCTCAACACTGGAATAAATTCTTGTATCCACACATCTTATGAATCCATAAATCTCATCCGCATAATTAACTGATGTTGAAATAAGAAAATACAATCCTAAACTATAACTAATAAATTGGAAATACTAATAGAATCCCTTCATCAAATGAATTATAACAATACTTCTCACATTCATCCGCTGTTTCGAAACAAGGGAGGTAAAACTCTATTCTTCCCTTATTCCAATTCAAAATGAAAGAGGAAATGTAAACTAAATATATTAGTAACTGGAACAGAAAATGATTGACATAAAATACCATTTAATTGTCTCTGCAACAAACAATACTTCACACCAAAAAAATTTCCAACCTTTCATTAATCTTTTTAATTCATACATATAGAGTTTTGAGATGACCATTACAAAGGAAGTTTAATTGGTTCATCTTTTGAGGGTGACAAATGGCAAGGTGCTAGTTTGTCATATTACAAAATTACAAAAGAAAATAGAAAGGGGGTATAATATGAATCATTTAGATTTCTTCCCCTTTTCTATTTTTCACTCTATGTGACTTGGCAACAACCATTATTGGGATCAACTCTTCATGATTGGGTACGTGTATATTGGTGAATCTCAAAAGCCATTTTGCATGTTCCCTTGCCAACTCTTTTACGATATTCAATTGATGTGGCAACTCTTCTGCAGCCACATGTATCTATCCACTGAGCACCTATAGTTCTGCAGTTCTATTCTTGCTACTGGAAGCTATTGCAGACAAATTATCTAAAAAAGTAGAGAAATTACTTTTCATCACTTCTATTCTAATGATGTCCTTTTCTTCTCCACTAGTTTGAGAGTCAGTGTGTAACCCTCTCATTAGCTCAAATCCTCTATCTTGAGTCTTCATTATTTTTCCCTCTGCCTCCTTGAGCCCTTTCTCAGCTTCTTGGATCATTTCTAGTTTGAAATGCATACTTTGGAACCATTTAAACGAAGGTTCATTCCCTTCTTTGACTACTTCCTTGGATTTCATCTAGATGATCATCTTCAAAAGGGAGATGCATTCATCACATCTGACTCTTTCTCTAGCCAGAGTATTAATATTAGATATTATGTTATCCTTTTCTGTTTCCAATCTAAGGATAACATTTCCAATTTGATCAATGAGAGAAATTTCTTCTGATTTGAGTTTCTCAATCCACTCTCTATCGATCTAGCCATAGTGCCTATCTTCTTGGAGCTGGGAAAAGAGAGCTTGCACTTCAGTTGCACTAGGCACTTGAGTCACAAACATACCATAAATAGTTGCTAGTGGAGTGACTAATTGCCTAATAAACTTATTCAATTCTTCTATTTCTGCCTTCATCTTGATCTTTGATAGCTTGAGACTCTCTAATTGTCCTTCTATCACTTCGTTACTCGATCTCCACAAGCCAACCTTTGTATCATGTCTGGCTTCTCCAAGGTCAATTGAATGCAAAGTAAAATCATTAGGAGTCATATCCTCAATTCTCCCTCCTTTGTTTGGCTTTGTTGTCTGCATTGTCAAGTGCCTTGTTTTTGGATCTTGTCCAAGTATAGATGGAATCTTCTATTTCTTAACCTTCATCAATGCAGTCCCAAAAAAAACTGCAAGGGATACAATGTATTTTACAAAAATACCCTCATCCTTTCTCTTTCTTTTCCTTTCCAAAGTATCTTCTAGCCAAGAATCAGTTCCTATCACCTTGGAAGTTGTTTTGAGTGATTCGATGTTGAACATCTTCTTCTTCACTAGAGTCATGGCTATAGTGGTTGAAGAGAAAGGATTCTTTGAGTCCTTGGAGATGAGTCTAGAAGAATCTTGGCCCTTCTCCATCTTTTAAGTCTTCCTCGTCTCTTCATCTAATTCAGTTGACTCACTGGTGCTACTTTTTCCATCCCCTAAGTCTACTATCTGTATGGGAGAGTTTCCTAGTCTCAATAGGGAAGCACTTGCTGATGGCATGGGGCCATAATGAGGGGATGGGATTGGAGTGGTATGTGGAGAAGGAATAGGGGTAGTGTGTAGAGATGGAATAGGAGTAGTATGTGGGGAAGATATAGGAGTAGGAACACTATCTTTTGGCTCTTTTTCTTTCTTCTCTTCAGTGCCAGTCTAGGTACCTATAACTAGCAAGGATCCATCATGACATGTTGGGGCTATAGGAACATTCTTGTCTGGGGGTTGATCACCTGCACCCATAGGTTGAACTAGTCCTTGGGTGGAAGCTATGGTCACACCCACTATGACACTCTGAGATGAGGTAGGCATTGTAGTTGCTAGAGAGGCTTGAGTGGCTGCGACCTTACTCTAGCTCTTTCTAGCTGTCCACTCAATCCACTTCCCAATTCTTTTGATTATCCTTGCCATCATAATATTGAGACTCTCCTCCACATCCACATATGGCTCAAAACTAATAGGAATTCCTCTTAATTTAGTAAGATATGTATTTCTATACATATTTTGACCATCATCCTCTAATCCCTCTACGTTAGGATCAACACCATATGTCTTTATTTTTTCCACCGTGTGTTTAGCAAATGCACGATCATGGCTCTCCAACTCATCTCTATAATCTGCCCAATAATCCTCCAAAGTGGTGACATGTTTGATAACTCTCCCAATCTAAATCACCTCTCTTGCATATCTATTTGGGTCAAACATGGACCTCATAACTTCATGTTTCTCCAATTTGTACTTACTCTCGAATGCCTTGAGCATGCTTTTAGCATCAAACCAAGAATCAAAACTGTAAGCCCCAACCTTCATGGGGATCTCATATCCCTTCTTCCTTAGACTAGTGCTCAACACATTCACTTGGATAGCTTCTCTTATGATCTCTATGAGCACGATCATGTCGCTTGGGTATCTAGGTAGCTTCAAAGGAAATCTGTCAAAAGTTGCAAGATGCAAAAATGAGAAGGATGAGAATTGAAAGAAGTAGCTACCAAACTGACTGATGGCCACTATCACTTCTAGACTAAACCTCCTCTTTGGGCATCCTTGTAGCTCCCTAAAAATCTTCATTGTAAAAGAGTCATTAATCATAACATAATCTACATAAGTATTCTATAACTACAAGCATGCATAAAATTCACAACTTTTTACATCATCAAGAAAATCCTATATTCTGGGAAGGCTTGACCACAATTGTAAAGAAGAAAACATATAAATTAAGAAAGAGGACATGTAGAAGGTGTTGTAGAACTTTGCAACACTCAAAGCTCTAGACAGATGTTCACTCACCTCATACACCCAATCAACATAATGTGTGTTTGAATAGATGATTTGCACTAAAAAGAAATATTGTTCTACAAAATTGAGTACTTCTACCTCACCTTTCAACTGATGTAAAAGAACCAAGATGTCCATGATTTTGGGCTTAAGATCAGTGCCAAAAAGAGTCTTAGGAACCTTACTCTTAGGTCCTTGTGGTTTTTGGAAGCAAGACCTCATGATTTCCTTCCGCCACACCATCTTCTTCAAGGAGAACGTAGCCATGGCTCCTTCCATGGTCAATTTAGAAAATTCTTCCCATTCTGGAATTTGGAGGCAATTGACTACAGTTTTCCAGTCAATTGAGATTAAAATTGTATGATTAAACAACATAATTTTTTAGTATCTAGATTGTAATGGTTAATGCATTCAATGATCAACTCGAGGGCTTGAATTACTACTAGAAACTTGACTACTTCCACTAGTTTGCTTCCTCAAATTTTTTCTATCATAAGGTGGATTGGCTCCATCTTCAACCTTCTTTGAAATTCTTGCATGTCAAAGAAGTAGAGTGAAGTATTTGTGACATTTTGCAATGTCGACTTAACCCCATTCAGTCCATCAAAACCAAAAAATCTTGTTGCCATCTTAACTAAGATAGAGATGAGCTGTAAATCTCAAAATTGAAAATAGTACAAAGAGTAGATCTTTGAAGCTATGAGGATTCTGAAATCACTATTCAATTTAATAGCATAACAATTCAAATATGAAAGTAGTAGTTTGAAAATCCGTTATGTTCATCTCTATATAGAAACCCCAATCCACTCGTTAATCTTCAAGATCTACACCACACGAATGAATTAAAGGATAAATCCATTAGATTAGTAATTGTGAGGGTTTCTAATAGATTTTCCCATGTCATTTCACTATTCCCATTGGCCCCACAGTTACTTTTCTTTATTACAGACTTACTTTCCCATTTTTCACCAAGTTGCGGAGAATTAAGAATGGAGTACTCCGTGGGGAAAAATTTGCCCAGCTAGATTTTACTCAAGATTTCTTCCCAAATGTGATCAATTAGCTTCCATTATCCTTTTTAAGCATCTTGTGATTGATCTATGAGCCCAACATGCTTGCAGAAGTGATTTTTCAATGGATGCGAAAAATCGTTTGAAAGGGTTGAAAACTCGTCACGGAGAAGGCAACTTCTATTTTTTTTCCCTTGTTCTTATTTTCTCTTAGCCTTTTAAGTTAATATGTCTCTAGACTTTAGAAAGTATCAAAAGAGCTACAAAAATGAGAAAAAGGAGACCACTTGCTTTTCTCTCTTACGAACGTCTTTGTCAGAAAATTGACTTCCCAAGTTGAAAACCCGTAGTGGAGAAGCTGCTTTAGAATTTTTTGTCATATGCTATTCTGATCATTATAATGATTTCTAAGTAACTCCTATAATACCCCAAAATTGGCTCATTGCCATCTCAACCAATTCTGGTCTATTTCTGATCAATCCTAAAGTCCTATTCTAATAGGCAATTCTTATTCTACTATTCGCTACTTGACTTAGTTGTTAGATGCAAAAAACCCTAATCTGCATTCATCATATTTCTTATTTAATTCCTATAGTACGTACTCATATTAGTCACATTAGACCTACTTGATTTAATTATAATTTAATTATTAAGTATTTATACTTTAATTAAATTAAATTATATCCTAAGGCTAATGTACTATGAAATTAAATTTATTTAATTTAATAAATATGCCTATTTTAATTAATTAAATGAAATTATTTAATTAAATGGAGAACTTACTTCTAATTAATTAAACAAAGTTATTTAATTAAATGGGAAGTCATTCCTAATTAATTAAATGAAGTTATTTAATTAAATAAGAAAAGTGCCTCTAATTAATTAATAGCTTATTTACTTAGATAGAAAAGGTAATTATGAGAGCATATCTCATTTTATTAAATTGAATATTTCACCAAAATCTCTCTTCAGTTCAAAAAAGGGAAATTTCCAGTTCACAATTGATAAAAAATGAGTTAAATGAGTTATCTCATTTTTCTACTCAAATTAAATCAGTTAACTCCTTATTTTACTCAAATTAAATCTGTTAACTCCCTTTAATTTGGAAATATCTCTTTAGGACTGAACTTCAACTTTAATCCTGACCATTGATTGAATTTTATCTCAACCGTTGATGGATTCCAGGAAAGTCTATTTAAGAGACCCTCATCTCTTCATTTTGGGGGGATGAATTTGGAGAATTTGCATCAAATTGCTGTTGGAATTCATTCTCACATTTGCTCATATTTTTACATACATCTTGCATTCTTAGTTTAAATTCATCTAGCTTAATAATGCATACATTTTTAGTTTAATGTCTTTTATTTCTTAGATTAATTGCTTGTACTTCATCTAGATTACTTGCACATTCATATAGCTTAAATTGCATTCAAATCCTTCATTCTTACAGGGCCTGGTTGCTTAAACACCTCGAGTCTAAGGATATCTGACAAGCAATTCCCTTTAGATAGAAGGCAACAGGTCCCTTTGTCGGCTGATTTTCGAATGAACAATCCAATGTTCATTCCGGGATGAATCTGCATACAATGATTGTGTTGAGGTGTGTGTGTTAGCAGAGGCCACATATTCATGCATACAACTCCTAAGGTAGAATACTACAACATAGGAACAATCTATCCATAAAAAAACTTGTTTCTTCTTTTTTTTTAGCCTGTAAACTTCATTAGTCAACCTCTGTGGAAAATCAACTACACAATGCGAAAATCTGCCAAGGAGTAGCTAATGCTAGATTTTTCGCAAACTTCATTTTATTTGTGTAAACTATAATGAGTCATGAGAAAGTTCTTTCTTGGAAATGACTTTGTGAAGATCATCATACAAGCTAAGAATATCTATCGAAAAGGATATTAGACTACCCACAAAACTCATGGCAACAAGGGAAACCCACGTGGTTATGTAATTTAGGAGAAGGAAGAAGGTGAAAATCCAATGGAGAGATTTTTCACTTGGGGAAAAGAAATTGACTCAGACATACCTAAACCTAATTGAGACACAAAACCATTTTTCACTTTGCATAATGGGTACAGGATAAAAAGTGGGGCAACAACTGGCTCTGATTGGGGACTTGGGTTGATCATACCCAAGCAAGGAACTCAAAATCTCTAGTTTCACAAAGAAGGTAAAAAAGGTGGCAACACAAAAAAACACAATGAAACAAAGAACATGAAAACAAAAGCAAAGGGAAAGGACTATCTAGGAAACACAAGGAGATATTAAGTCTAACTATAATACACATATAGGTGTTATCTATTTTTAGTTAGCAATTTGATAAAGCTTTAGATCCTAACCATTATAGGTGAGGGGTACTACTTTTCCATCTTCATATGCCAATTTGAAAGAATTGTTTTCAAATGCTTGATGAATCTTGAATGGGCCTTTCCATAAAGTATCAAACTTCTTATGCATTCCTTTTGGAGCACTTCACTTATCCCAGAGTAACACACTATCTCCCACCATGAATTTCCATGGTCTTATTCTCTTATCAAAGAGATCCTTCACTCACATCTAATGTTGTGTGATGTGGTCTATGATTTCCTCCCTTTATTCTTCAAGTTTACTCAAGTACAGGATCCTCTATTCTAAACCATCCTTCAAAACATCATCTTCGATCACTGTTCTTAGTTTATTTGTGGCTAATTCCAGAGGTAAGGGAAAATTAGCTTCGGTTCCATAAACCAATTTGAAGGGAGATATGTTGATTGCCCTTTTAGGTGTCACTCTATCTGCCCACAATGCCTCATGATCTTTTTGTGCCAATTCTTTTGATTATCTAAAACCAATTTCTTAACAGTATTCATCAGATTCTTATTACTTGACTCAACTTGTCCATTTCCTTAGAGAAAATAGTTAGATGAATGACCCACGGTGATCCCATACTCAAAGTAGAAATCAGTAATTTCAATCGAAGAAAAATAAGATGCATTATCCATCACCAATTTAACAAGAACATCAAATTTGACCAATATGCTCTCCTTTATGAATTCACACACCACTTCGAAAGTAGTTTTCTTAGTAGCTTTAGCTTCCACCCACTTGGTGAAGTAGTCAGTTACGATTATCACATATTGGTGATTGGCACTAGATATATGACTAATTGGACCAATGAAGTCGAGACCCCATTGTTGAAAAGGGCCTTTGATGATAATAGGTCTCAATGGTAGAGTGGCTAATTGAGGATGTCCAAAGAACATCTTTCACTTCTCGCATTTCACTACCCAAGCATATGCATCTTTAAACATCCTAGGCCAATAATAACATTGCCTTAGTATCTTAAAAGCTATGATTGAAGATAAGAAATGACCTCCACAAGCCTCATCATGAAATGTTTTCAACAATTTTTCTTGCTATTATTTGTCTACACACCTAAGGAAATCGCCATCAATGGCTTTTTTGAATAGCTTACCATCCCATATCACATACTTGACTACTTTCAATTTATTATCTCACCTTTGTTTTACATTTAAGCCTTCTAGGCATTCACCATATGTCAACAGATAAGAAATACTCTCAAACCATGAATCATAGAGGCCTACAACCAACACCAACTGCTTATCCCCTGATTCTTCTGATTCTTCAGTTATCTTGTTTTCTACAATTGCCTTGCCCAAAGCATTTCCATTTATCAGCTTGGTAGGCTTTATTTCTATATCATACTCTTATATCTTTGCTACGCATGCTTCTTTGACATTACAACCCATATCCTATTGTGTCAATACACTCTTCACTACTACATCCGGGACAAAGACTATAGAATGTGAATGCAAGATATAAAATTGAATTTTTTAAAGGGCTTTGGAAACTTCAAAGGCGTGCTTTTCATTTTGTGAATATTTCAATTCATGATTCTTCAAAGGTATGCTAATGAAAGCTATTGGGGCTTGTACCCCCTCATCATTTTCTTGCATAACTATGGCCGATAGGTTGTGTTTGGAAGCATAGCAATAAATGATGAAATCTCGTTTATAATTTGGATGACATAACACTAGGGTATTAGCAATAGCAATATTTATATCTTGAAAGGCTTGCTTTCCCACCTCATTCCTTCTAAAACTTGAACTTCCTTTCATCATATTCACTATGTGTTTAGTTGTTTCCACAAAATCAGGCACAAACCTTCTGAGGAAATTCACCTGCCCAAACAAAGATTTAACTCTTGTCTTATTCGAAGGCAAGCTCAATCTTTGAATAGCCTTTACCTATTCAGGGTCGATCCTAATGCCTTCCTGGGACACTATATGACCTAGGAGTTTCCCCTATATTACACAGAACATTGACTTCTTGAGATTGAGAGAAATTCCATGCTCTCTGCATCTTTACAAAACTTTCCTCAAATCTTCCATATGATTTTTATTTTTTTCTCGAGAACACGATGAAGTCATCCAAGTATATGACTATTATCTAGTCTTTTAGATCAAGGAATGTCTTACTCATGCACCTTTGGAATGTAGCTACAACATTGATAAGTCCAAAAGGCATTCTACAATATGCATATGTACCCCAAGGAGTTGTGAACATCATCTTATGCTAGTCTTTCTCATCTACTTTGACCTAATTATAACCTAAGAATCCATCAAGCATAGACATAATTTTAGATCTTACCACTGTTTGCAATAAATAATCCATATTAGGAAGAGTAAAGTTATCTTTCAGGGACACTTGATTTAGATTGCAAAAATCAATACAAATTCTTATTTCTCTGTTCTTCTTTTGGATGGGTACTATATTGGCTATCTAGGTGGAATGATGAATGGGATAAATGATTCTCACTTTTAACATCTTATCTACTTCCTGAACGATGGCATCATCAACTTTAGGATTTTAGTTCCTTTGTTTTTGCTGGAAAGGAACTGCATCAAGCTTTAGTGGGATTTGGTGTTTTAACTTCCCATCTCTATAACTTTTCAAATCTTCATAGCTCCAAGCAAAAACATCTCTATATTCCATAAATAGATTTCTTGCAGCTTCTTTCTCTTCAAGTGAACAACACTTCTCGATGTTAATCATTTTGGGATTATGAATATCTCCAATGTTAACTCCTTCATATTTGCCCATTGTTGGCCCCTTTTCTGCTCTCTTCTGCTTTATGTAAGTGTCATGTCTATTAAATAATTTTTCTAAAGCCACAAAATATGGGGGAATAATGTCACCTTTTAGATGAACTTCTTCATTTTGATTCCATTCCCCATTTGCACTAGAACTTTCATGATTACTTTCGTTGGATTCATGCTCAAGGAACATCTGCAAACTCTTATCATCATTGAAGACTTTTCATGATTTTGTATTATCTAGAATAGTAGATCGATACATAATTTCAATGTGATACTTCTTGTCTTTGAAATTTGGGCAAGGAAATAATAGGGATGTAGAGACTACTAAGGAATTAGCTTTGGTATTCATCTCTCTCAGAACTGCTTCAATAGAGAAAGCATCTAGGCCTTCAATTTCATCCCAAACTCTATTTTTGTAATTCTTCAACTTATGATTTTTAACAGAATACTATCCTTTTACCTACTATATAATAAGCTCTACATCACCTTGAGCTTTTAAAATATTTATCCCTCTTTCTTTCACTATTATTATCCCCAGTAATAAGGCCTCATATTCTATGATATTATTCATATTCCCAAATTCTAATTTGAAAGCCATAGGTTCAAGTTCTCCTTTCGGGGATATCAATACTAGACCTTCTCTAGATCCAGAGGTGGCACAACTTCCATCAAATTGAAGTGTCCATATACCCAATGCATCTTTATTTCCTTTTAAAAATTCCTTGCTTTGACTCTCATCTATTTGTTCATCCAAGCCCTCTTTAGTAAACAACATAGAGTTGCTAAATTCTAGCTCTTGGTAGAGAATCTGAGCTTTAGGGTCATCTGATTTCAAAACTGTGAACTTTTCTTTCTCTTTAGGTTCCAATTTGGCCTTTTTATTCCCAATAGGTATCATTTCCTGAGACCAGTCTAGTTTTATTTCTCCTCCCAAGTCTTGAGAAAAACTTCTACTTAAAAGGAGTCCATAATTGGCTGGAATATCAGCTACCAATATAGTCAATAGGAGCTTTTTTTCTAGGTGAGAAGCTAAAGCTACCTGAGTGTCTTTAATCTGCCTAAGTAGGGGAACTTGTTTAGCATCCATAAAGTAGCACCTTCCATGTACTTTAGTGAGATTGAGACCCAAGGCTTTGGCTACAGAATAAGGCATAACATTATTTGATGCACCTAAATCTATTATACAATTATTGAGTTTACATTCATTAATATTCAATGAAATATAAAAAGGCTCAAGTTTTTGTCTTGGTGATGTCAGTAAAACTATAGAGTCTTCTTGGTTAAACAAACTAGATGTCCAGGTTTCATCCTCTTTCTCAACCATTACATTACAATTTGTATCTGATGTACTTCCTCTACACCGGTCTACCAGTCTTTTTGACTCGAAAGGATGTGACTTTAAATAATCAATAGTAGAAATTTGAATCTTTGACTCTTCACAAAATTGAATGAAATCAAAGGATGTCTTATCCTTACCCATTAATGAAGTACTTGTTCCTTGGTCAGCATTTGTATTACTTATCAAAGGACTGGAATCATTTTTGTGAGTATGATTAGAGGATTGATTCTTCAACCTTTGTCCACGGGTAAGCATTCTATATGAAGTTCCATCAATGGTTGTGTAACACTCACCTTTTGATTCACAATCTGATTTGTATTCCAAGAATAAATTTCTAGAGTCACCATTTGGATAGGAATCTAGCTTTGAACAAGGAGTCGTGGTGTTTAATTCATTAGTAGATAACAACTGCATCATGCGGGTAGTCTTAGGACAACTCTCACTATCATGATTTGTGGTCAAATGAAAGAAACACATATTTTATTTTTTTGATACTGCCTCAATTTGCAACCTGGGTTGTGGACTTGTAAGTTGCGAAAACCTACTTTCGTTGCTTCTTCCTGCTGAATTTTGATAATTATGCTGATAGTCCTTGTTGAATCTGGGTAACTGTTTCTTCATTGCTACTAGCTCATTAGAAAACTTCTAAATCATTTCCTCTGATGATGTGGTATTACTAGAACTTCATTTAGTTTGAAGTTCTTGTTTCTATTTTCCCACAAAAATCAAATCATCCTCACATTTAATCACCTTCTTTTGTGCATTAGCTAGATCCATGGGGTGTGCCCTCCTTAAATCATAATTGACATCTAGAGGCATTGGACTAATAAAAAAGGTTTTCAAATTACTGGGTATGGGCCTATCAACAGCTGGAATTCTGTTGATAATCTTATTGAATTTGGCAATGAAATCTCTCATGCTCATAGTTGGTTGCTTCTTAATTGAAGTCAACTATGTTAGTAGGGCATATTCATCTTCTACGGTCTTAAATCTTGTCTCAAAGGCTGTCCTCAATGTATCCCAATCAGTTATTGAGCCATTGGCTAGATGGTAAAACTAGTCCATTGCATTGTCTATGAGGGTTTATATGAACAACCTTACAGCCACATCTTCATGTCCCACCCCTAAGATATGAGTGGCTGTGAAGAAAGCTTTAATGTGTTCGTCTGTAGTGACTTTCCCATCACCTAAAAATTTAGGGAAATTCTTCGAACTGGCTGGAAGTGGATGATAAGCTTTTAACTCTAAGGGTCCTATTGCTGTAGCCCATGGAGCAGCCATGATTGTCCTGGTAGTATATGGTGGGAAATTAATAACTAGAGGAGTAGTAACTCTGTGTAGTGCTAACACCTGACAAGTGGAATGTGAAGTGCTAGCGTCCTAATTTCTAATAGGGGAAGGGGGTCTTCTCTAGATTTTACCTTTTCTTTTTCACTTTGGGATGTCTAAAATAGGAAAGCCAAGCTCTGTAGGGTTATCAAAGATAGGGTCTTGTCCGCTTTGTTCCTTGGTACTTCTGAGGAACCTAAATTGTTCTAGGATGCTGGGTCTAGTTTATCTTTGAGCTTCTTGTCTCAATTGTCTTTTTGCTCTCTGGATGTCTCTCCTTTGAAAAACTCTCTCCAAGGCTTCAACTCCTCTCTTCTTCCTCCAATACTTGGCTAGAATTCTTGTAATGTTTAGCATTCCTTCTATGTCTCCAAATGAAAATGAATGTGTTTAGGGATGAAATTATGTCATCTTGGTCATCTTGGAAACCAAGGTTAGGTTGGAGCATTGGAATTATGTTTTCATGAGGTAGTACCATTTTCCCTCATAACATAGGCTTTTCTAGTCAAGTGACTATTCGTTTCCCTAGTAGAGTCACCAAAAAACCTATTCATAAATAAATTTGTTCTTTCAGATTATTACTCTTTAATGCCCAGTTTGAAACAATATCTGATCACAAACAGTTGGAAAGCTCTTTGTGGATGTATTAGCTTTCCTCTAAATTGGTAGGTATAGCTCCTTGAAATAAATTTGTAATGAATTTTGTTTTCTTCCTAAACTACTTTGGGGTATGTTCTTAACTTGAGAATAGTAGAGGGATAACAAAGCTAGACCTAAATAAAATCCAACTTAGGAAGATAAAAACTTCCCAACATTGGACGAGATTCATGTACCCACACATCTTATGAATCCACAAATCTCATCCACATAATTAACTAATGCTGAACTAACCAAATTCAATCCTAAACTATAACTAATAAATTAGAAATACTAATAGAATCCCTTCGTCGAATGAATTATAACAATACTTATCACAATCATCTGTTGTCTCAAAACAGGGGAGGTAAAACTTTGCTCTTCCCTTATTCCAATTCAAAACAAAAGAGGAAACATAAACTAAATATAATAGTAACTGGAATAGAAAATGATTGTCATAAAATACCATTCAATTGTCTCTGCAGCAAATAGTACTTCACACCAAAAAATTTGTTGACCTTTCATTAATATTTTTAATTCATACATATAGAGTTTTGAGATGACCGTTACAAAGGAAGTTTAATTGGTTCATCTTCTGAGGGTGACAAATGGAAAGGTGCCAGTTTGTCCTATTACAAAATTACAAAAGAAAACAAAAAGGGGGTATAATATGAATCATTTAGATTTCTTCCCCTTTTCTATTTTTGCTCTATGTGACTTGGCAACAACCATTATTGGGATCAGCTCTTCATGGTTGGGAACATGTGTAAGGAAACTTGGCAATAAAGAATATAACCATTTCCACATAACCCATAATAAATCTAAAATAAACACGGAATTAAAATCCACATGCAAGAGAATAGACAACATACCCACAAAATTGTGACACAAGATATACCCTGGGAAACCCTCATCGAGGGAAAAACCCAGCCTCCAAAAGCATCCATCATCATGTATTATTTAGCAAAAATACCATTGCCATACAACCATGGAAGCCTTCATGGCCATAGCCACAACCGAGCAAACTATGTGAACAAGCATGAATCCACACATTCCATGCCATGCTTTCAACCTTCACAAATGCTCCCTTGGCTAACCTGTCAAGCCTTGTCCTGCTCGACTCTTTCCTTTTTTCTTCTCCTTGTCACTCTTTCTTCTCTTTACAACAACTACCCTTGTGGCTGCTTATATAGTAGCAAGTCCCACAAAACCACTAAGTGGTATTACATAAACCATGTGCTAAAACCATGTGCTACCTAACCCAATGACCCCACATTTAATATTGGGCATTTAATTCTTTTCCCCAATATTAAATAATTACATGAAATATTTTCACAATGTTACAATACAACTCATCAAGAATATTTCATGGGAATCTTTACATGTTGCATGTCCATCTAGGTACAACATTACATAATAAAATAAAATAATAAAATAACAATATTATGCAATGTGTGCAACACCCATTATCTCAACAATCTCCCACTTGTTGTATACATTGCATAGGGTCAATCCGTAGCCACATAAATGAACAAGGGAACAATCCCTCCCAACACATCCACCATCATGGATCAAAATACACCAAGTGCTCCATCCTGGTACCCGCAACAAAATCAAAGTATCCAGCATCTCGAACATGAATGATCTCACCTCCTATTATGCCACTCCCACTGGACATACATAGAAGCCATCCAAAGAGAAAACCACCCAACCTGTTGCATTAGAAGATCATAAAATCCTGTACCAATTGAAATTCCAAGCACAAATAACCTGATCCAAAGGTAATCACATGTATCCGTAGTTGTCAAAATATCCGTAGCTGAAATAGCACCCACAAAAAAGTGCCAAACCCATCCAACTATCCATACCTCAAAGGTATAACAAGTGAATCTTATATCACTGACATATCCAATCTGCAACCTGCAATCACAAGCCTCAAGAGCAATACCTGCCACATATATACCAAGAAGCTCCCACTGCAAAAGATAATGTCAAATCTATAACCAATCCACTCAACAACATCTCAAATAAGTGAATCCATGTAGTATCAAGGACATCCACAATACATAAACTAATATCCTGTAAGAACAACTCTCATAACAAGTGTCCAATGCTCTCCAAGTTCACCACAACCAACATAGGAAAGAGATAAAAAAATAACCATGTCATCTCTCACATGACAAACATGAGCACAAACCAATGATCACAATCTCCAACCAATCTCAAATCCAATGTAGGAAAAACTGAACATCCAGGAAGATAACCAAGACCAGAGAAACCATGCAAATCATAACATGTATCATGTCCTTCTACACACACCTCTAGATGTAAACTGTGCAAGTATGATCTCCTCCATAAAACCCCAACAAGAAGCCTCAACAACACCCAAATCATACCATATAACTAATTATGGATGTAAGCTTCTCACAAGAAGATCAAACTCAATAAACCATTCCTAAACCAAGGAATAACCATTCCTAATCCAAAGAATATGCCCAATATAAAACCATCTCCCAAACTCAATCAGCATAACAACATATGCACATGGAGATAACAAATGCTAAACCATCTCTCAAATGAACCCTCCAGAACTAACTCATGTACCATAGCTCAAGATCCATATCCATGAAAGATAAGCATAAATATAATGCAACTGAGAGAAACAATGGGCTATACCTCTCAAGTAGCAAACTGCTACGTAGACCAAGAGTGGGGAATGAGAATGCTCATCAAGATAACCAAGTCTCCAACCAAGACTCATCTAAGAACAATCTCCTCTCAAGTCCATATCAGGTGACTGCCCCTCGGACTTCCTGTTGAAACCATCAACTATCCCAACAAATACTTCTCTAATCCAAGAGAAATCAGCATCACCACTATCTCTAAGTATCCATGAGCACCTGTAACCAATCAATCCATGCCAACTCCAAATGAAACATAGCAATATCATGAAGTATCCAGCTTATGATCAGTGTACTCAATACCAAGAAACTAAACCAAGATCAATGTCAAAGTTCCAACCATGGCCTCAGGAACATAAACATGACAACATGATCTTACCATCTCAACCAAAGAGATAACATGCTCCACATGAACATACTATAACATGTCACAACTCTAAACGCGTATCAAGAGTATACCATGACATAATAATGAAACCATCCTCATATCAAAGATAACATGCCAAATAAAAGCATAAACCACACCTTTGCCAAGAACCCTGTGAGTCTTCAAGATGCAACCATCTCCACACACCATGAAGAAAACCATCTCCACATACTAGGAAGAACCATCTCCACATACCATGAAGATAACCAAGAACTCCATGAGTCCTCAAGATCTAACCATCTTCAAACACCATGAAGATAACAAGTGCACCATGCAAATGTCAAAGATGCTTCTGCAGCAACAGGATCTAAGACAAACCTCCAACATCTACAAACACTCAATAAATATATCAATGCCAACAACTCCCACTCAACCATGGTACCAAGTCACCTATGGCATCATAAAATTCATCTCCTACATGAAGATCCAAATCAAACCAGGAACTAATCCTGCACTGTCACCCCATCACTGTCAGAAGCTCCCACTAAACCATGTATCCAAGCTATCCATGACATCATGATGAAAACCCATCCTCTAACCATGAGAATCAACCAAGGCATCAAACTATCAAAGAACTCAAAGTGCACATCATGAGCTCCTCAACCAAAAAGATATACCACCATAACTGAATCAAAAAATCCAAGCTAATAAACATCAAGGATGTACCTGTATATCCAATCATGTCATGCCAAAATCCATGACACCATGATCACATCCATGAACCGAGCATCTGGCTTTCAAAGTGTCCAACCTGTCAGCATAAAATAGTCAACCACAATCCTCCACCATGACTATACCTGGTAACAACATCTCATCCCTTCTACATGAAGAAAATAGTAAATCATGTGACTCAGGGCATAGACAACCCAAATCCAAGCCACCAATCTGAATATGCATCAATAATGAAAGATCAATGGGCAAAGACAACCCATAACCAAGCTATAAATGGAACTTGTAAGTATAGACCGCTTACAACACTGCACAACTTGTAGACCCAACAAGTCATCATGCATATCCAAACCAAACACTGATAACCATATCATCATGAGACCAAACTTGAGTATACAATGACATCAAAACTTAAATCTCCAATGCCATAAACTCACAATGTTACCATAGTCAAAATATACCTATAAACTGTTCAGATAAATATATCACCAAATAAATCATGCCAAACCTACACCAAATCTGAACCATTATGTAGAGCTCTCCAAGAGCTTTCCGTTGACTACTCGAAGTCCAAAATCCAACTCCGTATGCCCAAGTTATGCCTTAATCTGTGCTCAAAATAAACAACATCTGACTTTAGGCTCTGAAAACCTGAAAAAATATCAAAATCATACAACCAAACCTACACCATCTTGTAGTGCTTTGAATTAGCTTTCCAATGCCTGTAAGAACTCTAAAATCCGATATTCTGAGAGAAAGTTATGGCTGTTTTACTAAGACAGTCTTTTTACCATTTTTAGTACGATTTTTCATTTTTAATTTTTTTTCAGTGACAAAAAATTCCGACGGGATTAAATTTGATGGCGATCATGGGCTGAAACTAAAAAACTCTTTCATTTCCTCTGAACATGGCCAAACTAGGGCATATTATATATCAAAATTTATGGAAATGTTGACCCGGATCCAATGGTGAGGTCTGTTTTTACCCAGGAGGTCATTTTTGCAAGCTACCCCCCAAAAACCCTCATTTTAAATGAAATATCCGAAAAAATATTTTTGTCCAACAATTTCACATGCCCAAAATGTTTCAACATCCCATCATAACAACAAACCCAAAACCCTCATATCTACAATAAATCATTCATATATCTTTCCCTTTCTTTTATCCTCTCATGCATTCCCATGGATTCAATCTAGGGTTACAATAATAAAGCCATAGCTTTGATACCACTTGTAAGGAAACTTGGCAATAAAGAATATAATCATTTCCACATAACCCATAATAAATCTAAAATAAACACGGAATTAAAATCCACATGCAAGAGAATAGACAACATACCCACAAAATTGTGACACAAGATATACCCTGGGAAACCCTCATTGAGGGAAAAACCCAGCTTCCAAAAGCATCCATCATCATGTATTATTTAGCAAAAATACCATTGCCATACAACCATGGAAGCCTTCATGGCCATAGCCACAACCGAGCAAACTATGTGAACAAGCATGAATCCACACATCCCATGCCATGCTTGCAACCTTCACAAATGCTCCCTTGGCTAACCTGTCAAGCCTTGTCACGCTCGACTCTTGCCTTTTTTCTTCTCCTTGTCACTCTTTCTTCTCTTTACAACAACTACCCTTGTGGTTGCTTATATAGTAGCAAGTCCCACAAAACCACTAAGTGGTATTACATAAACCATGTGCTAAAACCATGTGCTACCTAACCCAATGACCCCACATTTAATATTGGGCATTTAATTCTTTTCCCCAATATTAAATAATTACATGAAATATTTTCACAATGTTACAATACAACTCATCAAGAATATTTCATGGGAATCTTTACATGTTGCACGTCCATCTAGGTACAACATTACATAATAAAATAAAATAATAAAATAACAATATTATGCAATGTGTGCAACACCCATTATCTCAACAACATGTATATTGGTGAATCTCAAAAGACATTTTGCATGTTCCCTTGCCAACTCTTTTATTGCATTCAATTGATCTGGCAACTCTTCTACGGCCACATGTATCCATCCACTGAGCACCTAGAGTTCTACAGTTTTGTTCTGGCTATTGGAAGCTACTGTAGACAAATTATCTCAAAAAGTAGAGAAATTACTTTTCATTACTTCTATTCTGATGAGGTCCTTTCCTTGGCCACTAGTTTGAGAGTGAGTGTGTAACCCTCTCATCAGCTCATATCCTCTATCTTGAGTCTTCTTTATTTTTTCCTCTGTCTCCTTGAGCCTTTTCTCAACTTCTTGGATCATTTGTACTTTGAATTACATACTTTGAACCATTAAAACAAAGGTTCATTCCCTTTCTTTAGGATCTTGGCTTTGACTGCTTCCTTGGCTTTCATCTAGATGATCATCTTCAAAAGGGAGATGCAATCATCACATCTGACTCTTTCTCTAGCCAAAGTATTACTATTAGATAATATGTTATCCTTTTCTATTTTGAATTCGAGGATAACATTTCCAATTTGATCTATGAGAGAAATTCCTTCTGATTTGAGTTTCTCAATTCAATCTCTACTGATCTGGCCATAGTGCCTATCTTCCTGGAGATGGGAAATGAGAGCTTGCACTTCAATTGCACTAGGGGTCTGAGTCACAGACATACCAAAAATAGTTGCTAGTGGAGTGACTACCTGCCTAATAAACTTATTCAATTCTTCTATTTCCGCCTTCATCTTGATCTTTGACAACTTGAGACTCTCTAATTTTCCTTCTATCACTTCATTACTTGATCTCCACAAGCCAACTTTTGTATCATGTCTGGCTTCCCCAAGGTCAATTGAATGCAAAGTAAAATCATCAGGAGTCATATCCTCAATTCTCCTCCCTTTGTTCGACTTTTCTATCTCCATTATCAAGTGCCCTATTTTTGGATCTTGTCCATGTATGGACAGAGTCTTCTATTTCATGACCTTTTTCAATGAAGTCCTAGAATGAACCACAAGGGATATAGTTTCTTTTGCATAAACACCCTCATCCTTTCTCTTTCTTTTCCTTTCCAAAGTATCTTCTAGCCAAGAATGAGTTCCTATCACCTTGGAAGTTGTTTCAAGTGATTTGATGCTGATCATCTTCTTCTTCACTAGAGTCATGGCTATAGTGGTTGAAGAGAAAGGATTTATTGAGTCCTTGGAGATGAGTCTAGAAGAAGCCTACCCTTCTCCATCTCTAAAGTCATCCTCATCTCTTCATCCAATTTAGTTGACTCACTGGTGCTACTTTTTCCATCCCCTAAGTCTACTATCTATATGGGAGAGCTGCTTGGTCTCAAAAAAGAAGCACTTGATGATGGTATGGGGCTATGATGAGGGGATGGTATTGGAGTGGTATGTAGAGAAGGAACAAGAGTAGTGTGTGGAGATGGAATAGGAGTAGTATGTGGGGAAGATACGAGAGTAGGAACACTATCTTCTAGCTTTTCTACTTTCTTCTCTTCAGTACTAGTCTGATTTCCTATAACTACCAAGGATCCATCATGACATGTTGGGGCTATAGGAACATTCTTATCTGGGGGTTGATCACCTCCGCCCATAGGTTGAGCTAGTCCTTGGGGGGAAGCTATGGTCACACCTGCTGTGACACTCTAAGATGAGGTAGGTGTTGCAACTGCTGGAGAGGCTTGAGTGGCTGCAACCTTACTCCGATCTTTTTGGCTGTCCACTCAACCCACTTCCCAGTTCTTTTGATTATCCTTGCCATCATAATATTGAGACTCTCCTCCATGTCCACATATGACTCACAACTGATAGGAATTCCTCTTAATTTAGTAAGATATGAATTGCTATACATATTTTGACCATTATCCTCTAATCCCTATATGTTGAGATCAATGCCATATGTCTTTATTTGTTCCACCGTGAGTTTGGAAAATGCATGATCATAGCTCTCCAACTCATCTCTAAAATTTTCTTAATAATCCTCTAGAGTGGTGACATGTTTGATCACACTCCCAATCTGAAGCACCTCCCTTGCATATCCATTTAGGTCAAACATGGGCCACATGACTTCATATTCCTCCAATTTGTACTTACTCTTGAATGCCTTGAGCATTTTTTTAGCATCAGATCGAGAATCACAACTGTAAGCCCCAACCTTCATGGGGAACTCATATCCCTTGTTCCTTAGACTAGTGCTCAACACATTCACTTGGATAGCTTGTCTTATGATCTCTATGAGCACGATCATGTTGCTTGGGTATCTAGGTAGCTTCAGAGGAAATCTATTGAAAGCTACAAGATGTAAATATGAGAAGGATGAGAATTGAGTGAAGCAACTACCAAACTGACTGATGGCCACCATAGTTTCTGAACTAAATCTCCTCTCTGGGCATCCTTGTAGCTCCCAACAAATCCTCATTGTAAAAGAGTCATTAACCCTAACATACTCTGCATAACTATTCATAACTTTTTACATCATCAGGACAATCCTCTATTCTGGGAAGGCCTAGCCACAATTGTAAATAAGCCAACATATAAATTAGGAAAAAGGACATGTAGAAGGTATTGTATAACTTTGCAGCACTCAAAGCTCTGGACAAATGTTCACTTCCCTCATATGCCTAATCAACATAATGTGTGTTTGAATAGATGATTTCCACTAAAAAGAAATATTGTTTTACAAAATTGAGTGCTTCTACCTCACCTTTTAATTGATGTAAAAGAACCCATATGTCCACAATTTCGGGCTTAAGATCAGTGCTGAAAAGAGTCTTAGGAACCTTACTCTTAGGTCCTCATGGTTTTTGGAACTAAGGCCTCATGATTTCCTTCCACCACACCATCTTCTTCAAGGAGAACTTAGACATGGCTCCTCCCATGGTCAATTTGGAAAATTCTTCCCGTTCTAGAATCCAGAGGCAATTGACTATAGTTTTTTTGTCAATTGAGATTAAAACTATATGATCTGGCAACATAATTTGTTTATTATCTAGATTGTAATGGTTAATGCATTCAATGATCAGCTTGGGGGCTTGAATTGCTACTAGAAACCTAGCTGCTTCCACTAGTCCAATTCCTAGAGTTTCTCTATTATAAGGTGGATTGGCTCCATCTTCAACCTTCTTTGAAAATCTTGCATGTCGAAGAAGCAGAGTGAAGTATCTATGACATTCTGCAATGTTGACTTAATCCCATTCAGTCCATCAAAACCAACAAATCTTGTTGCCATCTTAACTAAGATAGAGATGAGCTATAAATCTTAAAATTGAAAATAGTACAAAGAGTAGAGCTTTGTGGCTATGAGGATTCTAAAATCACTATTCAATTCAACATCATAAAAATTCAAATAAGAAAATGATAGTTTGAAAATCTGTTATGTTCATCTCTATATAGAAATCCCAATCCACCTGTTAATCTTCAAGATCTATGCCACATGAGTGAATTAAAGGATAAATCCATTAGATCAGTAATTGTAGGGGTTTCCAATGGATTTTTGCATGTCATTTTTCTATTCCCGTTGGCCCAATGGGTACTTTTCTTTATTACAAACTTACTTTCCCATTTTTTAGCAAGTTGTGGAGAATTAAGAATGGTGTACTCTGTGGGGAAAAATCTGCCCAACCAGACTTTACTCAAGATTCCTTCCCAAATGTGATCAACTAGCTTCCATTAACCTTTTTAAGCATCATGTGATTGATTTGTGAGCTGAACATGCTTGCAGAAGTGATTTTTCAATGGATGCAAAAAATCATTTCAAAGGGTTGAAAACCCACTGCAGAGAAGGCAACTTCTATTTTTCCACCCTCTTTCTTATTTTCACATAGTCTTTTAAGTTAATATGTGTCTAGAATTCAAAAAGTCTCAAAAGAGCTACAAAAGTGGAAAAAAAAGGAGACCACTTACTTTCTTTTCTCTCTCACGAATGCCTTTGTTAGAAAACTAACTTCCCGGGTTGAAAACCCACAGTGGAGAAGTTGTTTTAGAATTTTCTGCCAGATGCTATTCTAGTCATTATAATGATTTCTAAGTAACTCTTGAGGTAGAATACTACAACATAGGAACAATCTATCTATAAAACAACTTGTTTCTTCTTTTTTTTAAGTTGTAAACCTCATCAGTCAACCTTTGCAGAAAATCACCTACACAGTGTGAAAATCTGCCAAGGAGAAGCTGATGCTAGATTTTTCGTAGACTTCATTTTCTTTATGTGTAAACTATAATGAGTCATGAGAAAGTTCTTTCTTGGAAATGAATTTGTGAAGATCATCATACAAACTAAGAATCTCCATCAAAAAGGATCTTAGACTACCCAGAAAACTCATAGCAACAAGGGAAACCCACCTGATTATGTAATGTGGGAGAAGGAAGAAGGTGAAAATTCAATGGAGAGACTTTTTAGTTGGGGAAAAGAAACTGACTTAGACATACCTAAACCTAATTGAGACACAAGACCATTTTTCACTTTGCATAATGGGTATAGGATGAAAAGTGGGGCAACATGATTCATCCCTCTCCTCTCAGTAACTTAGCTTGTCATAATATTTCCAACAACATTACAAAGAAAAAAAAAGAATATGGAGCCATCATTTTGTTTCATCCCAAGACAAAAACATAAAGGAAAATTTGCAAACAATAGAACATGGACAACATAAATATAACACCATATAGAATAAGTGAGGTAACACTATAAAAATTATTATGAAATTTGTGATTCCTTTATCACCTTTTTCCAACATAGCAATATGGGCCATTTAGATATAAACATAACATGTATTATGGAGCACATCATGGAAGAAGCACATCATGGCAAGGCATACATAATCTACTACACAAGAGGATCTAGTCAAGCATGTCACTTACCCCTATCTTGTTCTATAATGTTTAGATAATGTAAGAGATTCATAAGAGGATAAACATAAAGAATGATAGGTGAAACAATAGCTAAGTTCCAAACAAAGAACATGTTATGAAGATAGGTCATGTTCATTACTATGAGTGATAGACAATTTATGTGAAAGAATAACTATAAAATTATGATCAACATCAATAGTTTCATACATATAATCAAAATCAATAGCATTAATATCACAAAAAATCATTTCCAATAGTATCTTCTTCATCTATATTAATTATAATAGAATCAACAATACAAATAGAACTATCATGTTTATTATTTTTTACTTTGATAAAAATCACTTCCTTCATAAGCTCAAGTGTGTGTTGGTCAAAGATAAGTGAAGTATGAGGATTTGTATAAGATGAAGAAATGTTCTAAAAATAATGTTCATGATCTCTATCACAATGATTGCAATGGTCATCACAAGTGTGATAACTACATTTTGTTTTTCCAAATATTTAGTTTTGGGTACAATCAATGAACATCGGGTCCTTATATTCATTGGCAGAAAGAAAAAAGGAACCACACTAGGTTAAGGGATTATAGGAAGATGTGTACAAGAAATAGGAGGAACATGTATAGGAGGTATTTGTGGTGTAGGATGAAGTTTATATCTAGGACAAGAAGATAGAAAACTTTGTGGGTTTATAAGTTCACATATCTTTTGGATGGTACACAACCTTGGTATGATCAAAAGAGATAATGAAGATAGGTTTGAGGTGGTCTCTACATGGAATGCGAAAACAAATCAAGGTCAACATAGTTTCAAGGAAGGGAAAAATAATAAATTTTATGGTTAGCAATCATGATCTCTACATCATGAGCAAATTTAATTCATTTATGAATAAAAGCCAAAACTTTCATGGAGGTAAGTCATGGAAGACCAATTTTTACTTGAAATTTATTATAAGTAGGAATGATAGTAAAGGCAATGTCAAATTATTTACCACCAACTTACATAGAAATACAATGGAATCATGTAAATGATAAATGAAACCATTACAACTTTGAACCAAAACATCATATTTATCATATAAATTTTTTAGCAAATCTTTACTAAAATATCATCTTCAATTATCATATCCATCATGAAAGTGAGATCAACAAGGGTACAACAAGAAGGAATGCCACTAACCCTAGTGACAATGTAAAGAGGCCCATTAGGTGCTTTAATTGTTTCACCAAGATAAAAGTTAATACAAGACTGAGGTTCAGGTTGAGGTTTATGTTTAAACATGCTTGACAATATGATTGACTTTGTCAACTTTCTCACTTGGGAGAATAATGTTGCTCAATAGTATTATTTAAATGAGATGGAAAATGATTAGTTTATATTTGCAAATTTTAATTAGGAGGTGCAACTAATTTGTTTCCATTATTGATATTAGCATCTACAAATATAACATTATATTCAATAAGGTCCTAAAACATAATTTTTAAGGAATAGTATATTTTAGATCATGATCAAGTTGATGATGAAATTGACAAAAAGCTTTAGGATAAAATTATTTGGATGATGGTTTGGATGGGATGATTAGTTTTATCAAAGGAATTTTAATCCTATAGGCACTCATTAACTTCATCACCATATTATGAAAATATTCAAAAAGTTGAGTATAAGTATGAGTAGACCTTCATTAACAATGCTGGATGATTTGTCGTGTTTTTTAGGTTTATGAAATTAGTTGAAATTAGATACAAAATCATTCTTATTAATGGAAATAGGATCCATTTGAATGTTCTCTCAAATTGACTCACTTGAAGTTGATAATGATAAAGTAGTGCACACAATTGTGATAAATAAGAGAACTCAAAGAGGAGTATCTTATCTCTAATGCATTTTTGTAAATTAGTAATAAAAGTACATTATATAAAAACATCATGCATAAGATAAGAAATTTGAGCATGGAAATGCTTAAATCTTGAAATGAAACCACTATTTTTTTCTTTAACACCTTATTTACAATGAATGAAATCAATCAAATAAATTGAAGGAACAATATTTTTTTGAAACTATTGGATAAAAGAATCAGTAATATTGTGGAAGGAATTAATAGAATAAAGAGGTAATGAATAATACTATCAAAAGGTTCTAGTAAATAACTTTTTCACTAACCTATTCCAACCTCGACATGAGTTTGGAATTTTTTTTACATGAGTCATAGAATTTCCCTTACCATTACAAATCTCATGATGAGGAATCTTAATATTTTATGGGATAAAAACTCAGATAATATCCATAGAATAATGACTAATAATATTACATGTAGAAACTTTGAACTTGGATTGACTCATAGAAGCAACTTATTGCTACAAAGAAGACATGATTTGAGATAAGTTATTAATGGTATAATCGGTAAAATACATAATAGAAGAAGAAACATTAGAAATTTTAGGAATATTTTTTAAAAAGAGGGAACAAGTGAATATGAAAAAAAAAAAATTATGGTAAGTAATGTAGGAGCATCCAATGGTATAAGGGCAATCCTATATCACCCAAAAATATGCTTAGTGTTAGTTCCTATTTAAATTTTTTTCATTTCTAGATACCCATTTGGGTCAAATAAACATTCCAACTCTCATAGCTCCACTATTGGTTTTCTAGGTTAGAGTTTTTGAGCACCTTGGGATATGTGCCAATGTAGAAAATAGGTTATTTTGTAATTGAGCCATAATTATAATGAGTTAGAGGATGTAAGTTGGAGGGATGATCATATTTGTAATTTAAAGCACTCCAAAAAAAAAAAGGTTAAATGGCTTTATAGTTTGAAAGTTATTGCAATTTGAAGTTGCCTGAAGACCTCTTAAGAGCACTTCAAAGTTAGATTTGAGGGACTATAGGCTCAAAAAATGGGGGACAAGAAAATCTTGTCAATAGGGTTATAGAGTGCTTGGAGAGCTTTCCAAAAATGTAAACAGTTCATCAATCAGAATCCTAGATCAAAAGTTATGCCTCTTACAAGTTGGACTACCATTTTTGGATTCTTCTATTTTTACATTGAATTTTGACATGTCTTCTAGAACCTTCTGTTTTGGTGGTGGATGCCAAATGGAATATTCTAAAATCTATTCCTAACCCTAAACCTAATTTGGTTTACTTAAGGACCTTTCTAGCATTGTAAAGGTAGTTTTTGATGGAGTTTGGGAGAAGGTATTGTGTTTTCTCTAGAATCTAATGACACTGTAAGCCCATAGGGCATGTCATGGAGTCTATTTTTATTGTACTAAATGCAATAGCATATCATTTCTGATAATAATATTCCCCTTTCCTATTGTGTTCATTATTGTCTTGGATTGTGCCCTCATCAGTAAGTAGACATAGATGAAGGAGATGAAACACATGGATTAATTTTAGGAATAGAAGGAATCTTTGGATTAGGGAAACCCACATGTGTGGGACTAAAATTTTAGATTGAAGTTGTGATGCAAGTGGAGACAGTAGGAATGGAAGTAGATAGGAAAAGAGGTTTTAATATTTGTAGTAGGTGAAATAAAGTGTAATTAATTTACACATTACGTAAGAGGTTTGGAATTAGAATCAAGAGATAAGAAATATTGCACAAGTGATGAAGTTCATGTTCATTATTATGAATAATCTTCCTTAAACATTCTATAGAGGAAAGAGCCTCAAGATATGATTTTCTTGAGATAACCAATGTTCAAACTTTGCAAAATCATGAGTATAGTTTTAGACTTGGACAAGAGGGACTCTTAATGCTTCATCTTCATCAAGATAATAATGAGAATAATTTTTATCCATGGTATGATTAGTATTATTAGGATGAATGTTGTGTTAGAAATTCTTTAGAATAACTTTGGGGGGTGGGGGGTGTGAATCAATTATTCAAGGTCCAAATGTCCAATTAAAACTTTTCACCAAGTAAAGTGAGCCTTTAAAACTAATCTTTCATCCAAGCTAAATCTTTCCTACTTAGAAAGTTACTGTAAATCATCATGCAAACATAACACATGAAAAGATCAACACATAACATAGTGATTTACATGGAAACCCAATTTGGGAAAAACTACCAGTAACATGCTACTCAATTCTCACTCTTTTGAAGTAATGCCCTATGAAAGGCCTACCCTGTTAAAGGCTACAACACACTATTAAATGAGACTTGCTTAAAGGATTCAACCACCTTGTTAGAAGTGGGCCTATTAGAGGACTTTAGAACATTCACTTGGAATGCCACCCTATTAAAAGATTTACAAATGGCTATTAAACCAACCTAAGTCCATAGGATTTTTACCCCAACTGATACAATTTCTAGAGAGTAACAAGAAGGGGTTTTGACCTAATTATAATTCACAACTTATCTTGTTGTTTTTAGATCTCTGTTCAACTCTTCATATTGCCTAGCTTTTATTCTCTATAGCTCTGACAGCTTGTTCTCCTTTCAAGCTTTATCTCTTGGAGTCTTCATGCTCGATGTAATATTGCAAACTTCCTTCTGACCACTTATCGAAGTAGATTCTCTATTCTTTGTTCTTTCTTCTCCCCTTAATGTCTTCTCTTGACACCCTTCAACCACTTAATAATTTGTACTCCAGCAGCTCTTGCTTCTTGGCTTGTGACTCCTTAAATAGAATTCTAAAATTTACTGTTCCCACTCAATTCTTTCCTCCTTTAATTTTAGTTTGAATGGATTAGGTAGGATTCATTGAATCTAACCCATATTTTGTTCCTTCTAGAAACATCATGAAGAATCCTTTTGAATTCACTCAAAAATGGTTTACATAAAATTATGTACCACTAGCACATCATCCTTATCCTCCAACTAGTGCACAAAATTCAAGGTAAAAAATTTGTCAGCTCAGATTTGGAAAATCTTTGAATTTTCTAATAATTCAGTAGCTCGCCACAATTGAAATTTTGGTGCTCGACACATACTGTGTTACTCGACATCAACTATGTTTTACTGATGCTCGACACCTACTGTGGATTCTATCGGCATCCACTAAGTTTTTCTGATACTCGGTACCTATTACTTTGCTTCACACTTGAACTTGGTCAGATCCTTCTATATTACTTGGTGCACACTAGATTTTTTATTTGCTAAGTACTAACTAATAATTTGCTCAGCTTGAACTAGCTTGCTGTACACTCACTAATGAACTTAGTTAAGCTTTGTAGTCAATCTTGTTGCAAATTATTCCTCCAATATTTCTAAGTGTGACCAACCTCTATATCTTTAAGTATGTTATCAATACATCATTTAACCATTGTCTTAACTATTCCTTGTACTTCATTAAAAAATCATAACTCAACCTTTTCCTTAGGTGCTCTTTTTACATCTTGTTGATTAAATCCTCTTCATCAATCAACTAAGTGATAGTACTTGGACCTTATAAGTAATTGTCATTCCAAAAAATAGTAGGTTTGACATCAATGAAAAAATAATGATTGAAAACATTCTTATCAACCATCTTCCTTCTTTGCAACAATCTCCCTCTTTGGTAGTATTCTTTTTCAATCAGATTCCCAACAATCTTCCTCTTTGGCATTGATGGCAAACCAAACTAATCAACTAAGTTACCAAAATGCTAACTAGGTTAAAATAGTAAATCAAATGCCAAAAAGAAAACTTTATTCAAAACTATTCATTCTATTAGCAACATAAACTAGCTTATAACTCCCTTTAAATTCTTTTTTGATAAACTATCTTCCTTTGGTTGGTTCTTGTTTGCACTTTTTTCTCCCTCTGAGCTGCAATTTCCTTTTGCATATCTATACATTCTTGTACATTCTTCTTCTTTCAGCTACTTTAGCTACTTCTCCCTCTATCTAATTGAATGTTGTATGATCAAATGCTATCGATCAATTTCTTCATTCTTCTCCCTCAATTGTGATCAATTTCTTCTTTCTTCTCCCTCAACTGTTGATCAATTTCTTCATTCTTCTCCCTCTTGGACAACAATGCCAAAGACATACTATTTCAACATCTTAACATGCAAGTGTAGCATTTGTAGGTACTCCAATTTCTCCCTCTATCACCTTTCTTGTGACTAATTTGGAACTTCATCACTTTGATTACTTCAGGCATAATCCCAAAGTAAATATCCTATGCATCAATTTGTAATATGCCAACAATCAACTCATTTGATGCAGGGAAATCTTACTTTATCTTAAGTAACCTTGGCTAGGGGTATCACCCCTAACTTACCTCTAAGATACTCAAAATCATCTTTAGGTAGTTCTTTTGTAAAGATGTCAGCAATCTAATCCTTTGAGCTGACATATTCCATCCTTGTTTCTCTTCCAAAAATTCTCTTATATAGTGATACTTGATTGCAATATCCTTTGTTTTAGCATGCATTACAAGATTCTTTGATATGTTGATAGCACCTGTATTATCATAATAAAGTATCACAGGCTCATTTACCTCTTCCTTCATACCTTGCAATAGATGTTTGATCCATGCAATATTAGTGCAGTTGATAGCGGCAACAACATATTCAACTCCTGTTGTGGATTGTGAGGTACAACTTTTCTTTTTATTGGTCCAAGTAATCAAAATTTTACCTAAGAAAAGTGCTCCTCCATTGGTGCTTTTTTTGTCATCAATATTACCTCCCCAATCTGCATCAGTGTAGGCTCTCAACTCAAAATTTTCACTTCTCTTGTAATACAAACCAAAGTCATCAGTTCCTTTTAGGTACCTCAGTATTCTCTTCACTGCCATTAGATGATTTTTTCTTGGGTTAGCAAAAAATGTTGCCACTATTCCAATAGCTAATGCAATGTCTAGTCTACTATGTACAACATATTACAACTTTCCAATCATTGATCTATTCATTGTCTAATTCACTTTAGCTCACTCATCATTCTTAGATAACTTATGTCCTGTTACCATTGGTGTACTGACTGGTTTTGAGTCTTCTCACCCAAATGTCTTGAGTATCTCCTTGATATATTTTTATTGGGTCACAAATATGCCATTCTTTATTTAATGTACTTGAAATCCAACAAAGAATTTGATTTCTTCAAACATTGACATCTCAAACTCATGTTTCATTTTATCAGAAAAATCTTTACATAAAACATCTTTTCCTCCAAATGTTATATCATCAACAAAGATTTTAGATATCAAAATGTCTTTACCCTTTTTTGCTTTGATATACAAGTTGTTTTTGTCATCTTTCCTCTCAAATCCTATCTTCGTAAGGTATTTTCCTCTCATACCATGCTCTAGGTGCTTCCTTCAAACCATAGAGTGCTTAATGCATTTTGCAAACCATGTCCTTGTTGTTGTCATCAAAAAATCCCTTTGGTTGTTCTATATAGACTTCCTCTTCCATTATACCATCCAAAAAATTAGAATTTACATCCATTTGGTAGACTTTAAAACCTTTGTAAGAAGCATATGCAAATAGTGTTCTTACTCCTTCCATTCTTGGAACAGGGGCAAATGTTTCACCATAGTCCAATCCTTCTTCTTGTGCATAGCCTTTGTAGACTAGTCTGGCCTTATTTCTTGTTATCTCACCATTCTCATTGAGTTTATTCTTGAACACCCATTTGGTACCAATTACATTTTTATCAGCTGGTCTTGGAACTAGAGTCCAGGTTTTATTCTTCTCAATCTGATCTATCTCCTCTTCCATAGCTTTATACCAATCATCATCTTGTAGTGCATCTTTCATTTTTTTGGGATCAACCTTGCTCAACAAACATGATTCATTCCTTATTCTATTCCTTGTCATTGGTCTTGCATCCTTGTGCCCAATGATTTGATCTTCAAGGTGATGTCTTCTCACATACTTGGCTAGTCTTGGTTCTATCCTTCTTTCCATTTTTGGTCCTTTAGCTTTCAGAGTCATTTTTCTCTTCTTCTTCTGGTATCTCATCATCTCTTCCATGTGTACTATTTTTAGAATTAGAATATGCATTTTCTTCATTCTACAACTTAGCTTCTGAATGCAACTTGACACTCACTGGTTGTGACTCAGCCGATACTGAAATTTGTTGATGATTCTCAACTTGATTGGCAACTTCATCTTCAATTGGTATTCCTTCATAGAAGTATACAAAGAATCTATAATATTTTGTTTTCTTGGATTCATCAACTTGGACTTCTGCATGCTTATCAAAATTTACATTTACACTTTCCACAATCTTGTTAATGTTAGTATTCAAACACTTGTATTCTTTACTTCTATTAGAGTATCCAAGGAATATGCCTTCATCACTTTTTGCATCAAACTTTCCATTTCTAGTATCCTTAAGAATATAGCACTTATAACAAAATACTTTGAAATTTTTTACATTAGGTGAGTGACTATACCATAATTCAAAAGGTGTTGCATTTGTTCCTTTCTTGACTTGTACTCGATTCAGGGTGTAAACAATAGTACTTACAAGTTTTCTCCTGTACTTTAGAGCAACATTTTTCTCCATCATCAATATTCTAGCATAGTCTATTACTGATCTATTCCTTCTTTTTTTAATCTCATTCTGTGGTGGAGTTCTTGGTGCTGATGTTTTCCTTTTAATTCCTTTGTCATTGCAAAATATCTCAAATTCTTTTGATGTAAACTCTCCTCCTCTGCCTGATCTTAAGCGCTTCAGAATCTTTCTTGTTTCTTTCTCAACCCAGGCCAAATACCACTTAAACATTTGAAATGCATCATATTTTTGCTTCAAGAACATGGTAGCCATCATCCTAGAATAGTCATCTACAAATAGCATTATGTATCTGTCTCCTAGGTAGCGTTGCACTTCTATTGGGCCACATAAGTCTATATGGACTAGTTCTAGTGCTTCTTTAGAAGTGTAGGTTTTGCTTTTGAAGTTTGACTTGGTCATCTTCCCTAGTTGCCATTTTTTGCACACTATATTTTTAAGCTTCTTTAGCTTAGGCAATCCTTTAACTTTCTTCTTTTTGTTGATGCTAATTAGATTGTCAAAATGAACATGACACAACCTTTTATGCCATAACCAAACATCATCAAGTCTAATTATAAGACATGTTGTATCTTCCATATCTAGGTAAAATAGATTACCCCTAGTTTGTTCACCTTTTCCTATCAAATTTCCATCAGTGTTATAGATTTTGGCAATTTTATTTCAAAATTATGCTTTGCAACCTACATTGCCTAACTATGAAACACTCAAAAAATTGTAGTTTAGTCCTTCTATATAGTATGCATTATTACACAAAATTTTCTCTGTAAGTTTGATAGAACCTTTTCCTTTGATTTGACATGGAGCATCATTTCCAAATCTAACACTATTTCCATCATACTAGGTAAAGGTAATAAACTTACTCATATCTCTTGTCATGTGATGTGAGCATCCACTATCTATGATCCATTTCTCATTCTTGTTTACATAGGTTACCAGTATTTTTGCTTCATCTTCAACTGATTCATCCTTCATGGCTACATAGACTACTTTATCATCATTCTCATCAAAATATTCTTCAACAATGTAGCATCTTTTGCCTTTGTCCTTGTAATCTCTTCTATCATCCTCTCTTTTGTTCTTGTACTTGTTTCCTTCTTTGTGATTCTTCTTCTGTGTACACCTTGCAGCAATATGTCCTACTTCATTGGAATTGAAACACATAATAAGAAGGTTACCTTTGAATTTACCTTTGCCTCTATGGAATCTTCTTTCCTGTAATGCTTCCAATTGTTCCACATTTTCTTCATCTGTGCTATTGTCACTAGATGCATGTTTACCTTTTCTACTCTTTTTCTTTGATTTCACCTCCTTAGTATCTTTCAATGATAGCTTAGCCTTGAGAGAAGATTCAAGATTCTTAGGTCTATAGTTATCATAATTGGACAATTCAAAAGCAGTGAGTCTTCCCACTATACCTTCAAAGGTTAGTGTGTTTCTTGGTACACACCTTAGTTCTTGAATGGCTGAAACTCTAATAGCATAAATAGGGAGAAATTTTTTTAATATTTTCTATTGATAGTATCATCTTCCAAATGACCACCTAAACTTCTTATTGCACTTACCACTTGTTTCATTCTAGATGCATATTGTGTAGCATTCTCACTTTCTTCCATTTTCATGTCATCAAACTTTCCTTTGAGGCTTTCTCCCTTTGCTCTTTGAACATTCTGATCTCCTCCATAGATATTTGATAGGTCTTTCCACATCTTGAATGTCATCAAACTCAACATAACTGAGTGTAGAGGCAATCTCCAACATTGCCTAATTATGCTCCTTCCTTTTGTTCAAATCTTATGTAGAGAGGGGTCTAGTTGGGTCTACATGTTCCACTCCAATTGAGGTTTTTGTATAATCACCTATTGATCCAAGGTGCAGTTTCATTAGACTCTGTCATGCAATGAAGTTATCCTTGTTGAGCTTGGGAACATTTCTCTTGGACATCTTGATCTTCCTGCTTCTAGTACCTTCAAACTAAATTGGCAGATGGCTCTAATACCAATTGTTAAAAATGTTTTAAAATAATTGAGGTTGGGGGGGGGGGGGGGGGGGTGAATTAGTTATTCAAGGTCCAAATGTCCAATTAAAACTTTTTACCAAGTAAAGTGAGCCTTCAAAATTGATCTTTCATCCAAGCAAAAACTTTCCTACTTAGCAAGTTACTGTAAATCATCATACAAACATAACACATGAAAAGATCAACACATAACATAGTGATTTATGTGAAAACCCAATTTGGAAAAAATGTAACATGCTACTCAATTCTCACTCTTCTGAAGTGATGCCCTGTGAAAGGCCTATCCTATTAAAAGCTACAACACATTGTTAAATGTGACCTAGTTAAATGAATCAACCACCCTATTAGAAGTGGGCCTGGTTAGAGAACTTTAGAGCATTCACTTGGAATGCCACCCTATTAAAGGATTTAAAAATGGTAGTTAAACCAACCTAAGTCCATAGGATTTTTACCCTAACTAATACAATTGCTAGAGAGTAACAATAAGGGGTTTCGACTTGATTACAATTCATAACTTATCTTGCTGATTTCAGATCTCTGTTCAGCTCTTTATATATCCTGGCTTTCAATCTCTGCAGCTTTGATAGCTTGTTCTCCTTTCAAGCTTTGTTTCTTGGAGTCTTCATGCTTGATGTACCAATGCAATCTTCCTTTTGACCACTTATCAAAGTAGAGTCTCTATGCGTTGTTCTTCCTTCTCCTCTTGATATCTTCTCCTTGATACCCTTCAATCACTTCACAATTTGGCACTCCAGTAGCTTTTGCTTCTTGGCCTGTGACTCCTTAGATAGAAGCCTATAATTTTCTTTTCCCACTTGATTCTTTCCTCCTTTAATTTTAGTTTGAATGGATTAAGTAGGATTCATTGAATCTAACCCATATTTTGTTCCTTCTAGAAACATCATGAAGAATCCTTTTGAATTCACTTTAAAATTGTTTACATAAAATTTTGTGCCACCAGCTCATCATCCTTATCCTCCAACTGGTTCACAAAATTCAAGGTAACAAATTTTTTGGTTTAGATTTGGTGAATCTTTGACTTTTCTAATAATGCAACAGCTTGCCACTATTGAAATTCTAGTGCTTGACACATATTGTGTTACTTAGCATCAACTATGTTTTATTGATGCTTGGCACCTACTGTGGATTCACTCAACATCCACTAATTTTTTTTAATGCTTGACACCTATTACTTTTCTTGGCACCTAAACACACTCAGCTTCTTCTATATTACTCGACACACACTAGATTTTTCATTTTCTCTACACTAACTGAGAATTTTCTCGGCACTCACTAATGAACTTAGTTGAGCTTTGCAGTCAATCTTGTTGCAACTTATTCCTCCAATGTTTTTAAGTGTGACCAACCTCTATATCTTCAAGTATGTTATTAATACATCATTTGACGATTGTCTTAATTAACTGATCCTTGTACTTCAATACAAAATCATAACTCAATCTTTTCCTTAGGTGCTCTTGTTACATCTTGTTGATTAAATCCTCTTTATCAATCAACTAAGTGATAGTACTTGGATCTTATAAGCAATTGTCATTCCAACAAATAGTAGGTTTGACATCAATGAAAAAATAATGATTGAAAACATTCTTTATCAACCATCTTCATTCTTTGCAACAATCTCCCTCTTTGGTAGTATTCTTTTTCAATTAGATTCCCAACATGTTGGTTTCATCAAGGTACTTAACAGGGTAAACTTTAAGAAAACCCCCTCTAGAAAAAGATATAAATCATTGGAGAATATCTCATTATTTTGAAAAACCAAATTATTTTTATCGACAAATCTCTCAAATTTTTTATTTCAAATATTATTTACATTGGTGATTATTTTGGAATTGTAATTTTTTAGTAGAAAGTATTGCCAAATCTCAATAATAATAGGAAGCTCGCTGATCATCATGGAATATTATAAATCAAAATTGAACATGTTTTATCTAATGAAAATTATGAGGATAATTACATTATATTTTAAATCAATAGTGAAAACTAAGTATTGGTAGTATATCCCTAAAGTAACTAATAATTATGATAATTATTGGTGAATTAATTTTAATTTCTTTGATAATATATAATATTTAGGTGAATCAAATCTAATCATGTATCAAATATTATGGTAAATCTTTGAGTCTAAATTTTTATATTAAATAAATTATTGAGCAATTTTAAATATTTTAGAACTAAATTTAATAAAATGTGGTGATTTAGGTTGCATTAAATCTTGAATTATTAGCCAAACTACTAGCACAAAATTTCTAAAATTTGCAAAATTATGAATATTTAGCACTAAAAAATACCATAGTTTTTAGGAAACAAGGGATATTTAGGATCAAAAGAACCCATGAGTCTACAAATTATTCTAACTAGAATACTATAGGTTGGATTTGTAGTTATTAAGCTCATATACAAATCAACGAATAGAAAGGAAGATGTAATGAAATTTAAAAGGAACGTACATACAATTTAGTAAATCTATAATGTAAATAAAGATTAACATAATGCATACATAGTATATCTAAGTATGTAATTTTAATGATAAATGCACTACGATGATATAACTATCATATCAAACAGTAGGAAGCATGAAGTGGTAGGTTTACAAAAAGGTAAAGTAGGTGAACCAACATACAAAACAATGTAAAGGTAATGAAAAAGAGATATAAATAGATGCATATAATGTAATACATTAGATCTAGATAGAAAAGGAAATCTAAAACCATAATTACAACTCAAAAGGTTATGAGTAAGGCTTGCCAAAATTTAATGTAGTGAACCAATGCATACAATGAATATCTAAATACCAAATCAGAGAGAATGAATCATGAAGATGTAGAGATAACCAAAATATAATGTTGAAAATGATGATCAACGATGGACCTCTACTTTTGACATTTATTGAAAGGCTCTAAAATATGATCCTTAGGCCAAATTCTATTTGCACAACCCAAAAGGATGAAGGAGTAAAATGCAATATCTAGCTAATAGATATGATTTCAAAGTCTTTCGTATATGGACAATTTTTTAGGGAGTAAATGGAAGCAATTTATTTAATGATGTAAACAAGATGAGATGAGTTAATTAGTTAAATATATTACCTCAAGTCATTCAATATAATAGAAAGATGGGCTTCTGAACATAACTCTCAATATAATTCAAATTAGATTAACACAACCCAAGTAAAATGAAGGGATGTCAATACTTAACCCAAATTATAGTAATTATGTAAGAAAAACCTCTTTCATGAAATTTTCATTAACCTTAGATGTTCAGTGTGAAAGTAAATTGACCTAATTAATTAAATGAAAAAGATGAGATAGATCTAGGAGCTATATATATATATATATCCAATCAACCCAATAAAACTATAAAAATAGATCTATGATGTGATATATAAATAAAATGGATAAATTACATCAAAATATGTAAGGGAAAATACCTTTCTTCTTATAAAACTGCAGATCTACAACTGCTATAGGAAATCTAAATGCAGATGTGTAAACATAACATAAAATGTAAAAACCCTAAAAATCTTAGATCTCCATGTATAAGTTAAATTGGTTGACATATACTAGTAGGTTTATAGGATGAAAAACATCCTCCAAAAGTATATAAATAAATTTTATGTAGAATATTTCAAAAGCTTCTAACTGATAGTTTCTAGATTTGAATTTGTAATTTTGAGAACTTGTTCTTGCATACAAGAAAACTTATTTTTTATTGGGAGGTAGGAGCTTGACTTGGTCAATCCCTAATTTAGGAATTAACCTTGAAAGAGATAAGTATGACAACATATGTAAAATAGTAAGAGAAATGAAGTGATTCACTTTACTTAATGAAACCCTTGTTAGGAAGAGTTGTATTATTACTAAATGTTGTTAATGTTGAATATTTAGTAGAAAGATAGGAAATCACCACAAATGCAATAGATATAATTAATGCCAAGTCATGGAGCCATGAATTTATATGTGCATAAAAGGAAGAAGAAGATGAATGCCAAAATGTGGATCTCCCTCCTTGATGGCAAAATGTTAGATCTTAGCGAGAAAATGATCACAAAGGATCCTTGAATCTGGAGAACACCCTGAATGCTTGATGAGTTCTCTTTAAAACTTGATGAATCCCTTAAGTCTTCTAGCTTGAGTGTCCTTCATGCATGTAGAAATGTCTTGTAATTACTAGTGGATTTAAAAATGAGCTGCCCAAGCTTCCTTTTATACTACCTTTTGGACTAAAAAAAGAAATTCATCGTGGTTGCCCAAATTTCAAAATTAAATCCCTAAGAAAAAATGGCATCAGGACAAAAAAACTTCTAGGGTACAGATCAACCTAGTTGACTTATATTTATATAGGTCAGCCTAGGTAACCTAGACTGATATAGATTTTTAGGGTCAATCTATACCAATATTTTACCAAGGAAGGGTAAACTCAAGGTTTCAAAACCTGCAAAAAGATAATTGGAAAATAGGAATCAAAGTGGGAAAAAAAAATTGTTTCAGCATAAAATCATCCATGCTCAACAAAGTCACTAAAGAGAAAGAGCTAAAAGGTCTTAAATAATGGATGCTTCTATTTTAAGATGGTACAACAAGAATGTAGTGCATATGTGATGTTAAGTAAATAAAATACAAATACTATTGATCTCTAAGCCTATTTTGTATATTAGTGTCCAAACACTTAGTCATTTACTAGGCAAGGATGAATAGTCATCACTGTGACTAAGTCATCTAGTGAAGGCCAATAAAATATAAGGACTTATTTATTTTGCATTATATGCCGAGAAAATTAGTGATTGCCAAGCACCCTAGTTGAGATTAAGTGCATATGTAAGCCAAGCTATTATATTAGAGACTGAGTAAATTGAAAAGATAATTTTTACCAATAAAATAGAGATGAACATGTATATAGAAGCTGAGTGTTAGTATGAATGTTAGTGATGATCAAGTGTTAGCACATTCATATGTTGAGCATACTAGTTTTATCATATGAGTCTGTAATTGTACAAACAACTATGTAAATAATTTTGGTAGACTTCCATATAATATTTAATGTTTGTAGAGATAGTTAAGATGGAGATACACATCATTGTAGAAGGTAATGATCTTGAGGAATGCAAATTAACCAATTAAAAAATAAAAAAAGAAGATGAATTGTAAATGGTTGATTGAGATCTAGAACTTTCATAGAACATCTATTTAAGGAGGATTATGACCCTAGAATCAAAGTGTGTGATGATAATATAAGGATACAAATAGAGAGAGATGATATGCATGTGTGAATGAATGTGCAAGTGAAGAAGTGATCAAGGATAGAACACAACAAGAAAGGCTAAGTCTAGAATCAGATTAGACAAGGGAAATCCAAGTAGTGAAGGATTGAAAGGAGATATTAGATTGAGAGATAAAATCAAGTCATTGTACGGAGGAGATCCAAAATTAGTTTGTAGAGAAAACTAAGGGTCAAGTACTAAATTAGTTCTTAGCAAGATTGAATTAGGGAAAATATCTTAACCAAGTGATCCTAACAGGTCTGTCTAAATATCCTAATAGAGTCCTTACTTAATTATTAGTGTGAAATCCTTTAATAAGGTAGGAATTAACAGTCTTGAAGCTTTTAACAATGCAAACCGCTCACATGGTAGATCATATATTATGATCAAACACTGTAACCCTAATAGGTTAACTTTATTATTTTAACAGTAAAGATTTGTGGGTTTCATCCCAACTCCAATTTTATCTTCACATTGAAGTGTTTCTGGGTTACCACATCATTTGTGTTATGTGTTGAATCTTTCATGGATGTGATGTATTCATTTACTATTTAGCAATATAGTTTTGATGTTAAGATTTAAGATATGAGATGAATTAGGTGTAAATTCAATAATTTGGTTTTGTAAGTAAAATTTAGGATCTTGATTCACCCCTCCTCTTAGTATCTTGTTTCCCATTTAATCCTTCCAAAAACTTGTATTAGAGCTTAGTTCTCTTGGGAGAAGCCTAAAAACTTGAGAGGATTGGATCATAGAGATGGAGGAATACATGTTCAAAAAAATCATTAAGAGCTATATGATTGAAATCCATATCATATTTCAACAACTTGAAGGATCAAGAGAAGATTTGAGGAAATCATTGACAAAAAGGAAAGATATAACAATTCAACAAAATGACACACTATACAAGAAAGTAGACATGAAAGAACTAATTGTTAATGGAAAGATTGGTGATAATAATGAAGCAATAGAAAAATTACTAGAGAAGAAAAATGCTTTAAGAAAAGAGACAAAAGAACTCAAGACAAAATAAGAAACTCAATCATTGATACTATGTGAACTAATAGAGCAAAAGAAGAAAGATAAATAAGACAAAGTTAAAGATGGAGAAGACATGAAACAAATGGAAACCAGACTTGAAGAGAGATAATTTGAAGTACAACATCTCACAAAAAATCAGCTAGATATGATAAATAAATTGATAGTTACTACTTAGGAAACAAACATAAAGGATATGGAGATCACAAACCTAAGGTCACTAAATGAGCAACTGAGAAATAAGTTGAGGAATGAAAAATAATTCCTAGAAAGAATGAAAAAACCAAGTGAGGCTATCAAATACTTTGAAGAGTTGATGAGATCACCTAGATCAACAAAAGAAACCTTTGGACTGGGATACAACAAGCACTTTTCATCTATTGAAGAAGGAGAATCATCAAAGAGTGAAGAACAAAAAAATGCTAAATCCAAAGGAAAAACTACATGCCATCATTATGGTAAACTTGTGTTGACATTAAGGTCAATTTTTCTATTAGTGAATCACAATTAGTCATTATATAGTTACTAAGTTTCTCAGTTGCTATCGAGCTTTAGAACCTATGTACAGTTCATGCCAAGCGTAGTAGTATCTACCGAGTTATTTAGTGCAAGTGATGGAAACTCTAGTGTTAACCAAGCTCCATAGTGTCAACCAAGTTGCATAGTGTTAACCATTTTCTCCAATTTCTATTGAGCTCACAATGTTAGCAATGTGAATCTAGTGTTCAATGAGCCATGGAGTGTCAACCAAGTGATTCAATATGTGCCAATTTTCATAGTGTTCACTAAGTCACACAGTGCTGACCGAGTTCAAGCTACTTGGAAGTGATCAATATGAATTGAGCCCCTTTATCAACTGAGTGCTAGACAATGCCGAGTGTTGATAGTGGTTATCGAGTATCAGAACATCACTGAGTTAATATTTAAAACCTAAGTTACAATAATTGGGTCAACTTTGTGGATTTTGGTGAAACTTGTGTTGTAGCTGACTTTAGTAAGTTATGATTTGGGTTGGTATATATGTAGTTTATTGTATCATATCCAAATATGTATGGGAAGAGTATATGATGAGTAGAAGTGAAAATTAAGAAGGTTACAAGTAGTATGAGGGACATCAAAGATTTATCTATCACAACAAGGTGATAATTACAATTCAAGGAATCTTAACTAATAAATTAGAGTTGCAGATGAAAGATTAGCCACTAGTTCATCCTAACGTGTGTATCCATTAAAATCCTTTACAAGGTAGACTTAATAGTCTTAAGTAAATCTCCTAACTGAGTGCATACTTCATTTTATATTTTGTAAATCCTTTCACAAGGTGGACCTCATATTTCTTATTGGTCCTAACAGGGTAGATCATTAGAAGTGATCAATTGCAAGCCTTAATAGGCCAACTTTATATTGTAGTACTAAAGCTTGTGGGTATCATCCCCACCCTAGTTTTACTTTCTATTTAGAAAGGTTTTTGTGTCACCATATAATGTGTCAAATTTCTATGAATGTTTATTTTCTTTTATTCTTTCATGCATGTAATTAGATCAAAATATTATATGGAGGATTAATTGGTGAAATTAGATTAAGTTTTATTGGTTCCCAATTCACCCCTCTCCTCTCAATAAACTTTCCTACCTCATATTTCCAACAATTGGTATCAAAGCTTTATGGTTCTCATAGAAGAAGTTTAACAGCTTGAGAAAAGATCAGAGGCAATGGAGGCATACAAGCTAGATAAGTCTATTGACAATGAAAAGTTGGATCTTGAATTGGCTATTAGGAAACTAAAGAAAGCAAATGAGCAACTCTCTCAATCACTGAAAAGAAGGAAAGATCTTGTAGTACAAATGAATGATAATCTCTACATTGAAGAAAGAATTGAAGATATATATCCTAAAATAAATTTAGATAAAGTCAATGAAGCAATCAAAGACGTATTAGAAAAGAATTCCAATCTTCAAGAAGAAGTTAGAAAGCTAAAAGAGAATAAGAAATACACTTAGTGAGATTATGTGAAGCCATGGAAGAAAAAGACAAAGCCAAAGAAGAGATAGAGAAAATAACAATGAAATTCAACATCTATCCCTTTAGCAAGCCGACTTCATTGACCAACTCACTAATGCAAATAAAGAACTTGTGAATCTAAGGTTAGAAAATGAAAGATTGTAGAATGATCTAAACATCAAAAATAAAACCAATGAAAGGATAATGAAATGTAAGAAATATTGAATCAATTGAATGAACAATGTCAATATGGACACAAAGGCACAGTTGGAATAAGATACACAAAAGAAGGTGAATCATCCAAGAAAGGAGCTCAAAAGAATCAAAGGCCTACTTGCAATCATTGTGGCAAGATAGGTCATAAATCAAACAAATGTTGGAGTAATGGTAAAGAAAAATTTAATGGAAAATGCTGCAACTACAATAAACATGGACATAGAGAAAGTGAATGCAAGGAGAAATCTAAGTTTGAAGGAAAATGTTATAGTTGCAATAAACAAGGACAAAAATCTTCTGAATGAAAAACTAAGAAATTGAATCTAGAAAAATAGATTATGAAAAAGAAATATTTGGATGGGACTACAACATATGGTGTGGATGCCACTACTATGGTGAATTTGGGTGCATTTGAGAAAACTATGTGAAACATCACATGAGGAAAAGAGATAACACTAAAAGATGTTTCATTTGTATAGAACTTGGAAATCTTTCCAAGAACTGTATGAACATAGGAAGAATTAAAGATGAAAATAAAGCCAAGGTTGACAATATCAGAAAGTAGATGAAATAGCAATGGATACCAAAATCTCCTAGGAATGCAAGCCTAAGTCATGAAGTAGATGTCACTCAAGATTTGGGTGACTCAAGCATTTCAAATTGAATTCCTATGGAAATAAGTAGAACTAAGATTATGAAGTAGACATCCCTCATCAGTTCTAGCTAGCAAGAAGAAGAGATCCATATAAACATTCAAGATGCACAAGGATGACTAAGTGGTTGCATGAATTCAAGACCTTACTGAGCTAGGTCAGGTTGCAAGACCGTGCCAAGTAGGGTTGGGATAAACTAAAGTATTGTATGTGGACACTAAGTTGAAGACTTTATTAAGTGATAATGATTTTTCCAAGCTATGAATGTCTACTAAGCGTTAAAGTCTAAAATCAAGTGGAAGACAACCTATCACTGAGCAAGTAAATGTACCAAGCATTAATGGTGATTGATAAGAGGAAATTTATTAAAAGGGATAAATTGAAGTCATTGTTTCACCAAAAATTTCTAGAGTTATTAGTGCGGAATGATCTTAGAGCCCCCAATTAATTAAGGTTTTATTATTGAAGAAGTTTTCAAAGTTTTCATAAATCCTACCAAGCATCACATCTTCTAATAGTAAAAATAAGAAAGGGTCTAAAATGTTGGTTTGAGGAATCAATTGCAAGGCACAAAACTTCAAGTTGAGTCTGATAATTGTAGAAGTGCTTGACCCAGCTAGTACATAATCACAAATTCCACCTAAGGTATTTCTCATGCATGATATCCATTCATATTATCACTATTCTCTTCAAGATCTAGGCACTCATGAAATGAATGAAGCATTAAATGAGTTATGTGTGAATGATGTTTTAAAACTTGATCATCAACATTTGGAAGCCAAGGGCTTGACACACATATCACATATACTAAGAGACTTCCAGGTCAAATGGATAAGATATATTCTAAGCTACATGAATAATGGTCAGTTATGGTTGGAGCAACCTATTTAGATCACAAAAAGAACGATTCACAAAATCATTGGTCTTCCAATGCTAATAAAGCCAAAGTGACCAAAACCCTAGGTTAGGTTGAACTAGCAAAGAAAACTCTTGCCAAGTGGGATGGTAGATGAATGAAGATAAGTAGAATCACAAACACAAAACTAAAGTTTGGAATCCATGTTATCACTTATAAGATCTATAGGTCTAGTCATCTCAATAGTGTGTCATGTGAGGTAGTTGATTTGGCTTTCAAAGTAGTGAAGAATAACATGGCATTTGACCTTACCAAGTTGTTGTTGGATAAGTTCAATAAGAACATGGAGAGAATTAGAGGTTCCAAGAATAATCTATGTAAGTTTGGTTCACTCTTGACTTGTTTATTCTTCTTTGTGCAAAAATTCTTCCCTTCCAAAGGTACAATAATTTGGAGAAAAGATGTCCTTGTTTTATATCAAATAAATGAATATATAGTAGAAATGGGTGAAAAATTTGAGAGCATCATAGACAACTACTTTGAATCATTCAATGAGAAGATGAAAAATAGATATAAGATACCTAAGAAGCTTGTAGAAGACTATGAGGATGATATTTGTTTCATGGTGGACTGTGAAAAAGTATATATTCAGGAAGTTAGACCAAGGGTGGCATAGGTTAAGCCTCTAGAGTATGAGGTTAACATTGATGATACTAAAGATATCATTGAAGCACTATTGAATGAGCCTATTGATCCTAAAGAACCTTATTTTGGGACTTATGAAGAAGCCAAGACAAGAATAGAACTTGAAATTAAGCTTCCTCAAGTAGTTGACAAAGGAAGAAAGAGGATGCAAAAACTTAAAAAAGAAAGTTCTACTCTTCTACTGATAGAAGGAAAAGGTGATGATGTGGATGAAGATGATGTAGAGGATGAAGATGAGGGAACCAAATTTGAGGAAGAAGATCCTAAAGGAAGAAAGGTAAGTTTATCATAACCAGACCTACTAATTTATCCACTACTATATTCACAAGAAGGGCACTAAAGTCCAGAAAGAAATTGAAGTTAGCTAAAGAGGATGCCAAGAAAATTATCTTCAAAAAGCCTCCACCTACACTTTAAGAAAAGTTAAAGGAATTGGAAGGAGGAGCTGGCATGGAAAATTTTAAATCTCTTAGATATAAGACTAGGAATGCAGATGAGAAAAAGTAGACTAAGAACATACTTATGTCAAAATTGGGAAATGAGAGTACTCACCAAATTAGCTTTTACAAAAAATTAATGATGAGCTTATGAAAGTAATTAAGCCTAGATGGGAGCATGCAAAGAAGATTGCAAAAGACATCTTCAAACAAACTCTGAGGCAACTCATGTTGAGTCTCAATGAAAAGGAGGTGAAAGAATCTTTGAAGAATAATGAAGAAAAGCTCACTCTTAAATTCAACACATGTATGATATTGATAAAAGACATTGAATATGTAGTGAAGGAAGCCACAACTACATGGAAAAACATTTACAAACTGCATCAACCTAGTGATTTTTTTGTTCATGTTAATGTCAAAGATGATGATAAGGATGAGGAAGAGAATATAGAAATAAAAGATGATAAGATTAATTATGTAAATCTGGATGATGTGGAGGAAGAATAGGAAGCTACTAGAGGAAGTCTTCCAAAGATTCAAAGCATTGAAGAAACTGATGTAGAGAAGATTGCAATAGTAGTAATGGCCTCATTTCCTCATTCTCTAAGCAAAGCCTTACTGCAATTTGGCTCTGAGAAAGCTTCTACTAAGTTGGTTGTGGGTACCACTACAACACCAAGCACCCAACCAAGCTCATGACCTATTCAACTAAGTATTTCATTGATTGAAGTGACCAACACTTCATCTACTAAGTACCAAGTACCTCCATCATTAGGTTTATTCATGCAACAACAAGGTATTTCTACTATTAGTGCCATATCTACATTTGTTGCTAGCCCTTCAATTTCTACTATTATTTCTATTACACATGTATCCATAGTTAGTACAATGATAGTTGAGAATAAATCTCAATCGAGTACTAAAGTTTTAGAAAAGGGTAAGATTAAACAAGAAGAAATTAATCTAGATAAGGATGTAATTATTCTAAATTGGGATATCTCTACTCTCACTCCTAATCAAATGAACACCATGGGTGAATTATTGCAAAAGAGAGCTAAGCAACATGAGCTTAGAGAAGAGAAGAAAAAGAAAACCCAAGTGCTTAAAGATATAAAGGATAAATTTATAAATATAATGAGTATTGAGGTTGATAGTACACAACCTATTTTGGACCAATTAGTAGAAGCTATCTAGAAATTCAATGAACACTTGAATGAATAGGATAAGTTGCTACAAAGAACGGGAAGAAATTTTAAGAACAAGGTATTGAAACAAGTGGCATAGAAAATTGTAATAAACCAAGTAGAATTGTCTACTATTCTTGTTTCATCAGAGATGTCTATAAATAATTTCACTTCATTATTTGTTAAGTTGTGTGATACATCTACCTTCACACAAGAAATTAAAGATAAACTATAAAAAATAGATGAAGACATGAAGGAAAATGCACACCAGTTGTCACTTGACCTAAGTTACAACTCTACTCATTACTCAAAGATCATATTTTTAACAAATTTGTAAGCATAATTATTAAAGGAAGAAGCTAGGATTAGGGCCACACTTTTAGAAATACAAGGAATGATTCTTCCAAACATGGATGTATTGCAAACACACATTAGACATGCTATGACACTCATCCATGACAATAACTTCTCCATAAATGATCACATGATGGAGTTATCAGAAGAAGTTTAGATTGCATTGCATGCAAGTAAGGTGTTATAGGAAAATTGGGACAAGACAATGACATTAATCTTGAAGGTACACTCTAAATTCTTGTCACAGTTTGGTATTAACATATAGTATACACCTTTTTCATTTATGTCAAAAAGGTGGAGAAGTATAAAAGTATAGATGAATGTATATATGTATAAAGAGGACATGTAAAGAATATATTTATGGAGGAGAAGTACTCTAGATATATAAGGTTTATGTATGGGGAGCATTATAGTATTATACAAGATACATGAAAAGATAAGAAGAAAACATCTTTTACAAAAGCAATTTTGAAAAGTATGAAAAATAGAGCATGTTACTGATTGTAGACATGAAAAATAGAGTATGGTACTGATTGTAGACACATAATGGTAATAAAAGAATGTTTTGACTTGTAATTTTGAGTATTCAATTTTTAGGATGATAATTGTTTTTTTCACTAATGCCAAAGGGGGAGATTATTGACACTAAGGTCAATTTTTCTATTAGTGACTCACATTTAGTCATTACACAATTGCTATTGAGCTTTAGAACCTATGTACAGTTCATGACAAGTGTAGTAGTATCTACCAAGTTGTTTAGTGTAAGTGATGGAAACTCTAGTGTTAACCAAACTCCACAGTGTCAAACAAGTTGCATAATGTTCACCATGTTCTCCAATTTTCCACTGAGCTCAAAATGTTAGTGATGTGAATCTAGTGTTTAGTGAGCCATGGAGTGTCAAACAAGTGATTTAGTATATGTCAAGTTTCATATTGTTAACTAAGTCACATAGTGTTGATCAAGTTCAAGCTACTTGGAAGTGATCAATATGAACTAAGCCTCTTTATCAACTAAGTGCTAAAAATTCTAAGTGTTGACAGTGGTTGTCGAGTATATGAACATCACCGAGTTTATCTTTAGAACTTGAGTTACACCAATTGGGCCAACTTTGTGGATTTTGGTGAAACTTGTATTGTAGCTAACTTCAGTAAGTTATGATTTGGGTCAGAATATATGTAATTTATTGTATCATATCCAAATATGTATGTGACGAGTATATGATGAGAAGAAGTGAGAATTAAGAAGGCTACAAGTAGTATAAGGGACAATTTTTTTTTAATCTATCATATCAAGGTGATCATTACAATTCAAAGAATCTCAACCAACAAATTAGAGTTGTAGATCAGAGACCAGCCACTGGTTCATCCTAATAGGTGTATTAGTTAAAATTATTTAACAAGGTAGACTTAACAATCTTATGTAAATCTCCTAACTGAGTCCATACTTCATTGTATGTTTTGTAATCCTTCCACAAGGTCGACCTCATAGTCCTTATTGCTCCTAATAGGGCAGACCATTAGAAGTGATCAATTGTAATCCTTAATAGGCCAACTTTATGCTACAATGCTAAAGCTTGTGGATATTATCCCCAACCCAATTTTAATTTCTATTTGGAAGGTTTCTGGGTCATCATATCTTGTGTCGAATTTATATGAATGGTTATTTTCTTCCATTCTTTCATGCATGCAATTAGATTAGAATATTAAATGGAGGATTAATTGGTGAAATAAGATTAAGTTTTATTGGTTCCTGATTCACCGCTCCCCTTTTAGTAACCTTGCCTACCTCATATTTCCAACAAGTTGCACACATAAAAAACATTTGTAGAAGCAAGAATGGTACACAAAATTCTAAACCTATTGGAAATTATTCTAAATGCAAGAAGGTAGGACATCAAGCACATGAATGCAAACCAAAGAAAAGTGATTCATTCACTACATTTAAAGGATATTGCTATAATTGTCAAAATTATGGACATAGGTCTCATAAGTTCTAATTCAAGACAAAATCCAATTGGACAATTGAGAAATAAGCACATGCACCAAGAAAAGGTAATTCCCACAATTGGGATTACAATACATGGTATAATTGTCACTATTATGGAGAGTATGGACACATTCTAGAGAATTGCATTAAGAGACATTTCAGAGGAAATTATCAAAAGTGGTTGAATGGAGAAATAGTATGTTTCTGTTGTCCCAAAGTTTGACATGCCAGTATAAACCACAAAACTAGAGAACCTACACCAAACAATGGAAATGACAAAGTTGAAGGGAAGAAAACATGGATAGAGATAGTGAAAGATGAAAGTAGTGGAGCAAGCAAAGTTGAGATCACCAAATCCAATGGATCAGGTGATTACACCACATCTAACTAAATCAAGAAGGTATGTAGGAAATTGTATATTCAATGATATATTTTAACATTAGTTCCTAAGTTAGATGTGCTAGAAGTTAAGAATAAATCCATAAAAAGGAAAGTAAAGAAGAATTCATGTGTTGACCGAATGAATTAGTGTTGTCCAAGTAACCTTGATCAAGTAAGCCAGCTATCATACACCTATCAAGTATAAGGACATTTATTGCATACCTAGAATAGAAAGTTGAAGTTATTTAACAAATTTGAGTATACATTTATATTCACCAACTAATTTCAAAGCTCACAAGTGATTTAAAGGCGATTAAGGAAATTTCAATGACAAAGAAAAAAATCATAGTGGATTATTGGAAAAATTGATAACATCAATAAGTGTTACTTTTAGTGCTGAGTAAATTGTTTTTGAAGATATCATGGAAGAATTTTAAAAAAAACCCTAGATCAAATGTAATCATCAAGCAAAATTTTGAAGGATATTAACACTCAAAGTGTGAGGAATGACCAATGTCCTCCACTAGATTTTAGGAATAGTGTAATTATTAAGTAGACGGAAGATGATATTGGTGCCCTATCATCAATTCTACCCAAATTTTTAACTATTTAGGATGTAATATCCTACTATCAATGAAAAGTAGGAGATATTGGAGATTTATAAATAATGGAAGCTTATGAGAAGCTATACAATAATGGAGTCTTGAAAGATGAAAACAAAATAGTTTTTGAGAAAGGGCTTACTCATGCCTTAGGGTTCCCAAAGTTTTTCAAGGTTGAATGGATAAAATTCGTGTTGAGTTGCATCCATGATATGAAGATATGGATAGAGGGAGGAGCAATCAAAATCAACACTTGGCATAATACATTGAGTAACTGGTTACCCTACCCTAGATCAACCAAAAATAATGAGGGCAGTATGGAGTGAAATTGAGAAATTGACCAAGGCAAAGTGGAATGGTAGAGAGATATCAATTGATGGGATTGACGATCTTGTGATTGAATTTATTGTTCGTTTAATAATAGACAAGTTTTACTAATCTATTAGATTTAACATGTCATGCATTTGAGTATATTTGGGATAAAAAATTATGAAAAAGGATCATGCTTATGACCTTGTTGAGCTGCAACTATGACTGATAGAGAACCTGGAAGTAATAAAGGAGATTTCAATGTTAAAGAAAGAAAATCATAGTAGAGCATTAGCAAAATTGATAACATCAGTAAGTGTTACTTTTGGTGTTGAGTAAATTATTTTTGAAGATATCATGGAAGAATTTTTTTTTTAGAACCCTAGATCAAATGACATCATCAAGAAAAATGTTGAAGGATATAAACACTCAATTTGTGAGGAATGACCAATGTCCTCCACTAGATTTTAGGAATAGTGTAATTATTGAGAAGACTAAATATGATATTGGCACCTTGTCATCAATTCCACCTTAAGTTTTAACTATTAAGGATGTAATATCTTACTATCATTGTAAAGTAGGAGATATTGGAGATTTTGAAATAAGGGCAACTTATGAGAATCTATGTAACAATGAAGTCTTGAAATATGAAAAAAAATAGTTGTTAAGAAAGGGCTTACCCATACCTTAGGGTTCCCAAAGGTTTTCAAGGTTGAATGGATAAAATTCATATTGAGTCACATCCATGATATGAATAGATGGCTAGAGGGAGGACCAATCAAAATCAACAGGGCCACAATATGCCAAGTAATTGGTTACACTATCTTGGATCGACCAAAAAGCATAAGGAGTACAGTAAGGAGTAAAATTGAGAAATTGACCAAGGCAAAGTGGAATGGTAGAGGGATTTCAATTGATGGGATTGAAGATCCTGTGATTGAATTTGTCATTCATGTGATAGAACACAAGTTTTACTAATCTAGTAGATTAAACAACATGTCATATGTTGCAATAGATTTGGGATACAAGATTGCCAATAAGCATCATGCTTATGACCTTGCTAAGTTGCAACTACAATAACTGACAAATAACCTAGAAGAAATAAGGACAACAAATAATACATCATGTAAGTTCAAATCTTTGCTAGTATGTATACTTTGATATCTGCAAAACTCATTCCCGACAGTTGGGACAATAGGATGGGATAGAATCCAATCTACTGTGGAGAAGATAAATGATTTAATAAATAGATTGGGAGAGAATTTTGAGGCTATAATGAATAAATATTTTGAAGAATTCAAAATAAAAATGAGAAATGGAATGATAATTCCTAAATCAATCATAGATAAATATTGTGATGAGATATGTTTTGTGGTAGACATAGATTTTGTGCATGCTTGGGAAATAATACCAAGGATTGCATAGTTAAGGCCTATGCCTTATGAAGTAAATATTGATGAGGTTACAACAATAGCGACTGCACTTTTGATTGAAGATGTTGATGCAAATGTTGCACAATTCAACACATATGGGACAATAATGGAAGAACTAACTACAAAATCCAGCATGCCTAAGGTTGAAAAGAAAAGAGAGAGGAAGAGCATTGAAGACAAGAATAATGAAGAAGGGTAAGGATCCGAACAACTTGCTAAGGCCGTTGAGGGAAAAGGAAAGGAACTGGTTGTTGCCGAGCCTAAGGCAACAAAGAAGAGGAAAGTAATGATTATTGATCCTAAGGTAAAAGATGATCTTAGAAGATATGTGTAGAAGTTTCTCACACCTTCGAAGCCAAAAGTAAAGATCATAACAAGATATAAGAAATCTTAGCCCCCAACTATGAAAACAAAAGGAAATCCATCAAAGAAGAGACCGGCTAGCTCACCAAAGTTGAACACACAAGAGAGGTTGAGGAGGAAACAAATCATAGAAAAAGAGGAGGAAGATGATGAAGAGACTGAGTCTGATGAACCTAAAAAATTGCAAATCATGAATAGACCCCCTCCAATGACTATGGATTAGGTATGTGAAATGATTAGAGAATCAAGAAATATTGTAGGATTAAAAGATATTACTTATGATTCTTTAAATGATGATGATCAAGTTAAGCTTGAAGAAGATATGATTGATATGATGATTAAATGTAGACATACACCCTTGGAACTAGGAGATGGATTCCCAATAGGCTTGTACAAACAAATAGATGCTAAATGGAAGTGGGCACTATTGATTAAAAAGAAAATAATGGAAATTGCATTGACACAAGTTATGTCAGATTTAGAGAAGACACGTATATCTATAACCTTTAAAGATTCTAGGAAGAAATTTATGCCAAGGGATAGGGCATACAAAATTTTGAAGAATAAAGCTCATGAAGTTGAGCTAACAACATTCGAGTATGTAAAGAAGTATTTAGAGTGCTTACTCCAGCAATAGAGAATATAGAAGGAGGAGATACAATTAAATATGAAGATTCATATAAGAAAGGAGTTGCTAAAATAACAAAAGAAATTAAGCAACTAGTGAAACAGTGTAAACAATAGGAGGTTGTTACCATTAAAGATGTATTTGACACACCTCCACAAAATCTAAATATAATAATTGAGGAGGACATGCAAATTCTAATAGAAGACACAACACTACCTTGTACAAATCCATTTTTGTTACAAGTTGTAGATTATCCAAAGATTGAGAATACAAAAACTAGCAATGTAGAGGTTACATCAGTTAAAAAGGATACAAGTGTTGAGTAACATGACAAGGCAATAATTGTGTTGTCACACTTAACTTGTATGCCTATTCCTCAGACAGAAGAGAAGAAATAAGAGATTAAAGGAATAGAGATGGAAGAAGAAGAGAAGACACCAATAGGAAAAGAAGCTTCACTAGCTCTTGTAAAATTATCAAGTACAAAGCTTGTAAAGTCATTGGAAAGAACACCTAAATAGGAGGTGATAGCTACTCAAGAGAGGAAACAATAGGTATTGAGATCAATTGAGAAGGGGAAAAAACTACAAATATCACTACCCAATGATAAAACCCTTATATCTTAGGTTTTGTCTCAATTAAAGGAATTGGTAGATGAGTTAGTCAGTCTAGATGAGGTAATTGCATTACCCATGTATGATTTGAATAACTTGAAACTAAAGAAAATGCAAGAATTACAAACCTTTTTTATCACAAGGAAAATAAAGAACAACTAAGGAGAGAGCACAAGAAGAAACATGTATTATATTCTGTTAGAGATATTTTTGAGGATGCATTTGGCATAACTAACTTAGATGGTTAGCATCCAATTTTTGATTAGATAGTGTGCATAGTTGATAAATTTCAAGTGGAAGATATAGAGACCAATGATAAATTGATGTAGTAGTCTAAGAGGATATTTGAGCATAAATTTTTGGTGAAAGTCTCTTATAAAATTGCAATAGACAAGCATAGCTTTCCAAATTAGTCATTCAATTAGAAGAAATTTTGAAGCTTATTCATTCATTGTACATGAAGTTGTGTGATGTTAAGGTTTTTAGACTGGAAATCAATGTTCAATTGATTTATTAAATGATGATATGGAGGAAAGTGCTATTTCATTGGGAAAAAATGCATTTTCAAGCTCACTCTCATACAATTTTTTGACAACTAGTCAGTAGAGGTTAGCCAAGCTCATGGCTAGAGAAAGTGAAATAAGGAATAAGTTGATATTAATCCAATTCAAGTTATTACCATATTTGGAGATAATACAAAAAGAAGTGTCTATAACATAGACTATTTTGAAGGAAAATTTTTTTTCACATATTGAAGGTCTAATTGATCTAGCTGTCAAGCTTAAAATTCAATTTCAAGTCTTGGAGAAAATAAAGGATTGGTGGAATAAAGGTTATGCAGACATCTTGGCGAGCCATAATTTTTTTGATAAAAACAAGCAAACCCCATAAGTCGTTAGCCATCAATGACAAAAACAAGGGGGAAATATATTAAAAGGAATGAAATGAAAATAAGGAGAAAATAAAAGCATAAATCAGAGTCAAAGACATCAAATTTTATAGCATTAGAATTTTATAGATTTAGATTATAGTATCAGGGGGAGTATTTTTGAATGCAATGACTATACATGAAAATGTATTTTTTCCACTAATGCCAAAGGGGGAGATTATTGATCTCTAAGTCTATATTATCTATTAGTGTCCAAAAACTTAGTCATTTAATAGGCAAGGATGAACAATTATCAATGTGACCGAGCCATCTAGTGAAGGCCAAGAAAATATAAGGACTTATTTATTTTGAATTACATGTTGAGCAAGTTAGTGATTGCCGAGCATCCTAGTTGAGACCGAGTGCATATGTTTATTGAGATATTATAGTAGAGACTAAGTAGATTAAAAAGATAGCTTTTTGTCAAGAAAATAGGGATGGACATGTATATAGAAGTTGAGTGCTAGTACGAATATTAGTGATGACCAAGTGTTAGCACATTCATATGCCAAGGAGACCAATTTTTTCATATGAGTCTGTAATTACACGAACAAATATGTAAATTGTATTGACCAAATTTCATATGATATTTAATGTTTATAGAGATAGTTAAGAAGGATCTTACACTTCATTGAAGAAGGTAATGATCTTGAGGAATGAAAATCAACCAACCAAAAAATTAGAAAGAAATGACAAAAGAGGATGAATTGTAAATGGTTGATTGAGATCTAGAACTTTCATAGAATATATATTTAAGGAGGATTATAACCCTAGAATTAGAGTGTGTGATTAAAAGATAATGATTTGAATAGAGAGAGAGATGATATGCACGTGTAAATGAATGCAACAGTGAAGAAGCAATCAAGTATAGAACAAAGGAAGAAATGCTAAGTTTGGAATCAGATCAGACAAGGGCAATCCAAGTAGTGAAGGATTAAAAAGAGATATCAGATTAAGAGATTGAGTCATTGTTCAGAGGAGATCCAAAATAAGCTTGCAAAGAAAACTAAGGGTTAGGTACTGTATCCATTCTTGGTAAGATTGAATAAGGGAAAATCTCTTAACCGAGTGATCCTAAAAGGTCTATGTAAATATCCTATCAAAGACCTTACTTAATTGTAAGAGTGAAGTCCTTAAATAGGGTAGGACTTAACAGTCTTGAAGCTTTTAATAGGAGAGACCCCTCATAGGGTAGATCATATATTATGATCAAACATTGTAACTCTAATAGGTTAACTTTATTGTTGCAATAGTGGAGATTTGTGGGTTTCATCCCCACCCTAGGTTTACTTCACATTGAAGCATTTTTGGGTTTCCAAATAATTTGTATTATGTGTTGAATCTTTCATGGATATGATGTATTCATTTACTATTCAACATTATATTTATAATGTTAAGATCTAAGATATGAGATGAATTTGTAAGAATTTTCCTTAGGGCAAAATCACCCAAGACCAAGAAGCATAATAACTAGCACAAAATAGAAAACAGAGTATGATTAGAATAACAATATGATATTCAATTGATTTATAGTACACTAGATGTGCCTATATATAAAGGCCTCTAAGATGTATGTAGAATGTCTAAGAGTTAGCAATATGATAAGCCTCACAACTAAGCACATGTCCACTAGGAGTGGATTATCCTCCATTAAGCATAAGAGTTAGTGTGATGATGAGAGGATAAGCCTACAAAGGTGTGTCATATAAAATTATGTTGTAGACACCATGTGCTTAATTAAGAGTGCAAACAACTATGTTGTCTACATGACAACTTAGTTGATTATGCAAACTCCAATATTGTAGACACCATGTGGTAAAATAGAGTTGCTTACTCCTATGTTGTCAACATTACAACTCATATGAGTACACAAACTCCTAGGTGTCTAACCTAATAAATAATAAAAAAAATGCATTTATCCTAGCTACTAGGCCATGTTAGGTACCCAAGTACATATGCAATGCTGAAATGCAATGAAATCTCTCTACAAATGGAGAAAGAGGGAAAAACTCATGGGAAAAACCCTCTCCCAAAAAGAGAGATATGTACAATATAGAAGAGAAGGATCATGTGACCCCCCTGGTGAAAAATCCCTCACCCCTAAGAGATCTCACAAATTAAGATACTTGATCTCTATGAAGGGCTTTGTGAAGTTGTCAGCTACCTACTTCTTAGTAGGACAATACTGCCATGCAATGACCTAGTCATGAATTAGCTCTTGAATGTAGTGCATATGAACCTCAATATGTTTGGTGTACTAATGTTGCACTAGATGTTTTGAGATATCGATAGCACTTTGGTTATCATAATGGATGACTATGGGTTAGGGTAGATCAAAATTAAACTCCTTTATAATCTATTGCAACCAAATAGCATATGTTGTCGTATTCATAGCTCCTTGATACTCAGCCTTAGTTGATGAGAGAGAAATGATGTTCTAATTTTTACTCTACTAACAAATGGGGCCGAAACTAAGATGAAACATATATCCTAAAGTAGACTTGCAAGAATCAAGGTCCCCTGCATAGTTTGAGTCTGTATATCCCACTAACTAAAGTCATGTACCAGTTGCATAGTGTATCCCATGTGTATGTGTACCTTGGATATAGTGCAAGATTTATTTGGATAGCTTCCAATGAAGTTCATGTGGCTCTTGCATAAAGAAAGAAATATGCCAACTACAAATGAGATGTCAGGGCATGTATGTGTCAAGTAGATAAGACTTCCAATCAATTGTCTATACAAATTCGCATCAACAAGTGGAGTGGAACACTTTGTTTTTAGTTTAACACCTAAAAGGAATGGGGTAGATGCAGCCTTGTAGTCACTCATGTGAAATTGAGCAAGAAGATCAAGAGCATACTTGGGTTGTAATAAGGTGATCCCTAATGAAGACTAATGTATCTCAATAACAAGGAAATATTGTAGTAGTCCCAAGTTTATCATTGAAAACCTATCCTGCAAAGTAGCCTTGACACTATCAATAATGGATTCTATTCTCCTTATAATGATCAAGTCATCAACATAAAGCACAAGAAGCAAATGTGAATCATCCCTTTGAAGAATGTAGACATTCAAATTAGAATGACATCTGGTGAACCCTGCTGAGAGAAGAAAAGAGTCCATCTTGGCATACCAAGCTCTTGGAGCTTGTTTAAGTCCATAGATAGACTTATTTAATTTGCAAACCAAGGAAGTATCCTATATGAATCCTTGTGGCTAGCTCTATATATATCTCCTCATGAAGTTCCCAATTCAAGAATGCACTTTTCACATCCATCTAATGAACAACCCATTGTTGAGCTACTACTATAGCTAGTGTAAAATGAATGGAATTCATCTTTGCCATTGGTGCAAAGGTCTCAATGTAATCAATGCCAGGTACCTGAGAAAAACCTTTTGCAACAAGTCAAGTTTTATGTTTATCGACACTTCCATCCACTACAAATTTAGTTCAATAGATCCACTTACATTGAACCAATTTTCTTCCCTTAGGAAGAGAGACTAAGTCCCATGTATCATTTTTCATAAGAGAATTATATTCTTCCTCCATTGCTCTATCCCATTTTGGAATACCTGATGCTTCTATGGATGATTGTGGATCTGAAGCAACTACAATATAAGCATGTGGGAGTGAGTTGTGTTTGACCTTGTCCTCCTATTAGTTGAAGGATTCCCTATCAATGGTCCTGCCACATCCAATATCTGCTTTGCCCATCTAGGTCTAGTGGAAGAAGATGTAGTAGGAGTATCCTCAATCTCAACTGGTTGATGCCTTTGTGTTGGTCAAGGATGTACATCTTCCAAGTCACTAGTTTCACTATCACTCTCTTCAATGAAAGAGAAAGAAGGAGGAGTTGAATAAGTAAAGCTTGGACAACTTTCTTCAAAATGTACACTCCTCTCATAGAATATATCATGTTTCTCTAGATCCATTAACTTGTAGGCTTTATGTGAGTCCGCATATCCAAAAAAGATGCAAGGCTTGCTTTGAGCTTCTAATGCCTTGCATTTTTGTGGAGGTATTTGTGCCCATGCTGGACAACCAAAGACTTTGAAGTGCTTAACCATAGGTTTCCTACCATTCCATGCATCAAAAGGAGTTACACCATCCAAAGCTTTATGAGGACTCCTATTCTTGATATAGTTAGCACAATTCATTGCTTCAGCCCAAAAGACTTGTTCAAGAGACTTGTTTAGTAGCATGCAAGTGGTCATCTCTTTGAGAGTTCTATTTTTCCTTTCAGTAACACCATTTTTTTGTGGCGTATATGGTATTGAATGTTGAAGGTGAATTCCCTCTTGAGTGTAAAAGTCTATTAGTCTTGTGTTCATATACTCCCCCCATTATTTGTTCAAAGAATTTTGATGGATTTACATGATTTATTTTCCACTTGATCCTTGAAGTTGAGAAATTTTCCAAACACTTCACTCTTATGAGCCATGAATAAAACCCAAGTAAAGTGAGAGTCATCATCTATGAAGGTGAGTGCATAGCAAGACTTGCCAAATGATGGCACTGGAAACGGTCTCGCTACATTACTATGAACTAATTCAAGAACAATTGTGCTCTCCAAGACTTCCCCTTTTCAAACATTTTTTTAGATGTTTTCCAAGTGAGCAACCTGAACAAACACCTTCTAAAAATTGGACTTGAGGTAGACCATTAACCATTTTCTTGTTGCTAATTTGTTGAAGATATCTATAGTTGAGATGTCCAAATCTCTCATGCCACAACTTACTTTTCTACATTTGAATGTAGTAACAATGTTTGTGCATTTGATTTTGGCACAAAGGAAAAGAAAGTGTAAAGCCTTGAATCATGATTGGCTCCATCTATTGCGATCATTGCATCATCCTTGATGCTTGTTCACTACTACTGAATCTGGAAGAACTTCAACTTTATTTCCACCTCCATAGCAAGTCATTTGGTAGACTGAAAGAAGGTTGGAGGTATAATTAGGAACACATACAACATCCTTGAATGCTCCATTATTCATCTAACCTTCTCCTTCACCTTCAACTTCTACTTTAGTATCATCACCTATAAAGATGTCTGGTACCTCTGAATGTTTCATGGAAGAAAAATCTCACTTTGATGCACCCATATGATGTGTTCCACCTAAATCAATGATTCATTCTCCCTGACTAATAGTGCTTGTGATTAAAGCATGCCCTTTGCCCTTAGAATCTGAGGATGTAGATCCTTTCTCCTTATAAGCATTAGGTAGTGGAACATTGTGTTTCATCATGATGTTCTTCAACTCATCAATTTGCTTATGATAATGCTAAAATTCATCATTACCCATGTTCTTACAATAGGCACACTTTTTCTTCTCTTGATTAGCGTCCCCCTTTTTGTTTGTATTAGGATTAGACCTGCCTTGTTTTTTATTTGATTTTGGTGTTAATTTCTCTGTATCCTCTTGTTCGTTATTATTCCACTTCTTTTTTCCCTTTCCTTTGTTTGAACTTTGACCAGCTAAATTTTGAGAACCCTCATTGTTAGCCACCAATGCCTTCAACTTTGAAGACTTAAGAATCCCTATTGTTTGCAACTTAGTTTTCTCATCCTGTAATAGTTGAGCATAAACCTCAAAAGCGATTTTCTTATAGGCATCCCCTAATGTAATCTTTGTGGTGTTGAAAGAAGAGACAAATGTGGAATACTTAGATGGTAGCTTATTATAAATGAGATAGATCAACTTGTCATCTTTAATAGGACTACCACAATCATCAAGCTTTGTTATTAATTCATTCACCTTAATGATAAAATCCTATATTGAATCAAAGGTGTTAGGATCTAGGGAGACAAGTTGATCTTCAATTTTATAAACATCCTCCTTAGTTACTTTACCATATAGGTTTTTTAGGGCATCCCAAACTTCCTTAGATGTATCATACTTGATGGTCTAATAGAGGATCTTGTATTCAACCCCCATACTAACATCACTTAGGGCTATCCTATCTACTTTTACCCAAGCATCAATATCACTTTTAAATACTTGATCACCTATTGGTTTAGGAAGCGAACCATCTACATATTGAGAAACTTCATCATGCATCAATTTACACCATATTTTAATAGACCATGTGGCATACCTATGTGGTGTTAATTTTGGAATGTTAAGATTTCCCATGATGTAAGAAATGAAAGATAACAGCAAGAAAAGTGAAACACAACACCAAGAGACACCCTCCATTTCACTCAATCAATAAACCCCCCCAAATAAAAGATTTTGGAACTTTATACTTAGTGTGATTACAATAGCCACTTGCTAATTTGGCCTTAGTGGTCTTTTGATTTACTACTTACAACCTCCTTTTGGAGTCCAAATTTAGAACTAAGCAATGCACAACAATTTTGAAGCAATACAATGCAAAGAAATGACCTAATTCTAAAAGTGGTATTTTTTGTCCACACAAGCCTATAATCTGATTGCAGATCTAGAAAGTAGACAAAAAATTATTCAGTTTCAAAAAAAAATAGAACTTGATTTGGAGTCCAGATGAACTTGTACAAAGCAACTGAAGATGCAAAATGTAGGATTGGATAGATACAGTCACCAAAAAATACAATTTTTGACAAATCCATGCACCAAAACTAGAAAATAATAGCACTAATAAAAAGTTTAGAAAATCCTAGCCAAAATTTTAAAAATGCACCTAATTGGCCTCCCAAAGTCGAACTATCAAATCAAAACTGAATCTAGAGAGGGGTCTGATCAGAAAATTATGAGGTTAAATTTTATGTTGCAGCTGCTATAAATTGAACCACTATTATATGGATCAAACATATGTTGCAAGGTATGAAAGAATAGGTAACTAAAGCTTTGATACTCTATTGTGATAACACAAGTGCCATCAACATATCAAAGAATCCTGTAATGCATGCCAAAACAAAGCATATTGCAATTAAGTATCATTATGTAAGAGAATTGGTGGAAGATAAACAAGTAAGAATGGAATATGTCAGTTCAAAGGAAAATATTGCTAACATTTTTACAAAAGCTCTACCTAAAAATGCTTTTGAGTATCTTAGAGGTAAGTTAGGGGTGATACCCCTAGCCAAGGCTACTTGAAGTAAAAGCAAGACTGTCCTGCATCAAATGAGTTGATTGTTGAAATATTATACATTGATGTAGAGGATACTTTAGGATTTTTCCTGAAGTAATCAAAGTGTTGAAGTTTCAAATTAGTCACAAGCAAGGTGATAGAGGGAGAAATTGAAAGAACTTTCAAATGCTACACTTGCATGTTAAGATGCTGAGATAATATGTCTTTGGAATTGTTGTCAAAGAGGGAGAAATAAAAGAAACTAATCAATAGTTGTGGGAGAATTAGTTGATACTAGAATGATAAAACATGATTAATGCATGCAGAGGGAGAAATAGTGTAAGAAGTTTTCAGGAGTAGTACAAGATCAAAGTGAACATTGGAAAAGAGGAAAGAAAATGTTCAAAAAATTATAGCTGAAAGGAAAGAAAAAGGAAACAACAACTAAGAGGGAGAAGTAGAAGTAAAGAAATCAGGATAGTAGATCAAGAGAGGGAGATGTGAAAACTGATGGTAACATTATTTCTTTTTAGAATTTGACTTACTATTCTAACCTACCTAACATGTTGATAACTTGGTTGAATAATTTGGTCTGATAGTTAATCAGTTTGGTTTGCCATCAATGCCAAAGAGGGATATTGTTGGGAATATGATTGAAAAAGATCATTATAAGAAGAAGATTGATTTCAAAGAAGGAGATTGTTGTTATAGAATATTTTCAATAATTGTTTTGTCATTAATGTCAAACCTGCTATTTCTTGGAATGACAATTGCTTATAAGATTCAAGTACTATCACTTAGTTGATTGATGAAGAGGATTTAATCAACAAGATGTAACAAGAGCACCTAAGGGAAAGGTTGAGTTATGGTTTTGTAATAAAGTGCAAGAATTAGCTAAGACAATGGTAAAATGATGTATTGATAACATACTTGAAGATACAGAGGTTGGTTACACTTACAAACTTTGGAGGAATAAGTTGGAATAAGGTTGACTGCAAAGCTTAACTAAGTTCATTAGTGAGTGCCAAGAAAGCTAGTTCAAGCCCAAAAAAATTTTAGTTAGAGCCAAGAAAATAGAAAATTTAGTATGTGTCGAGTGATATGGAAGGAGCCAAGCATGTTCAGGTGCCAAGAAAAGTAACAAGTGTCGAGCATCAAAAAATTTAGTGGATGCCAAGTGAATCCACAATAGGTGTTAAGCATTAATAAAATGTAGTTGGTGTCAAGTAACACACTATGTGTCAAGCACCAAAATTAGTTGTGGGAGAATTAGTTGATACTAGAATGGTAAAACATGATTAATGCATGCAGAGGGAGAAATAGTGTAAGAAGTTGTCAGGAGTAGTACAAGATCAAAGTGAACATTGGAAAAGAGGAGAAAATGTTCAAAAAATTATAGCTGAAAGGAAAGAAAAAGGAAACAACAACTAAGAGGGAGAAGTAGAAGTAAAGAAATCAGGATAGTAGATCAAGAGAGGGAGATGTGAAAACTGATGGTAACATTATTTCTTTTTGGCATTTGACTTACTATTCTAACCTACCTAACATGTTGATAACTTGGTTGAATAATTTGGTCTGATAGTTAATCAGTTTGGTTTGCCATCAATGCCAAAGAGGGATATTGTTGGGAATATGATCGAAAAAGATCATTATAAGAAGAAGATTGATTGCAAAGAAGGAGATTGTTATTAAAGAATGTTTTCAATAATTTTTATGTCATTGATGTTAAGCTTGCTATTTTCTGGAATGACAATTTCTTATAAGATTCAAGTACTATCACTTAGTTGATTGATGAAGAGGATTTAATCAACAAGATATAACAAGAGCACCTAAGGGAAAGGTTGAGTTATGGTTTTTTAATGAAGTGCAAGGATCAACTAAGACAATGGTTAAATGATGTATTGATAACATACTTGAAGATGTAGAGGTTGGTCATGCTTAGAAACTTTGGAGGAATAAGTTGGAATAAGGTTAACTGCAAAGCTTAACTAAGTTCATTAGTGAGTGTTGAGAAAGCTAGTTTAAGCCAAGCAAATTTTTAGTTAGAGCTGAGAAAATAGAAAATTTAGTGTGTGTCGAGTGATATAGAAGAGCTGAGTGTATTCAGGTGTTGAGAAAAGTAACAAGTGCCAAGTGTCAAAAAATTTAGTGGATGCCAAGTGAATCCATAATAGCTGCCAAGCATTAGTAAAATGTTCTGAGTGACACAGTATGTGCTGAGCACTAAAATTTCAATAGTGTCGAGCTGCTACATTATTGGAAAAGTCAAAGTTTCACCAGATCTAAGCTGACAAAGTTGTTACCTTGATTTTTTTGAACCAGTTGGAGGATAAGGATGATGAGCTGGTGGCATAGAATTTTATGTATACCATTTTAAAGTAAATTCAAAGAGGATTCTTCATGATGTTTTTGGAAGAAACAAAATGTGGGTTAGATTGAATGAATCCTAACTAATCCATTCAAACTAAAATTAAAGGAGGAAAGAATCGAGTGGGAAAAGAAATTATAGAATTCTATTTAAGGAGTCAAAGGCCAAGAAGAAAGAGTTTCTAGTATGCCAAATTACAGAGTGGTTGAAAGGTGTCAAGGTGAAGGAATCTAAGAGAAGGAAGAACAAAGTATAGAGACTCTACTTCAATTAGTGGTCAGAAAGAGAGAATTACACTAGTACATTGAGCATGAAGACTCAAGGAGACAAAGATTAAAAGGAGGGAAAGCTGTCAAGAGCTACAGAGACTAAAAACTAGGCAATGTGAAGAGCTAAACAAAGATCTAAAATCTACAAGATAAGTTGTAAATTATAATCAAGTTAAAATCCTTATTGTTACTCTCTAGTTATTGTATCAGTTAGGGTAAAAATCCTATGGACTTAGGTTGGTTTAACAGCCATATGAAAATCCTTTAATAGGGTGGCATTCCAAGTGAATGTTCTAAAGTCCTCTAACTAGGCCCACTTCTAACAAGGTGGTTAAATCCTTTAACCAGGTCACATTTAAAAGTGTGTTGTAGCCTTTAATAGGGAAAACCTTTCATAGGGCATCATTTTAGAAGAGTAAGAATTGAGTAGCATGTTAGTGGTGGTTTTTCCCAAATTGGGTTTCCATGTAAATCATTGTGTTATGTGTTGATCTTTCATGTGTTATGCTTGCATCTTGACTTATAGTAACCTGCTAAACAGAAAAGTTTAAGCTTGGATGAATGAATAGTTTATTATGCTCACTTTACTTGATGGAAAGTTTGAATTGGACATTTGGACCTTGAATGACTGATTCAACACTCCCCCCCCCCCCCACCCTCAATTTTTCTAAATCATTTCTAACAACACCATGTGCTAAAATAGAGTTACTTAGTCCTATGTTGTCAACATGAAAACTCATATGAGTACACAAACTCCTAGGTGTCTAACCTAATAAATAATAAAATAATGCATTTATCCTAAGTAAACTTAATTGTAAATAATAATAATTTACACTATCACAATTAAGTGTAAATTAAATAATTTGGTTTTGCAAGTAAAATTTTAAGATCCATATTCACCAACCCCCCGCCCCCCCCCCCCCCCCCCCCCCCCACCACTCTCAGTATCTTGTTTCTCATTTAATCCTTCCAACAAATATGATGATAAAAAAATAGATATTAGATATAATGTATCAAAGTGATATGGGTGAAGAAGAATGAATGTATACTCACCTTTAGAGTTAGTAGAGGAGGAAACTTCATATATGTAGAAACCTTGTCAAAATCTCTTATAACTAGAAACTATTTTAGATTCATGATCCTAGAGACTAAATCTATAAACTATAAAAATATCAAGACATTAGGAATATGTTAACTATAAGGTATAGGTCAAATCAATTTGACCTATACTAGGTATATGTCAACATAGTTTTACCTATTCGCCAACATCCTAAAACTAGGAGGTTATCTTTTGTAAATGTTTCTAGTTCCACAACTTGGAAAATCTTAATCCATAGCTTCATTACATACTCTTGCACATTAAAAAAGGAAATTATTGGAGGGAAGGGCTTCCCCTGGTCAAGCCCTTGTATAGAAAAATATAAAACAAGATAAATGTAACTATTCAACTTGTCTATCAAGCCTTCATGAATGGATAACTATTCATTATTCCACAAAGATTTATCAGTTCTTGCTTGATATTTTTAAGAATAAGGGATGTCCTCATATATGCAATGGATCAACACTTTCTAAATCCTAAATCATAAATGTATGTATGCTTGATAGATTGGATGGATAAGGAGAAGAAAAAAGTATGGATGTGGATATTCTTGCTCAATTGGAGATTCTTCTACTAATCCATCATGAAGATAAATTCACACAATTAATAGAATATTTTACTTTGAATGTATGAATAAGGAATTCAAGATCTTGAATAGATGATAGCCTTCTAATCTTGCATTCAAATCCAAGTTTTCTTTCTTGATGTCACTAAAATGTTCTTGAACACACCTTGGACTTGATTTATTAAAGTAGAAGATTGCTTGGAATGAGATGAATTTCAATTTGTGGATATAAAAATGAGGAGAAGAGGTCTCCTTTTATACTTATTTTGGATTCTAAATTAATGAGTGCTAACTAGAATAGCTGGAAAAATAAAAACCTTCACATTAAGCCCAAAGCTCATTTAAAATTTACCTCCCAGAGTATAGGTTAACTTGAGTCAATCTATACTTAAGTAGGAATTTAGAAAAATAGTTTCAAGATTGAGGGAATTTAGGATATTATGGGGATAAATCAAAAGATAAGAAATAAAATTAATTGATCATAAATGCATCCAAAATCTAGGAAATCACTAAAATGGGGCTTACTAAGTCCTATAGTTTATAAATAAGTGGGTTCTAAAATTTTAGAACTATTGAAGAAGATAATGTATTAGTCTATGACAAGTGAAAACTAGGGCTATACATTGTTTTCCTATCAAGGTATATCAGGTCTCATAGTCTATCAAAGTATGACTAATGTAATACAGTGGACAATCTTTCCTTTTTTATATGTTGAGCTAAAATAGTGGCCAAAGAATTAGGAGAAGCAAAAGTATATAAGAAAAATGGTTGAGTACATTGTAAAATAGGAGGATTAGAAATATACTATTTGAAATTCTAAAATGATTGCTTACAATCACCATTCCATGATAAAGTAACATATTTCATCAATAAGGAAGTGAAAGGAATTGTACAATCTCCCAAAGGTGATACAAATTGGTGAATAGCTTGTATTGTCCCTTGTAAAATGTGAAGTTGTAATAGAAGATGAAATATTTACAATTGCATCAATATTTTTAGTATCCACCTCAATACCCTTTTTAAAATTATGAATCTAAGAAGCTTTCCACTTTCCACACCAAATAAATATTTTTGAGGATTCAAGTGCATGTTGTATTTACACATATGTGTAAGAACAATAACATGATCCTTACAAGTAACTAAATTGGTGAGAATATCATTCATATAATCTTCTAGAATCTTATGAATATAATTGTTGAAGATAAGTTCCATAGCACAATGATAGGTAGTGCTTACATTTTCCAATCCAAAGGACATGACAAGCTAACTAAGAGTTATCAAAGGAGTGATAAAAGAAATTGTTAGAATTCTCTTAGAATAACTGAGAGGGGGGGTGAATCATTTATTCAAGGTCCAATAATGTCCAATACAATTTTTTTAATAAAACAAGGGTGAATCAGAAGTGCTAGCGTTTTTACTTTCTTGTCAAATCCTTAATGGTATATAATTGAAATTATCATGCATGCAATTAAACATTAAACAATCATGAAAAGTAAACATGCATCACCTCATAACACAAAGGATTTTGGTGACCCAGAAACCCTCCAAGAATAAGAAGGTAAAACTGGGGTAGGGATGACACCCACAAAATTACTATACAATTGATGTCAACCACTTCTGATGGTTTTCCCTATTAAAGGCTTTACACACTGTCAGATGTGACCCTGTTAAAGGATTTCTACACCCTGTTAGGAGTGTGCCCTATTAGAGGACTTAAGAACATTCAACTTAGAATGCCACCCTGCTAAAGGATTTACACAGAGCTGCTAGGCCCACCCAAGTCCATGGGATTTACAGTCACCTTCTAAAAAGAATCTTTTATCCCTCTCTAAGGATCTCCTATCCTTCTCCTGAGGATCTCTTATCTTTCTCCTAGGGATCTTCTATCTTTTTCTTGAGGCTTATCCACCTAGCTATTAAGAGCTAACCTAGAAATTTAGGATTTCAATGTCTAATACAATGGTAAGAAAGTATTAGAAAGGTTTTAACCTAATAAAGATTGTAGCTCTAACCTTGCAGATTTTAGATTACTCTTGAGTTCTTTTCTTTTCTTGGCTTTTCTTCCTTGCAGTGCTGCTAGCTTGTCCACCCTTTAAGATCTGTCTCCTTGAGTTCTTCCACTTGTTATGCCAATGCACTCTATGGTCACTTGATCAACTTAGAGTCTTGATGCTCTGTGCTTACTCCTCGCTATATCCTCTTCTTGACACTTCACACTAGCCTTCTCTTGGCTTCTTCACACGACCACACTTATGACCAACTCACTCTCTCATTTTTGATCTCTGACCTATAACTCCTTATAAAGATTTTTTGTTCCTCATTTTTCACTCAAGTCTTCCCACTTATCAATTTGAATTGATTTTAGAAATTATTTTCCCTCCAAATTATTTCTTTTAGAAAATCCATCAATATTCGCCTTGAATTGGTTTGCATGGTTTACATAAAATTATGTGACATCTACTCTTCATCCTTATCATCCAATTGATTCACAAAATTCAATGTAACAAACTTATCATTATTGATCTGGAAATTCTTTTGACTTAACAAATAATGCAGCAACTCGACATCATTGGTTTACTGATGCTCTACATAAACTAGGTTACTCAGCTTCTACTACTATTTAGTGATGCTCGACACCCTAAGAGATTTACTTGGAATTTGAAGAAATTTGCTCGGCATCCACTACCTTATTCTGATGCTCGACACCTAAAGGATTGCTTGGCATCTGAAGAAATTTTGTCAGCATCCACTACCTTTTTCTGATGCTCGGCACTTGAAGGATTGCTCGACACTCACAGATGAACTTAGTCAGTCTTTGCAAATGGTTTAGTCAAACCTTGCATTTTGTAATGTCCATTCCCTATGTCTTAGAGTATGTCATTAATACATGATTTCATCATTGTCTTGTTTGATCCTTATAATTCATTACAACATCATAACTTCAACCTTTCTCTAGGTGTTCTAGTTACATCTTGTCAATAGACTAAGTGATAGTGTTTGGATCACTTAAGCAATTATCATTCCTATAGTTAACAAGTTTGACATCAATGAAAAAAAAATGATTGAAAGCATTCTTTACCAATTCCATCATTCTTCATTCAAAGATCTTTTCAATCATTTCCAATAGAAATTTGGTATTGATCTTGAGGGGCGATAAAGATTTTATTATATCCAAAGATATCATCCATGAAAGATAATAAAACTTGTCTAATTATTGATTTAATAATCATATCAATGTTCAGGAGGGAAAATCATCTTACAAATAAAATTTATTTGAATTTCAAAAAAAATTATGCATTTGAAGTTTATTGACACCTTTAGAAATAGAGAAAGCATTTAAAATCCATGTAGAATATATGACAGGATGCATAAATATAACTTCAAGGAGTCTTTTGATTTTAATTTTCACAAGTAGAGAAATATTGAGATTCATCTTGCAGATTTTCTATTTCACCAACTTTGTATTAGGAAGAGGGAAACTATAATTATGCATAAGAATTTTGGGATAAATGTCAAGAATATTAGAATAGGAACAAGAAAAGACAATAGTAAATTAAAGAAGAAGAGAACCAAGCTCTTTTTGTTCATCCTCATTTTGAGATTTTCCAATCTTGATCACTTTTTCTTTGTTGTAAGGATTTATTTGCACATCAATTTTGTCAATAATCAAAAAATTAATTGTTCAAGGGATATTCATAGACAAATGGAATTTATGTTAGGGTTTGACAGATCTAGAACAATATAAGAATAAACAATTATATGTAGAAATAATAGGAGAGAATAGAAAGAACATAGGTAACACATGGATTTAATGTGGTTCACCCAAAACCTAGGCTACGTCCACCTACACAGCCCTCAACCTTTCTATTATCCAACAAAAATGTTCACCAACATTACAATGCATTCTATATCTTAGCTACTTATAACAATGTTTTAGGGCAACCTCTAAAATTGACCATTTTAGGGTTTTTACAATGTTGTCAATTTTCTTTTCTCAAAAAAACACAAAAAGGCACCATGACATCAACTTAGAAGCAAAACTACCAAAGAAGGCACCACAACATCAACCCCTATTATATGATCAGTCACCATAATATCAATCATTTATGTATGTGTTTAGAAGTGGATTCTTTCAGAATGTATGCTTTATTATGAAAAAAGTCATAAAATCCTTGGTTGTGATGAAAACAATCAAGATCATCATATACCCCTAAGAACCTAGCTAAAGAATCCCTTATACTAGAAGTGTCTAAAGAAATATTTTGATCAAAACTAATTACTTAATGTTCTTAATTATAAGGATGAATGGGGATAATTGATTTAGCTTCCAAGCATTCCATAAGGATCTAAACCCTAGTTAGATAACATATTGGAGAAGCTACAAGATTTCTTTATAAGGAAAAATTGAGATCAAATTTGAAGTTGTTGAAGAGTTGTTGGAAGAATAACAGTTTGGATATCTAGCTATGTAAAAGAAGAACATAGCTACCAAACATAGAATAATCACATATTGGGTGAAATCCATCATAGGAATGTGATATATAAGTGCAAATGATAGAGGATTTGAAAATGCAAAGTAAGTTGTATATCCTCATATCACTTTATTGTATTACTCATAATAGGACAAGTCACTAGAAATGATATCTAAGTGTTTCCTAAGAGACAACCTTTATACTGCAGTAGTGAAGGATTTGTGGGTGCTATCCCCACCAAATTTTTCCCTCTAATCAAGGGCTTATGCATGACCAAATATATGTGTTATGTCTGTTGATTGATTATGTGATGTGTTATTATCATAGCTATTAGATTTTCTTACTGTTATTCAATATTTAGTTATTATGGTTATGCATGTAAGATAAATGAACATGTTCAAAAGATAAAAATATTTTGAGGGTTAAATTTTTTAGAAGGTACTAATTCACCCCCCTCTTCTCAGCATTGTAGCTTTCCTTAACATTCCAACAAGTGGTATTAGAGCTTTGGTTTCTTGTTAAGGATTTTAACAACTTTAGAGAAAAGATCCAAAGAGATGGAAAGGTATAGGCTTGACAAATTGATTGAGAACTAGAGATTAGAACTAAGGATTGCTCTAGGTTAGATCAGTGAAATGAAAGAGAAAATGAAGGAACCATTAAGAAAAAAGAAGGCATTAGCACATTAATATAATGAAACATAATATCAAGAAGAAGAACTTAAAGAACTATCATATGGGAACATGTCTAATGAATTTGAAGTTACTATATAAATATGATGGAAAAGAACCAAACCCTAACTGAGTAGGTAAAAATCCTAAAGAAATAACAAGAAGCTCAATTTGTGAGAATGTAAAGTCCTAGAACAAAAGAGACAAGATGAACTGACAAGAGAATGGATGAAGAAGATAAGAGGAACATCACTACATGAATAAATGATAAAGATACTTAAATACAAAGGTTGACACATAACCAATATGACATGGTAAATTAGCTACTCAATGTTAATCATGAGGTTGCTAGAAAGATGGAGGAGATTTATGGATTGATATTAGATAATGAACTAAGAAATAATTTGAAGACTAATAAGGAAACCAATGAATAACTAAAGAGATATGAAGAAAGTATCAAAAAATTGGATAAACAACTAAGAAGTCAAAGAAGACTCAGAGATACCACTAGACTAGGTTATACTAAGCACTCAACTATCGAGCAAGTAGAATCATCAAAGAAAACTAAACAATGGAATGTTTATGCCAATGAAAAATAAAAGAATCCAACATACTATCATTGTGGAAAACCTAGCCACACAACCAATGTCTATAGGAGTAAGGTCTATAAGACTAATGCTACTCCTAAGTTTCATATTTATTGTTATAACCGAAACAAGTATAGTCATCAAGAAGCTAAGTACAAATCAAAGTTCAACAAGATCTCAAAGAAACATAAGTTTTAAGGCTATTACTACACATTTACTAAGTATGGACATAAGGTAAAAGATCACATATTGAGAAGACAAGCTAATACAATCAATTGGGATTACAACACATGGGTTTCATGTAAAACATGTAGTAGAGATAGTCTCATTGTAGCAAACTACATCAAGATAACATGAGAAGAAGATCTAATACTTAGAAAAAATATGGCATGACATGCTTTCATTATCATCAGTCCAATCACTTAAGTAAGTATTGTAGGTACCGAGCATCAACACTTAATAATGAAGACACCAATGGAAAAGGAAAGGTTGATACTGATGACATCTAAAACTAGGTGAGAAAGACATGGAGAAAAAAGAGATAATATAGTGGAACATCAAATGCATCCATCAATAACACCCCATCCTCCATATTGGGTGACTCCGTAATCACAAACTAAGACAAAAAGGTGTGTATGGGAACTGAATTTGAATTATTGAATATTTTATTAGTTCCTTAGAATCTTGGAATAATATCCATAATAGAATATGTAAGATGCAAAAGGCTAACTCATGTAAAGTTAACAAGTAAGGTTGGTGAGCTCAACCAAGTAAGGTGGTCAGCTGATGGCAATAAATTAGTAATCGAGAAAGTAAGGTAGTCAGTGTTAATATAGTGTGAATAAAGCAAGATCTTGAGGTCGATAAGAATAAAAGTCAATATTTAAGCAAGTATGGGAAAAGATTATTTATTGAACCCTACATAACCTTAAAGGCACTTTAATGATAAATAGGGCATTCAAATAATTCAATATTTACCTTGCACTCATGAGCATTTCAAAGAAAATTTGAATAATTAATATGAGAAATTTAATTTTGAGCTACATCCAATGAATTAGGTAGAGATTTGAGTTGTTAAAGTGACTTGGTGGAATATTTGTGGGTACCTGAGCAAGTTCATTACTATTTTTTGAAACCCTAGTTCATCAAATTGCAAAAATGACATCGACCTCTACACCAGTGAAGACATCAAAGGTTGGAAAAGAAAATTTGGTAAGGAATAAGGATTGTGATGAGATGAATTACAAATTGTTTTTAGATATTGTAGAAAATACTAGTGAAACCAAAAAAAAATCATATGTATCTCAGAGGGTTTTACTTGTTCATGTCATTTAAGTATTTATTCACTGCAAGATCAAAGAAGTTGGTTATTATGAGCTATAACAATCTTATGGAGATTTTTTTTTGTAGATGGGTATTAAATGATGAATATAAGAACCTTGAGATGAAGGATTTAACTCATGCACTGTATTTTTTGAAGGTTTTCAAAACTAAATGGATCTGAATTGTCCTTAGCAAAGTGCATGAACATAAGAACCTTAAGATGAAGGATTTAACTCATGCACTATATTTTTGAAGTTTTTCAAAACTAAATGGATCTGATTTGACCTTAGTAGAGTGCATGGATAATTTATGTGGTTAGAAGGACTAGTAAAGATCACCAGGGATGCAATGCACATGGTTACTAGGTATCTTGTCACTGCTAAGGCAAAGGCTATGCAAGTTGCACCAAGGAAAGAAATAGAGAAGAAAACTAGTGCAACTTGGGATAGTAAAGGTCTCTAAGTATATACAATTAATGATCCCAAGATTAAAAAAATCACAAATGTGATTGCATACAAGATATTTTAATCAAGTAGACCAAAAAATGTTATGTGCAAAGAAGTAGATCTTAATTACAAGATTGTAAAGAAAGGTTTCAAGATAGACTTAACTGAGATCTTACTAAAGAAATTTGAGGATAACATAAGGATCATATAAGTGGAGAAGACCAACATGTTGAAATTTTTGGTAGTGGGCCAAAATCCCTCACAGGAATCACAAAATGGCTTAACTACCTTCTATGGTTCTATAAGACTATTGGTTGTATCGAGCATTAATAGATCAATCTTTTGGTGCAATGATAACCCTGTCCTTTCTAAAAATTGGTATCCAAGATTGGTCATAGGTTTAAATCTTGCTAGCCATGATGAGTGACACTCGGAGGGGAATTGTTGGTAATGGGCCAGCATTCCTCACAAAAATTGTAACATGGCTTAACCACCTCCTATGGTTTGAGCATTAACAAGTTGATCTTTTGTTGCAACAAAAACCTTGTCCTTTCTAACATAACTATGGTTCATTATTGGTATGTATATTATTTTACTTGCAAAATTATTTCCCTACTATTAAAGATATTAACTAAGACACCAACATACATGTGATTCATCAAATCAATGAGTATATTGTTAGTTTGGTTGAGAATTTTGAGAAGGTAATAAATGAATATTCTGAGAAATTAAATTCCAAATTGCATCAAAGGTTTACGATTCCACCTCAACTAGTAGAAGACTACCAAGATATAATTTTCTTTCTATTTGATACATACATATGTATGATAAAGGAAATTGAACTAAGGACTACTTGGTTGGCACCAATGGAATATGAGATCAATATTGATTGAGCCAGTTAGGCTATTGAAGAATTACTAAATGAACCTATTGATAAAAAGGACAAACCATTTGGCACATATGAACAAGAAAATAAAAGAATCAAGTTGGATATACTTATTCATAAGATAGAGAAGAAATCTAGAAAAATTATAGATACATTAGAAGGTTGATTCGGTGAAGGTGAAGACAAAGAAGTATTGGTTAAAGAGGCAACTAGGGTAAATGAGGAAGATGTTGGTGAAGAAGCCAAGGAGGAGGAAATTAAGGTAGAAGAGCCCAAAGCTAAGAAGGCTAAGAAGGCACAAACTACCAAACCTCAAAGTCCTAGGATTACTTAGGCTAGAACTAGATATGTTACTACATCAACTCCCCTAGCCAAGAGAGAAAGGAGAAGGACACACACACCATGAAGAAGAAAACTTTGACTTATCAAAAGAGGAAAAATGTTTAGTCAATTTCCAAGCTATTAAAGAAATAAAATACTACTTAAGGTGATGATAGCGATGGAACTTAGTCTGATGAGGATCAATTCAAATTTGTAAAGAACTTCATACCAAAGGCTATTGATGAACACGTTGAGGAAATACAAAAATATCATAGATTTGGGGCTATGTATTTGATAAAGTATCACAAGATAGATGAAGACAATAAGATAAATATTGAAGAAGTTGTTGTTGACCATTTGTATGTACTCATAGGAAAGAACCTCAATTCAAAAGGAGTCATATAATAAAATAATTGGTTGATGGAGATATGATCTCAACACTGAGAGGCAACTAAGAGAAAGGTCTCTTGTTTTAAATATGCTAAAATTGACAAAACCTATAGTTAAGGAAGTAGTGGAAAATCATAAGAAGAGATTTATGATGAAGACAAGGTAATTAAGGATAGTGAAAGGGAGAACTAAAGAAGTTGAAGGAGAAAGTGAGAATTTGTGGAAAAAGATTTATCATTTGAATAAGGAATAAGTAGAGGAATATTTTATCGATTTGTTGGTAAATAGTTTGTCTCTTTTATCCTTTTGGTTTATACCTTGACTCTTTAATTGCCCAATGACTTATGGAGAACAAAAAATTTCAACAACATAATGGGTTGGTCTAGTAATCTATCATAGACCCCTGAATTGAAAGGCACAACTCCCTTTTAAATGTAGGATTTGCAATTTTTTTTTAAGATTTTGGGGGTATGCTCTTAACTAGAGAGAAAAAGAGGCAAACATTAGATTGATCAACACTTTAAACAACCTAGGAAAGTGAAAATAGAGACTAACTTACAACTTGCAATCTATTCTAACTTTAATGCAAGAAATGGAAACATACATAACCAACTATGACAACAACAAAAAAGGAAAAGATGGCAACATGGTAATTCCTAGATTACAAAGTTGACTAATGTTTTGACAATACCTGGATTTTCTACCTCTTAGCCACTCCATTGATGAAATTCTAACCTCATTATGAAATTCACTAAACATATAAGCTATAATGTATAGCAGTAAGAACAAAGGGAAACTTATGTTGAAGAAAGTAAGGCATACAATCTATTTGAGTGAAGGAAACAAAATCTAGTTCATTGACATTCATTCAATTTTCAACAAAAATCAGTTCATTTCCAATACTACACTATAACTAAATAAACAACAAAATTAAAATTGGACTTAGAGTCACACTCAATAATCCCAACTATAGGGGTTGTCCCAAAAGTAATTTTGTCAATCTTATTAACTTCTTAAAAAGTGACATATGTAGGCCTTCCTTCTTAAAATAGCTAGTTACAAAAGATGATTGCATCATAGAGCATCTTTAAATAGAATAAGCTAAAAATAGGACAAGTTTAGATTATTTTCCATTATAGAGACTGAAAAAATGCCATGAATGGCTATAAAAAGAAAGAAAAGGGAGAGTGATAGATGTCTGGAAGAGCATCGGAACATCATGCCTTCTTAGAAGTAATTACTTTGGCTCTATAAGTTTCATAGCATTAGTTACTTTTTCTAGTTCCTCAACATTTGGAATGATGATATTGTTAGCTTGAATCATCAAGTAGTCATGCATCTTAGTCAATTCATCAATTCTAGCAACCCTTGACTAGAACCTCTCCAATTATCTTCTTATGAATGAGTCTGCTATCGAGAGTTCTTGGATCTTTGACATTTGGAAGTTGAGTGGATCAACAACTTCATCAAAAAATGCCAAGAACTTTCACTTGATCCTTTCAATATCCACAAGCTTACCATTAGAATACACAAAGGACTCTCTATGCAGTATCTTTAGATATTGAAATAATTCTCAGTGACCTTCTAGTTTGGGTCATATACATCCTTGATCTCATTTTTAGACCTCATAGAGCTCTCTATAATAAACTCCAAGGATTGTTTAAAATGAAACAATGACTCCTTTCCCATCTTGAGGATCCCATGGGTAATGATAACATTGGTTTTCATGTCAATAACTTCTTGTAGTAGGGCCAACTACTTTGTTAGTTCATCTACTACCTTTTGTATGGTGTTATGATGATTGGAAGATGGCTCCCTTAGTTTGTGAGCATCTAACACTAGACTTCCCCAATTTTCAATCAAAGGGGAACCTTGAGCCTTCATCTAGTCTACCCATGTTTAACCAACCTGCCCAAATTTCCTCTCTTGTTGAACTTTAGGAGTAGATTTATATTCTCCTCTACATTTAGGTCAAATTGGCTTGATGAAGTTCTCCCAAGTGTAGACCTAATGTACTCCATCAATTCTTTGTTTGAAGCCTTCATGACCTCCTTTTCTACACTAAGCTCCTCCAAATTATCTTCAATCTTCTTGTTGGTGGACTTCCATATGTTCACCTTGGAGTTATGAACAAGGATACCAAGATCAACCATTCTAATCTAGAATTCATCTTTGGAAAGCTCATAGAATTTTTCTTCCTTTTGTGGCTTAACAATCTCTACCAATGTGTGCCCAGTAGTTGAATTAGTGGTCATTGAAATAATTGTTTTATGCTTCTTCATTTTCTTGGATGGCTAAGAAGAGGTGGCTTGTGTGATCAAGGCCTTTGAGGTAGCCACATCATCATATCTTCTCTTCTTCTCTTCTTCCTATAAATGCTCTCCTCACACCATGACTCAGTGGAGAGCACATTGATAGTAGACTGTAAGATAGTAGGATTGAATAACTTCCTTGGTACTAGGGGAGTTTGCCTGCTCTGGGAAGTAATAGGGAAGGTAATGACCTTAGTCACCAAGAGGGACAAGGTATCTTCTTGGTGAGATGCATCTTATTCTTGGTCATCCGTGGGGTTGGTGTCACCATCCAAATTAATGACTTGGATAGGGGAAGTAGGCTTGGCTACTAGTTTTTCTTGTTCTTTCTCCTTGTCCTTGTCTCTTTCCTTCTCCTCAACTTTTCTAATGTCTAGAAGAGAGCCACCTCTATAGGTTGGAGTGATTGACACATTCTTCTCTAGAGGCTAGTCTCCACCTTGACCAATAAAAATTAATGTGCTTGTAGAAGTTAAAGTAGTAGTTGTGGTGGTGGCTACTACAATTGACTGGCACAACTCTAGAAGATACTCCACCCATTAAACTAGTGCTCTTAGTCCTCTTCTTGCTCACTCAGGTCCACTCTACCCACTTATATGTTCTTTTGATCATTCCATATATGAGGATCTCCATGGTGTCTATGATAGGACCTGTAGGTGGGGTAGACAAAATTTGGGTACTTTTGATCTTCTCATAAGATGTGGAATACATACTGGCTCCATCATCTACAAGGTGAAAACATCAACAAAATTATTATATAACTTAAGTTCCCCAATTTTTAGTCATGACCAAAATTTCTCTCAAGTTTGGTATTCATTGAGACACCCATCACAAAAGTCCTCCATATCTGAAACATGCCTATAGGGTTATCCCAACTTCAAGTGATCTCTTACAAAGTTGACTGGATCATATTGAGGCCTAAGTACCTCATAGTCCACCAATTTGACTTTGTTCTCAAAACTCTTCACTAGATTCTAAGCATTGAATATAAAAGCACAAGAATAGGGTCTAATCACTATGGGGAAGGGAATCTTGACTATTTCTTTACATTAGAACACAAGTTGTTCACATCAAGAATTTGTCGACATAATTCAACCAAAACCACCTTGTCTTCAAGGTACTTGGGTAGTCTCTTGGAAAACCATCAAGGGTGCCTATCTGTAGTTATGAGAAGATTAGATATTGATGGATGAGAATTTGAATTGGTTAATAGTTGAGATTGCTTCTGGTGAGAATCTCCTTTCAGGGCATCCTTTCAATTCCCAACATAGCCTCATTTTGAAGGCATCATTTATTGCCACATGCTCCTCAAAACTTCTTTACAGCTACAAATGTGGGTAGAACTCATATACCTTCATGTACTCATCATAGTTCTAGATGCTAGGAAGGTTGCTCCATAAGTGGTGAGTAGCCAAGGCATAAATTAAATAGGACATTTAAAATTTTTTAAATCCTTTAGGTGAATTCATCTGTGAGGCTAGATCATCACAAATGATCTGCTCCCAATCAATTTGCATACCTTCAACATAGATAGCTTGCACTAAGAATAAATGGTGCTCGATGAATTATAGAATTTCCTCTTTTCCTTTGATTCTAAGTAGAAAAGAAAGAATATCAAATTTGTGCCAAAGAGGGTCTTGGGCATTTTTCTCTTCTTTGAGGGAGAGTCTAGAATCATGCCTTCTACATGTCTTCCCATCTGAGGATCTTCTTCTCATTGAAAATAGATACAAAAGAGTTGAATTCAATATCACAGTACTAGACTCCTTAATGAGAATTTTGAATATGGATTGCACCAATGCCTTGTTGATTGAGATAAGGATGGTTTGACTAGGAAACAAAATTTGCTTTGTTTCTAGCTCATATCTCTCGATACACTCCCTTAGAAGCTCTAGTGCATTTACTACCATTGGAAAAATAGTTTCCTCAACCAGTCCACTCTCTTTAAACTTTTGAGTGATTGGGTGAATAGGTTGAGAATTCAATCTCCTATGGAGATCACCCAAATTGTAGAATTTGAATGACATATCTATTAGCTCTTTCAATTCACTTTCTAGACCTATTAACTTATCATAACTAGCACCTCTGATTGCCATTTTCTATGATTGCATAGGATGAAGTTCTTGATAAATAGAAATTTTTAAAATGCTTGAGGAAATCAATTTCAAGTAATTATGATGAAATAGGTATAGGAATCTGAACGTTGGTTCCACATGAACGAAATTAAGTTTAGCCAATGATCATAATGGTAGGATTTGAATTTAATTCCATAATCAACAATTATTAAAACTTTCTGTTCTCTTGCACATAAAAAATTTGTATTTTTAAAAGCTCTATTACTTTACTTAGAGTAAAGTGATATTACTAAAAATCACTTAACAAAACAAGTGCTTAAGTTCTGTGAGGAGTGCCTTATTTTTCTTTAGAAACCATAATGTTGAAATACTTGATAATATTAACATATGTGGGGGAGAGAGAGAAACTTAGCTTTTCCACAAACCCACTCTCCTTCTACTTAGAATCATAGCATGGTGAATGATCCTTTGTTATCTTGCATACTTCATTCTTTCACTTTCCACCTTAAGCATTCAACATTTCCTTTCCTTTATATTGAGGTCACATTCTCACCACTGATTTTTTTGCAAGTATCTTTTGAGAATCTTCAAAGAATATTCACACTTCAAAGACACTTTGGTTTCCATTTTTAAAGCCTTTGGAGAAGTGGCCTTTTTCATTACCTGGTGATAAAAAATCCCTCTCTGAGAAACATTTTCCAGAACAAAGTAAACTAACAATACTTTACCCTTTAACCTTAATCTGATGGCTTCAGGGCTAAATCTCAAGCATGCCTCACTAATTAAGAGCTCAAAATAGTTCACTCAACATCATGCTTTTACTGCTTGTATTTAAGACTTGTATTTCACATAAATCATTGTAGCTTGGGAAGTAGAATAAAACACCTTCGCTTCCATTAGTGCATAGTGGAAAACCCATAGATCCACTTTTCCTTGCAAAAGTAGATTTTACCTTTGCAACATGAATGGGCTTCTTCTAGGATATGATCTACAACTTTGTGGGTCTTTCCATCATGATATAATCATATACATAACTTCTTCATCACTGTCATGGCTTAATCCTTTAGATACGTACTTAATTAAGCTCACCAAAGAGGAAAATTAGTTTGATTACTATGAATCCATAGGAAAAAAGATGTTGAGGTAAGACAGTAGATAGTGAAATAAAAATAACTTACTTCTCATTGGGAAGATGCCAAAACACATCCCAACCATACCTAGATCACCTATACCCTGATCACATCAAAAAAATAGAAAACACACATAGAAGAATTAGGTAAAGGTAATGCAAGGGAGACCTAGAAAACAAAGAAAATGAGGCACTTGGGGATGATGAGAATTAAGTAACCTAAAGGATACTTAGACATCACACTTGAACACAAACTCAATTAATTACGAATGACTTTAAGTTTTACAAGGGCAAGACTAAAACTTGGAAACACAATTCCTAAGAGCATATTCAATTAGATAATGAAGATATTTTTGATATGGATAATAAAGTAACTAATAGATTTCCACACATGGTGAAGGGTACAAAGGAATAAATTATTGATCCTACCATAGGTCAGTATACTGGGAGGGTTGAATTAGTATATCACTAGTTAAAAATTTCCACTCTCTATTAAACTTCACACTTATCTATAGGTTTGTGCTAGTTATAACTTAACTGATCAGGATTAAGCAAAAATAAAGAGCATGAAAATAGAAACATATAACACAATATTTATCTCATGGAAACCCAACTAGGGTAAAAACCACAATGTGTGAGTTGATCCTCAAAAAAAATTTAGTCTCTTGAAGTACACCCTATCAAGAGGTTATATATGTTAAAGATTACAAAGACACTATTGGGTGTCATTCAGTTAAGGGATTTTGATAAGACTTGTTAAATTCTTTCCCTATTATGAGAAACTTGGTTAAAGGACTTTTGGACATAATTTAATGTGTTACCTTGTTAGGGGATTTAATACAATGAACCTATTAGGGTCCACCATCAATGTGATTTATTATTGTAAAGTTTAGTCAACAATTAGAAATGACCTAACAAAGTAGCTAGTACACTTAGCTTGAAATATATCCTTCTTCATCTCTCTTGACCCATCTAGAACTATGGTTTTTCCTTCTCTTACCTTTGCAACTACAAACTTTGATCACTTGAGTGCTTCACACTCCTTTCTCTTACAAATAATAAAACTTGTGCTACTTGGGTTTACTAGCTTCCTCATCATATTAACTCTTTAATGGTGACTTATCTCTATCACTTTTCTTCACACCTTGAGCTTATACTTAGTTTGGCTCTTCTAGATCTCTGGTTAATCACTCTACAATCTAACCTTTTATCTTTTGACTACATCTTCTTTTATAAATTTTTATTGCTTCACTTAGAAGCCCTAATCTACAAATTCAAAATTTTAATTCTCACCCCTACTAATAGCTCAACTTCCCATTGTAGTAGTATGTCTCTCTTGTTCTATGTAGCATGTTTGTATAAGAGTCATAGGTGTCATGTGTCCTTGATGACTTGCTCTTGTTGGACAAAATTCAAACTTGAATTCTTCTGACTATTCCTTTATATTAATCCATCATCATTAAGTATGATGAGTGAACTCCTACCCACTTCATGATGTGGCAATCAAGAGTATCATCCTCCATGATTTTCTTTTTGACTCGGCAAAACCAACCTGTATGGCCATTGATCAATCTTCTTTCCTTTTTGCTTGACATTCTTTTTCTTATACAAACTTCACTTAGCATATTTTTTCTAACCGAATCACCTTTTTCATCACCTCTATTGGGCTTGTGCTTCTTCTATTCTTTTGTCACACTTGTAAATTAGAGTTGCACATCAATGTGTCTTGTTGGTTGTTTCACCCTACCAAACTTAGTTCCTTCTTGTGTATTGACATCAATGACAAAACCTTTGATAACTAAGTCTACTAGTCTCTCTTCAGAGTTCAAAGTGTATGCATTAAATATGGGCCTCTAATTTAACCACACATGTCAACATAATCATTACTTGTCAGGTTCATCCAAGAATGAACATAGGGTTGTTCATCCTAAATGTCTGCACAATGTGACCTATTCTCTTATATCTAGACAAGGTTTTACTATGTGCTCTTAGGATTGATAGTTTAGTAACCAAACCAATTAAGAAAGAAGGATTTTAAATGATGGTGAAGGCATGTTTAACATAACAATGTATGTAGATTAATCTATGTTTTGATATTTTCTATGCAAGTAGATATAAATTAATCCAGATGAAATGTAGATTAAGCTAACAGAAAGATAAGAAAATTTATTCTAAGTATATGCAATGTAACCTAGTATGAGAGTAAGTATGTGAAAGTACATGATAAAAATGAAGTCTTGAATGAAAAATACTTGATTCCTCAAACTGACAATAATTAGATACTCACAAATTGCATCCCCCTGAAATGAGAGGCAAAGGGTTCCTTTTATATAATCTCACCATTAATCAATGGTCAAGATTAAAGTAGATGAACTATGGAAATTCGAAGAAAGTTGAGTCAAAATGAAAAGTTTCCTTGATTGTAGGAGTTAACTAATTGGTTTTGAGATGGATAAGGAGTTAACTAGCTTCATTTCTTTTTTCTAATTTGAGTTAACTGAATGTTTCCAATTCTAAACTGAAGAGAATATTTGATGATAATATTTGATTTAAAGAATTAAGTATGACCTCATAAATGGATATTCTAATTAATTGACTAATTAAATTCAAAAATGTGGATGAGGGTATTTAATTAAATCAAATATATTTAATTCCTTTTGTCATGTGTATTAGCTAAAGAGGGTAAATTTATTTAATTAAAGTATTAAGACTTATAATTAAATTAATTCGATTAGAAGGTTAATTAGCCAATTTAAGTTAATATTTAGGAATTAAATAAAGTATGTGATTAATACAAATTAATGATCTTCTACATTTGACACTTAGGTCAAGTAAAGACAATTGGAATAAAAAATCCTAGTAAAAGAGGACTTCAATGATCAAGAAATTGGTGTTGTAATATTGATGCACCAAAATTGGTTTAGAATGCCAATGTGTCAAGTTTTTGGGTATTAAATTTTACCCTCTTTGAATTGATATGTGAGTACCACATTGATTTGAAGACAACAAGAGTCTAAAGCATAGGACAAGAACTAAGATTGGCTTTGAGATTGATGATATGAAGAACAATTGATGAGATTTTTAGGGTTATCTCCAAAATGAAGATTAAGCCTCCATAGTACAAATAGAACACCTAGATATCACACTAAAAGAACAAAGATTTTCATGATTCATAGGATTATTCTTAGAACAATATGGAATCATAAGGAATCAAGGTTAAAATGCCCCGATATCTGTCTATTAGAAGATGACAATATCAATCACAATTCATAGGATTATCTTCACAATGAGGCTTAATCCTCAGGAGTCTAAATGGACACTTAGTTACCTATCCATTAAACACTAACTAAAAGAAAGCTTGAGATTATCTCTAGAATGAAGCTTAAACCCCTAGATTCTAGATGGAATGCCTAGATACTGGTCCACAAAAGAGATAACAAGACCTATTATGAGTTGTAGGATTATGCCTAGAATGAGGCTTAACCCTCAGGAGTCCATATAGAATGATAGAGATCATATGATACAAGATAGAGGGAATAAAATATGCCCCTAGTGATGAGAACATTGAGTAAAGACCAGTTTTGAAGCAAGATTTGATTGATTCATTGATGTAATCATCTTGCCCCCTCGATAGCAAAATTGAAAGATGACACATGAAAAGAGTGCAATGAAGTAATAGATTTAGAGATACGTATGTAATTAGAGATTCAACAGAATGTAGAACATATCAGAAGAGCGTGTAGTAAATTTTGAGGTGATTCAGAGTGATTTCAAGGGTTGTTTAACCAAATTTTACCAAGGTTGACCAGAGTAGAATATGGAGTAAAAGGTTGAGAATTATGAGAAAAATGTTGACATAATGAGAATTTTCTATGAATATTGCATTAGAAAGATGGATTACACAAGAAAACAATCATGTTGGTCTCAAAATTTTAAAAATGTGATTTTGAGTTGTTTAAGAATGTCAAATTCAATTTTGATCCTGAAAATGAGTTTAGAGAAGTCCAACTAGCTAAGGGGGTGATTTACATGCCAATCAAAGCACTTTGAAAATTATGTCAAAACCATATAAGGCCCCAAAGGGTCATTTTCAAATCATTTGTACTTTTGTCTTCTTATGGACAGAGCTCTAAGCCAAAATGATGGTCCCCACGCAAACTCATAGATTTGAGTGATCCAGGTATCATAGGTGGTTGACGAACTATAGACCATCTATAAGTCATCAATAAACCTCTTTGTGATTTCAAATTTTATGCATTTTAGTCAAAAAATTTCTTCTTTAGAGTCTTTTTAAATAAGTTTGCATCAAGTCCTCACATGAGAACTTGTTTTCTCGTGCGAGCCTATAGGAGAACTCACACAAAATACTGCTACCAAGGAAAAAAATTATGCAACCCATAGGGGAATTTCATGTGAGACATACCCATGTGTCACTCAAGAAACCCTATGATTAAGTCTTATTTCTCACATCTGGCAAAGAAAACTCACATCATGGAGTTTTCTCGTGTGACTCACATCATGGAGTTGTCTTGTGTGACCAATATAGTTTCTTTGCTTGAATTTATGTCAGTCTGATGTGAGATTATGAAGTCTCATCAAGATTTTGTATCCTTTTGAGCCATTTGTGAGCCAAATCAAATTTTTTTTTCATTCTAGCATCATTACAAGTCATTATAGCATGTTTTTAGGTAGTTGTAGTAGTGTTGTGTAGTGTTTAGAGGTATAATTCTGATTGACTGTGTACTCATTATGTATGTTGTTCAATTATTTGTAGGTTGAATTCCCATGCCTATCAATTTGGTCACACTATCTAGCCATCAGAGGGCTAGTGAGATAGTTAGATGTCACTAAGGTGGTACATTTAGGTGCACTGGGATTATCACATATCTGTGAGGTGCCCAATATTCAAGTCAATCATGACTTTCTGGGTTCCTTGGTTGACTATTTCCATTCATAGATGAACACCTTCTATGTTTTGTAGGGTGAGATGACTATCATGCAAGAGGACATCTATAGGATTCTACAAATCTCATTTCATGAACCTTGCATTAGGTATGATACACAATCTAGATCTAGTACCTTGGCATTGAGAGTGATATTTTAGGACGACATCATCATGGGTAAGACTATCCCCTAGAAGGAGCTTATACAATAGTACGGTCTAACACACAAACTAGATGTAGTATTGGATGCCTTCCTTGGTTGCTTCTTGATGCCTGAAAGAAGGCAACATGAACTAGTGTGTGGGTGGGTTTAGATGCTACAATGGATGATATAGCAGCCTACACATTTTAGATGGCCCTAGTGTATGCTAGCACATATGTATCATCAGATGCATGAGATTTCCTAGAAAGAGGAAAAGAGAATAGTGGTAGGGGTGTACATTCTATAAGTATGGGCATGGGAGCACTTTCCCATGATTAGACTAATTTGTGAGGATCTTTGGTAGCCTCATGATCCATATATCTTTTGATATAGAGGACTAAATGACCCAACCCACATTGTGTAAGACTAAGTAGTGGAGGGCTCAACTTGATGATCTATTAGTAGTTGTGTGGTGACCTTGGAGAGATATTTGGGCATGGGATGATGCCAAAACACATCTAGGTTATATGTTTGCATCATGGTCACTGATCAACCGGTCCACCTAGATCAAAAAGAGATTTCCATTGACTTGGGTATGGTAAAAATATGGTTTTCCTTAGTACATCTCTTAGGTGTATTATACATATGCCCATTTTTCCAAGGAGGTGAAGAAGGGTTGGTCGACACGATAAGATCTTGATTAATTGATGATAGATGTATGGGACCTCACACTGACCCGATGAGACTACTTGATGGTGATGGTAGATGGAGGAGTGATTCCCAAGTATAGGGAGTACTTTTCCTGCCATTCATTCTAATATTTTACATACCCAATGGGTATGGCATTACTTGTGCAGCCAATGCAACAGTAGAAACAACCATAGTAGGGAGGGAAAGAGGGACCTTAATAGAGGGTCACCGAGGTTCCTATTCCTCCTTGATAGGTGAGGAGATATCTAGGTGTAGGTAGGACTAGATTAGGACAAAGAAGTCCATGAGGAGAGATGGGAACCTTGGGTTTGATTAGTGGTGATGCGTAGAGGTAGAGGGTGGAGGACCATCCTCTATAGTTGATAGAGCAGGTGGGTGGCAATGAGGAGATGCAAGACCAACCTACTCAGGTACCCCTAGGATGAGATATACTATTGTAGATGTGAGATACACTATGAAAATCATAGGAGTGAATGAGGACAATGGTAATGACAGTTAGGAGAGATAAATATTTAGGTTATATTTTGAGATTCACAATTAGCAAAGCAGGATTGAGAGATCTAAGAGCTTAGAGATAATTTTGAGAGACAACAAAATAAGTCCCACATATAGATAGCTTGAGCTACATATTATTATGTTGTATACATCAATGTGGTTCCAAATGTTACAAGTGCTCCACTTCTTAGAGTATGCGAGAGTGTTAGAGTGTGCTCAATCACCTGCTAGAGCATATGAGCCTCCACCTCCTCCACCACCAAGGGATGAGGAGGAAGGTTGCAGTTAGTTCACTCTCTTCTATCCATTTTTTAAAATTGTAGATCATGTGTATCAAATGTATCAACATCACTTTTTTTTTAATCATTTTGAGACTTTATTGTTGATAGAGTTTGTATAGAGCTCTCTTTGATATAGTTGCATGTGTCATGTTGTATTTCTTTATGATTTCCATGAGATGTTTCCTAGATGAATTTGATTTATGCCAATGCTTATGATGTATACTATATAGTATAGATGAGATGTGATGTATGCATATGTGATAGATTTGATAGAGATGTAATTTTTGTGACATGATTTGATTACATGTAAGTGTAAATGGATGTTATGGTGATTTAAAATGGATATGTAGTAATTTCTAATGTAGGTTTCATAGTTTTTCCTCGTGACAAGAGCTCTATCAATTTCGTAAGGTCAACCTTGAGATCAAAAATTTGTGAAGTCAAGTTGAAATGTGATATGCATAAGAAGTATTCTATCTCTCAAGTCAAGGAATGTGATCAAATGAGTAATTGAGATCATTCCCTAATGCAAGTATAACATGAACTACTCTCCTATGTTAGATGTGATTCTTAGGACTAGTTACTAAACCCATAAGATATTGTTTTCATCACACAACATTTTGTTAAGGCTACTGGATGTCATAAAACCCTTACTAACATTTCAATCATGAGAATATGAAAAGGAAATTAGTCCTGGCTTTGTTAGAATGAGATGTAAGCATGAAAGCACAAAATCCATAATGACCAAAACATTGTTTCTTGTTAATTTAGAAAGTTAACATAAGCATCAAAGCATAAGTGCTAGGATGACCAAAATTTTATTTCCATACAAGCACACCAGACACATGAGGGACCCTTCTCATGCTTATTGATTAGTAAGTAGTCTATCAACAATGACCCTTATATTTGTAACCTAAGATAGAAGTGTGATAAGCATATTCACAGTTACTTGTACATTCACTCACCAGGCAAGTATCATTGTTTTAGTGTAGCATACATAATTCACTCAAAAAAATAAGGAAAAGAACCAACCACCAAAGTTTCCATATAAAATGAGTCAAGGTATACATGGTCATCCAACATGAGATAGAGGTTCTTATAGTGGACACCTCTTTTATATGGACCTTTTGGATCACTGGGACTAAACCAACCAATAGAAAATAGAGAAAAGATCATGCCCTCATTCCTTGCTCCTCTAGTTGAATGTAGACATCCTAGAGGTGCTCAAAGGGGAATGAAAAAGTGAAAGTAAAACATACAAATAAAATCTCATCATAGCTAAAATAGTTTCAATTTTAATTTCAATTTTTAGTGTCAAAGGATTGATGTCTAATGTTTGAATTTCATAATGTGTTGTGAGAAATCTCTTTAGTAGATGGATGAATTTAGATAGACACTATTGGGACAAATGATGGCTGACATGAGAAAGATCTTCTTCAAGAGGAATCTCATCAATAGACTAAGTGACAGTAGGCATACACAATTAGAAAAACTAGTGATTGGCATAAAAGAGATCCTTTAAAAAAAACATAGGGTGTTGCCCCCTAGACTATGACTAGTTTCAATCCATGTAGGTTTGACTAGAGTCTCAAAGATAACTGGGAGTGTATGCATGAGCAAAAGAAGAAAACTAAAATGGAAAGAAAAGAACTCAAAGTGGGAAAATGATTGTACAAAAGCCAAAAGGTGTGCTATGAGATGGAGCATTTGAAACAAGAGGCACCTGCTTACCAAGTTTTCACCTTCTTGGAAAATATTCTATTTTTGCTACCATGATTCCTATTTGCTAGGTTTTCATCAATGGCACTTTTCATCTTTCCAATTTTTAAATTTAAAAATAAAAAAATTTAAAAAAATCTATTTTGGTATTATCAAGATGCCTATTGCTAGGTTTTCACCAGGATAATTGATTTTTTTAGGACTTTTTGCAATTTTTAGACTTATTTTAGGACATTTAGATATGTACAAAGAGCTTCAAAAGAGCATAAGCTATAGAACCTTTTTAGATGATGGGTGTTGATCATCTTCTTGAGTAGCTCTCCTTTATTAGTTGAGAGTTGATAAGTGCCTAATCTAAATACTATAGTAATGATGTATGGACCAACCCAATTTGGCTCAAACAGTCCCTTCATTTAGATATGTACAAAGAGCTTCAAAAGAGTATCATCTATAGAACCTTTTTAGATGAAGGGTGTTGATCAGATCCTTTAGTAGTTCTCCTTCAATATTTGAGAGTTGATAAGTGCCTAACTTGAATACTATAGTAATGATATATGGACCAAGCTAGTTTGGCTCAAACTTTCCCTTATGTACCCAATATTGCTGAATCTTAGGGTTCTCCCTCAAAATGAGGTCACCCACTTGGAAGTCTCATGTTTTAACTTTATTATTATATATCTTGGACATCCACTTTTGATAAGCTTGTAGATGATTTAACATCACTTGTGAACATTCATCCAGTAGTTCTAGCTCTTATAGCTAAGATATTCTATAGTCATCATTAGTAATGAGGACCTTTAGAGAGACTCATAGAGTTAGAATCTGAACCTCAATTGGAATGACAACATCTACTCCATATACCAAAGCAAAGGGCATTATTCCATATCTATTCTAATACTTCTTCTGTAAGGAAATAGAGCCAAATTGTTTTAAAGGTGCTAGTCCCTTCAAGATTTGTTAACTATGTGATGTAGGATTTTAAGAATAGCCTTATTGAATGCTTCTGCTATCCATTACCCTAGGGGTAGTATATGGAAGACCAATGTTGTGTGATTTTGAACATTGAACATTGTTCTTTCAAATATTTATTTTTAAATTTTCCCCATTGTCAGTGATAATAGATGAGGGTACACCATACCTATAGTTGATGTAGTTGAGAATGAACATAGCTACAATTTTTCCATTAGCCTCTACAAGAGGTACTACCTCTACCCATTTTTTGAATTAGTCTATAGCTATTACGATTAACTTGTGTCCATTCAAGGAAGAAGGATGAATCTAACCCACAAAATTTGAAAGCCCATTGTTGGAATGGCCAAACTGTGATGAACAAAATTAACTCTGTAGATGGAGTGTGAATTAGATTTTTGTGGAGTTGACATAGCTTATAAGACTTATCATTTTGATTGTCACTTTCTCCATTTCTAGCCAATATTAACTAAATCTAATAAGTTTGTAAGCCAAGGATAGGCTATTTGAGTGTGATCCACAAATTCCTTCATGTATCTTAGTTAACTCATGTTTTGACCTTTTAGATTCTAGAAACCTAAGGAGTGTACTATCAAGACCTCTCATAAAAAATTCCTTAGCAATGATGACATACCATGAAGAATTTCTAATAAGGTGATGTTTCTCATTCTAGGTCAAAGTATCCATAAGAATCTAGTCACATACATAGGAATATATGTGGTGATAGCAAGATGAGTCATGACCTATTATAGGATAGATCATTTGGGATTTAAAGGAAGTATAGGTAGGGTAGGATAATGTCTCCACCAAGAACTCATGTCAAAAGTCATTTTCTTGCATTTGTAACATAGAAACCAAGGTAGCCATTGCATCAACTAGCTTATTATATGGTCAAGGAATCTACTAGAAAGTAACATGAGAAAAGTACTTCTTCAAATCCTCAACCATTCTTTTGTAAGGCATAAAATTTAAATATTTTCTCTAATAAATATCATTAACTTGGTTGATCACCAAATATGAATCTCCAAAGATGTTCAACTCATCTATCCTCCATTCAACATAGATTTTCATCCCATTGATAATGATGTAGGAGCATCTTGGGTTGCACTGTTATTTTGCATGTCTTCAATTTTCCTAATTTTTTCCAAGTTGTAATGTCTTGCATTGTCAAGTTCTCAATGGGTGCCAAGCATTTAGTGTATGTCAAGCTTCCTAGTTGATGTCGAGTTCATAGTTGTTGATAAGTAGGAGATGATTTCCACAGCTAGTCAAATTGTGATGTGAATATCAGGATTTAACTGTGTGATTTTGAGTCAAACTTGATGACCCATGTTTCATGAGTAGTGATTCAACATGAATCCATCTCTCATGACAATAAATGGAACACTTAGCACTCATTGGATCTAGGTGATGCTCACAGGGGTGAAGCACCGGGACTTCCCGGGAGGTCACCCATCCCAGTACTACTCCAGCCTGAGCGCGCTTAACTACGGAGTTTCCTCCACAGTTAAACCCAAAGCTTGCAACCCCATTTGCAAAACCTTCACCAAGTGTTGTGCCTTATGAACCATTCATTAGAAAGCCCCTTAAGCTCATCAATTGATAAGTAGGAGATGATTTCCACAGCTAGTCAAATTGTGATGTGAATATCAGGATTTAACTGTGTGATTTTGAGTCAAACTTGATGACCCATGTTTCATGAGTAGTGATTCAACATGAATCCATCTCTCATGACAATAAATGGAACACTTAGCACTCATTGGATCTAGGTGATGCTCACAGGGGTGAAGCACCGGGACTTCCCGGGAGGTCACCCATCCCAGTACTACTCCAGCCTGAGCGCGCTTAACTATGGAGTTTCCTCCACAGTTAAACCCAAAGCTTGCAACCCCATTTGCAAAACCTTCACCAAGTGTTGTGCCTTATGAACCATTCATTAGAAAGCCCCTTAAGCTCATCAATTGATAAGTAGGATATGATTTCCACAGCTAGTCAAATTGTGATGTGAATATCAGGATTTAACTGTGTGATTTTGAGTCAAACTTGATGACCCATGTTTCATGAGTAGTGATTCAACATGAATCCATCTCTCATGACAATAAATGGAACACTTAGCACTCATTGGATCTAGGTGATTCATAGTTGTTGCCGAGTGTTCTTTGGTTACTAAGTCATCCTTTGGATGCTAAGTTCTTGTGGTTTTTGAGTTTGTATGGTTGGTGAGTTCATTTTTATGTTGAGTTCATGTGGATGCTAAGTTTGTTTGGATGTTTAGTGTCAATATTTCGTGGAGCCTTTGTTTGCTATGTTGTCTATATGTGGTTCCCTATTAGGCCAACCTTTGAATTTAATTTAGTGTTAGATATATATTGTGATCCAACTTATGGCTTAGCCTAGCAATTAACATGGGAGTTTATTTAGTTGTATTTGTAACATGTTGACTTGTGGTTGTGCATGTATATAAGAGACCTTGGTTAGAGTCTTAGAACATAGAAACTTAGAGAGAAGGAGTAGAATGCAAAGTTGGATCATTGGAGATACTAATTGAAATTGATATATGGCCATGTAATTGATCTTTGGATGAATATATGAATGAAAGCTTTTACTTCCTCTATCTCCCAATTTTCTTGTACCTATTGTTATTTCCATTATTTTGACTCTGTACAGGCGATTTGGATAGCTAGGTGTGCTTTTGGCCCTAGTTCTTCATACCTCCTTGCATCAGGTGGTATTAGATCAGAGGTTCATCCTTGTGGAGATTGGATTGTGTGGAACCCTAAGTGAATTTGGTTTGTGGGGTAGCAGATCTGAGGATTTGACCTACAACTTGTAAAGGGTTACAATCTTGCAGGAACTAATTTGTAAAGATGGTTCAAGATAGAGGAAATGTTGATAATGCAATATTAGATATATTGAGACAAATTGCAGCCATATTAGATGTTTTCAAGATAGCCTAGAGGACAGGAGCACATCTTGATGATGCAAGTGATGATGAAGCAGTAGCACCAAACCCTAATCTAGAACCTAAAGAAGATCAAGATGAAGCAAGGTTGTTGAGAGTATTGTCTAGAGAAAATTCAAAGCCTTTTGTAGAAGTTGTTCCTCATGATGGGAAATTGGACACCAATGCTATGCTGGATTGGATCTCTAAAATGGAGTTCTTTGAGTATGTAAATACTCCTAATAATAGGATGGTGAAGATTGCAGTTACTAGGTTGAAAGGACATGCCTCACTGTGGTGGGAGCATTTGTAAATTGATAGACAAAGGAGAGGAAAGGAGAAGATTAGAACTTGGATGAAAATGGTGAACAAGGTAAAGAATAAATTCCTTCCTTATGATTACCAAGTTAGCTTTTTGAGAAAGATGCAAAATTTAAGAAAAATAAATATGATTGTGAAGGAGTATACTGAGGAATTCTATAGATTGGACATCAGATCTAGAAATATGAATGATGATGTTGAGAAAATTGTAAGGTATCTAAATGGATTGAGATCTAAAATTCAAGATGAGATAATTTTTGTGAAATTGGAAAGTGTGGAAGAAGCATACCAATATGCCTTGAAAGTTGAGGAGATCTTGACAAAGAATCATGAACAAAGAAAAAGAGGTAGAGGTGGTAGATTCTAGAGAGGTAGAGGTAGATCTTATGGAGAAGGTGGTAGATTTGATAGTTCTATGCAAGATAAAGGGAAATCTGAATGGAAGAATGATGATAAAGGCAAGACCGACTAGAAAGGTGATGATTCCTACTGAGAAGGTATTGGTTCTTATCGAGGAAGAATTGATTCTTATTCTAGAGGTAGTATTCATGATAATTGTTTTAGATGTGGTAAAGAAGGGCATATATCCTTTGAGTGTAGATCCTATGAAAGTGGGAAAGGTAACAAAAATGTTGTGATTCAAGGAGATACTGAGGGTTCACCAAGTGGACCTAAGGTTGGTGGAAATCTAATGGTAAGAAGAACCTTATTTAATAAGGGAAGTGATGATGAGCCTATCCTAATGAGAAGTCTTTTCAAAGTTAGATGTAAGATGGATGGAAAATACTGCAAGGTAATCATTGACATTAGAAGTTCTACAAATTTTGCATCAGAAGAGCTAGTTACAAAGTTGTAGTTGTAGAGGCTAAAGCATCCTAAACCCTATCATGTTTCATGGATCAAGGATGAGCATAAGATATTGGTAAGCGAGAAATGTATTGTGAAGTTCAAAATTGGAAATTATTTTGATGAAGTTTTGTGTGATATTATGCCAATGGATTTTTGTCATATTTTGTTGGGTAGACCTTGGCAATATGATAGATATGCTATACGTGATGGAATATTGAATCAATATTCTATTTGGGTGAGTGGGAAGAAGCAAATATTATTACTGTTGTCACTTATGTTTGCACCCTTGTCCAAAGCCTATGCATGAGGATAACCTAGTGAAACATGGAAAGAACCTCCAAGTTGTGGGACTTGAACTATGAGGTTGAGTCTCTAGAGAAGGCCAACTTCCTCTTACTATCAGGGTGCACCTAACTACTCTTGGAGAGTAAAAGGGAGAAGGAATGCATGAAAAGAAAATCTACCTATTCTAATCTAGGGAGGTGATGCACCAAAATAGAGTGTTCGGACCAATCTCTGCCCATACATGCATTACAGAACTAGAATGAAACTAAGAGTATACACATTCAAACTTTCTTGAATCTAATAATCACATGCAAATTAGAAAATCCAAGATGAATGACACAAGGAAAGTGATATTCACTTATATTATCATTCATAGATCCAAGGAGATACAGTCATGCAGATCATATATCTCTACAAAAAACCAGTGAGAGGCAAAGAGTTCTTACACTTTCACACCAATGGCTGAAGGAGATAAGGTAGAATATTATTTAGTTCAAAGGCAAAGGGATTTTTTACACTGAAATTGCAGAGCAACAATAGAGAACAACAGAGAATGATCGACCCTAACAAAATTTACAAAAATTGCCTTTATAGTGTAGGCATAATTGAGATGTCCTCTAACTGTAATTACTTTGCAACAACCTACCATTAAGTCCGGCAAAGAATATTCATGGAGAAAATTTGATCTGGATACAGATCTAGATGCAATGATATCTGATCTTCTGTGTCAAATAATGCCTTGAGAGGACAGAAATGATGCCATTAAGCCATTCTGACTAGGTAGATGGAACAAAAAATGGGTAGTGGAGTGTCCCTCTCATTCTGCATTCATTTTGGGTTGGTTAGGATTGATTACAAAGATAAGATTTGCAAGATAACCCTGGTTTTCCATCATTTTGGCTCATGAATCAGCAAGTCAGTGAGTCAAACTAAAATTGCAAGCAAGATGAGCCATGTGGACCAATAAGCTTATTTTGTTTTGCCACCCCGTGGGTCCTCTTGAATTTTACCATGCCTTATGGACTAACCATGCCACCTTAACCCTGACCATGGCAGTCTTGCTAAAACCCTAACCGTGGCAATTATTTTAACCACTGTCGTTAACTATCAACATTACTTGAGCCACTAGGACACATGTCCTCCACCTGCCTTCCCACATTACTTAACTCCTCTGCAACTTTATCTTGCAGGAAAGTATTGATCATTGATATCCACGAGATCAACGATCAAGAAAATCCTTCATGTACTGCGCCTTGTTCTTGCCTTGGGCCCATAACACTTGGCACACATTTGGCATTATCCATACCATGCCTGGAAACACATGGCATCCAACTGTCAACCCATAGAGAAATTGGTCCCACAGAGACACATGGTGGCAAAGCACTTCCCCGCATTATCTATCTTTCGTGCATCTTGACCTTGCGGGAAAGCCTTAGCCACAGATTTGCTCACATTAGATGGCAAGAATCCTTCAAGCATCACCCTGTGAGAAGAGCAAGCATGTGATGTCATTTGGGATAGGTGTCACCAAGGCACATGCCTACAATAATTAAAGCCCTTTCATCTCCATCAAGTGAGAAAGTGCCAGCCCTTGATCTAGGGAGATCTGATGGTGCCCGTAACTTGTGTGTGGAAACTTGACAAAGACCCCATGTGACATCATGCTATCCATGCATTAGAAAGGGGCATTCCTACATGATTTAACTCCCCTGCATCTTCATCTTTCGAGCATGCGATGATCGTCGATCTGGGAAGATCTGGTGGCAAATAAAAAATTGCATCTTTGTGGCTTGCCAAAGGAAGATGGACCCACTTTCCATGTGGCACAAAAGGACTTGCCTGCAATACTTAAAACACTCGCATTTGTATCTTGCGAGGAAGTGCCCATCGTAGATCTAGCAAGATCTGATGGTGCTCAGAAAGTTGCACGCCAATGGGGAAAAATATTAAAAATACCCCAGGCATTAAAATATCATTAAATTTGGTGGGTAGCCATTAGATGGGCTAGATATTCAAATTTGAATTTGGTAGGGAGGCAAAATTGGATAACAATTACCTTTGATTAAAAGTCTAGAAGAGATTAATTGTACTTCTTTGAGAATTTGAATGGTTAATGGGAAATTTTTTGAAAAGGAAATGAAGAAGAATCAATTCTATTTTGCTATAATTTTGAGGATATTGAGTTGTGCCAATAGAAACCAAGTGCTAGTTAGTAGTAACTATGACAATTGATAGTATTGACCGAGTACCAAAAGAAATTGAAAGTTTGTTGAATGAGTATAAATATATTGTTGCAAAGGATATACCTAATGGTTTACCACTAGTGAGGAACTTATAAGTCATTATATGGATCTAATTCCTAGATCTAGTTTGCTAAATAAAACACCATATCGATTAACACCTACAAAGAATGAAGAACTTAATAGACAAGTGCATGAGTTGTTGTAGAAAGGTTTGATCAGAGAGAGTTTGAGTACATGTGTTGTACCTACTATATTAGCACCTAAAAGGAATGGAGAATGGAGAATGTGTATTGATTCCAAAGCAATTAACAAGGTCACAATGAAACATAGGTTTCCTATGCAGAGGATGGATGACATAATGGATTGTTTGAGGGGCAAAAAGTATTTTACCAATATTGATTTAAAGAATGGCTATCATCAGATTAAAATTAGAGAAGGTGATGAGTGAAAGACTACTTTAGGACAAAAGATGGTTTGTATGAATGGTTGGTTATGCCTTTTGGTTTGACTAATGCGCCTAGTAATTTCATGAGGTTGATAAATGAATTTTTGAAAAGATTCTTGGGTAAGTTTGTGATTGCATATTTGGATGACACTCTAATATTTAGTAAGACTAAAGAAGAACATCTTGAGCATGTTAGAAAAGTATTGTAGAGATTGAAATAGAAGAATTTGATGATTAATCTAAAAAAGTGTTCTTTTATGCAAGAAGAGATTGTGTATTTGGGATTTATGATTTCAACTAATGGTTTAAAGATGGATCCAAAGAAGGTTAAAAAAATTTTGGAATGACCTACACCTGAGAATATGGGTGAGGTTAGATCATTTCATGGTTTGGCTAGTTTTAATATGAAGTTCATAAGAAATTTTAGTTCTATTTGTAATGCTATGACTAAGACAATGAGAGGAGATAAAAAGGAATTCTAGTGGACTCATGGAATTGATAAGAATTTTGAGACTTTGAAACAAAAGGTTGTTGAGTTTCTTGTACTATATTTTCCTAATTTCAATAAGGTATTTCAAGTTGAATGTGATGCAAGTGGTAGTGCAATAGGAGATATATTGAGTCAAGAAAGAAAACATATTTCTTTCTTTAGTGAAAAGTTGAATGATGCAAAAAGGAAATATTATGTATATGATCAAGAATTTTATGCTATTGTTCAAGCCTTGAAGAAGTGGACACATTATTTGATTCCTAAGAAGTTTGTGTTGTATACTGATCATAAATCTTTACAATTGAATAAGAGACATATGAAGTGGATTGAGTACTTGTAGAGTTTTACATTTGTGATTAAGCATAAGAGTGGAGTTACTAATAGAGTTATTGATGCAGTGAGCATAAGATGTTCTTTTTTGACTAAAATGAAAGTTGAAGTTCTTGGTTTTGATGACATGAAAGAGTTGTATGATACTGATCCTAATTTTTTTGAGGCATGGAGAGAGTGCAAAGCACCAAACCTAATAGATCACATAAGTAAGTATCATGAATATTTTATTCAAGAAGGTAATTTATTCAAAGGAATTTAGTTGTGTATCCCTAGAAGTTTTATGAGAGTTAATTTGATTAAGGAAAAGCATAGTGATGGATTGGTTGGACATTTTGGAATTGATAAGACATTGAGTTTGCTGAAGGATAAGTATTACTGACCACATATGTATAAGGGTGTTCAAAAATTTGTAAGGATTTGTGGAGTTTGTCAAGTTACAAAGAGACCAAGTTAGAGTACTAGTTTGTATACCCCTATTACTATTCTTGAGAAACCTTGAAGTGACATTAGTATGGATTTTGTTCTTGGATTGCCTAAAATAGTGAAAGGGTATGATTCTATACTTGTTGTTATGGATAGATTTTCTAAGATGTCTCATTTTATAACTTGTAAGAAAACATTAGATGCTGAACATGTTGCTGAACTTTTCTTCAAAGAAATTGTAAGATTGCATGGATTACCAAGAAGCATTATTTCTGACAGAGACAACAAGTTTTTTGGTTTTTTTGGAAGGCTTTGTGGAAGAATATGGGTACTAAATTGAATTTTAGTCCTACATTCCATCCATAGATAGATGGATAGACATAGATGGTTAGTTGGTGATAAGCCAAGTAATTTGGTAGTGTTGGTACAAGCTGAGTTTTCTTATAATAATTCTATGAATAGGAGTAGAGAAAAGTCACCTTTTGAGATTGTTACAGGAATGTAGCCTATAGGAGTATCAGATTTAGGGGATGTTGCTAGTGAAGAGAAGAGAAGTGTTGTAGGGGAAGAATTTACTGATTTTATGGAGTCTTTACATAAGGAAGCAAAATTGAGAATGGAACAAAGTAATTAGAAGTATAAGGAGAATGTTGACAGGTCTAGAAGACATTATGTTTTTGACATTAGTGATGAGGTGATGGTTCATTTGAAGAAAGGAACATTTCTTATTGGAACATACAATAAGCTAAAAATAAACAAGTTTGATAGTGGTAATGCATATGAAGTTGAGTTACCTGATGACATGGATATATCCTTTATATTGAATGTTGTTGATTTATACAAATATCATGAGTTAGAAGATGAAGTGGATGTATCAAATGATTATCCTAAAAAAAGGTTGAAGAAGTTGAACAGATACTAGAGTAGAGAGTTGGTAAGAGCATGAGAGGGAAAGACTACTACGATTATTTGGTAAAATGGAAAAATAGACCTAGTGAAGATGCTACATGGATTTCTCAATCTGAGTTGGATTTAACTCAAGTTGTGACACTTGCATGATTCAGGAGAATCATTTCTTTCTACCCTAGTTGTATGATGTAGGAGCATCCTAGGTTGTATTGCTCTCTTGCATGTTTTTAGTTTTCCCAGTTTATGCCAAGTTGTAATGTCTTGCATTGCTGAGTTCTCAGTGGGCATTGAGTGTTTAGTGGATGCTAAGCTTCCTAGTTGATATCAAGGTCACAGTTGTTGTCAAGTGTTCTTTGGTTGATGAGTTATCCTTTGGATGTCAAGTTCATGTGGTTGTTGAGTTCATCTGGATGTCAAGTTCATCTAGATGTTGAGTGTCAATATTTCATGGAGCCTTCATTTTCCTAGCTTTTTGTGTGTGGTTCTCTATTGAGGCCAACCTTTGCATTTAATATAGTGTTAGATATCTATTGTGAGCCAAATTATGGCTTAGCCTAGCATTTAACATTAGAGTTTATTTAGTTTTATTTTCAACAAGCCAACTTGTGGTTGTGGATATATTTAAGAGACCTTGGTTAGAGTCTTAGAACATAGAAACTTAGAAAGAAGGAGCAAAATGTGAAGTTTGGTCATCAAAGATAGTAATTGAAATTAATATATGGTCATAACCTAGAAGGCCTTACAGCTGGGCATGTAATTGATCTTTGGATGAATATATGGATGAAATCTTTTACTTGCTCTATCTCCTAATTTTCTTGTGTATGTTGTTATGTGTTGAATCTGTGTAGATAGTTTAGGCTAGGTGTGTCCTTGGCCCTAGTTCTTCATACCTCCCTATGTAAAATCAAGGCTTCATATTCAACAATGTTGTTTGTACAAGGAAAAATAATATTGTACACCTTGGGTAAATGTTATTTTTCTGGGGTGATGAATAGAATTCCAACACTAGACTCTTGTTGTGTGGATCCATCAAAGAACATAACCCATGTTTGGTGTGTCAACAATAGAATAGACTCATTAGGAAATTCAATGTTCAATGGTTGGTGACTGTACAATGTTGCTTCTACCAAGTTATCAATTATCACTTTTCCATTGATGTATTTTTGTTCAACATACTCAATGTTGAACTCACTTAGGATTACAACCCATTTTTCCAATTTTCCTATGAGAGTAGCTTTGCCAAGAAGATACTTTAAAGGATCATTTTTTGCAATAAGTCTGGTGGTGTGAAAAAACATGTAATGTCTCAACTTGTGGGAAGAAAAAAAAAGCACTAGGAAATCTTTCTCAATGATACTATAATTCATATCATACAATACCAATATACAAATAACATAAGAAATAGCTCATTCCTTACTATTGTGATCTTTTTGAGCTAGTAAGATGCCTATAGATAAATTCATTTTAGAGATGTACAAAATGAGTGGCTTCCTATAGATGGGAGGTATTAGTATAGGTAGGTTAGCAAGATACTATTTGATCTATATTAAGTTTTGATCGCAATCCATATTCTAGTTGTATATCATACCCTTGTGTAAAGTCTTAGTGAAGGATTATGATTTATCTACTAACTATGATATAAACTTGTGAATAGACTAAAGTCTTCCCTATAGCTCTCTCATTTGACTAATGTTTTTAGATGGAGACATCATGATAGCTTGAAAATTTTCAAGATCTACCTTGATACCTTTTGCATAAATAATGTACCCTAGCAACTTTCCTAATGTGATGTCAAAAGCACACTTCTTAGGATTCATCTCAAGACTAAATTTTTCCATGTGATCTAAGATGGGTCCTAAGTCTTCAAGATGAGTTTTTTTATAGCATACTCTTAGATAGAGTACCATCAATATAGTCTTCCATTATTTTATGGATCATATCATGGAATATTATTATGACTACTCATTGATATGTTGCACCAGCATTCTTTAAACCAAATGGCACAACATTCTAGCTAAAGCTCCCCCATGCACTGGTAAATACAGTCTTTTCTTGGTCTTTTGATGCAATCTTGATTTGGTAGTAGCCAAAGAAACTATCCATTAGTGAGTACATTTCATACCTAGTTATCATGTTCATTATCATATCAATGTTACATAGTGAAAAATCATCCTTAGGGCATGCTTTGTTGAGGTCCTAGTAATCAGTGTAGAATCTAATAGATTTGTCATGTTTCAAGATTAGATCTATATTTGATATCCATTCGGCATAATCAATGACTCAAATGAATCCAACTTTCATTAATTTTTCTAATTTAGCTTTTACAAGAACTGCCACATGAGGGTACATCTTTCAACTTGTCTGTTTAACAGGTTTCAACCTTAGTGCAATGGACAAATGATGCATGATAGGATCAGGATTTAAACCTAGCATATTTGAGTATGTCCATTCAAAATTGATCTTATTTTCTTGAAAGAAAGTAGTGAATTCTTCTTTTCCTTAGCAGATAATGATTGTGTGAGATGTATGATATGTGAATGTTCTCCAGTACCTAGATTTACTAGTTGTGTTGGTTCTATCAACACTGATAATCATTCTTAAAAGTGATTCAGAATTTCATCAAATATCCCATCCTTAATCACCTTAGAGAGGTTTTCACCTTTCAATATGTCTTATATTTTTACCATTTTAGGCTATGATACTTCCACAATGTGGTTTTCACCATTAGAGCACCTATTATTTTTCTTTTAATTGTATGACTAATATATTTGACGTTAGCTTCAATCATTTTGACATTGTGTTCTCTAGTGGAAGACATTACTGGTTTGACAATATGTAGGTAGTAAGCAAGAGCAGAGTCATTCTAAAACATGGGGAATTTGCTAGATATAGTGTTTGAGTTCCACTCTATTAGCTCAAGATAAGTGAGTAAAAGAGAAGTGGTGGTTTGATTGCTTTCATAGTATAGTCATCAAATGTGCAAACAAGTCAAGACTTAGAGCAATTTTGTCCAAAGATATGTTTGAATTCCTATGAGTCCTAATGACATCAATCAAAGACATATCAACATTAGCAGGGTCAAACTCATTAGAACAAACCCTAGACTCCTCTCCTATTTTGAGTTGGTTTTATATATGTGAACTCTATCAACATCCTAATCGAAAGTTGCATTTGAGAGGTAATCAAATTCATACTCTTGAGAATTAATGTGTTGGTGTTTGAAAACTACCAGGTTACAAAATACCTAATACCAGGATGTAGAAGACAAAATGAGCCTAAGGACTAGCTAGATCCCATATTCAATAAGATTTTCTTTATATCTGGACCAACTTCAATAGAATCACAAGATTCTCTACACTTTAGGCTCTATAGGGCTTTCTCCTTCAAAACTACTTTCATTCACACTCTTCTTATTAGATTTTCCCCTTATAGTAGAAAATGGTCAACAATTCTTCTTAGATTTGTAATGACTCCTTGATTACAGTAGCTAACTATATTTTAGAGGGAAACTATTACAAATAAGTAATGACTAGTAGTTTTGATTCTTTATATAGAAAAGTAAATATTAATTTGATTTTAAATGTGCTTTATGCAACCACATGAATTTATAAATTTGTACATGAATTGATGATTAGTGCCTTATCCATTGTTATATAGAGTCTAACCAAAAAAATTTGACCTAATTAATTTCCTTGCAATTAAATTTATCAGTAGTTAACCCTGAATTTCATTCTTATGATATCCCTCCCATACATCTAGAAACCCTATCAATTTATGAAAGCATTTACTTAACTCCTTGAATTAAAAGAAATCAATGAAAAAATATACGACCCATCCAAGTTGCATTAAAATAAAAGAAGCTTGTTCATTTCAATCACAAAATTATAGACACATGGAAATGAAGACAAAACTCAAAGACACAAATAATCCAGAACCTTCATTTGTATTAATTTTCCTTGAAAACAATACATTACTGGTATAAACTCAAGAATAACTCAAGACATGAAAAAACTATCATTCAAGGTTCATTTTTATTCCTAGATGACAAAATTGAATACATCACAAAAAATTGGACAAAGACTAATTAGACTAACTGCAAAATAGCATAAATACTAAAATTGTATAGACTTTGGACCCTCACTCCACATCTTGGAAATCCTTTTATAGGAAATATTGTAACAAGCTTTAGATGGGAGGGCACATGTCAAAAATTCAATGGAAACAAAATACAAAGATATTCCATATAGTTACATTGCAAACATTCTTTGTACTTTGATCAAAATTTAGGATGCAGTTGCAAAACTGATAGGTGGCACTTTCAACAAGTGTCTTTAACAATATTCTATTTATCCTCAAGGTCCTATCACTTTCTTTTCCTTTTCTTTGTTCCTTTTGTCTCTTCTTCCTCTAACTGCATCCTTATGTCATTTTAGTCACTATAATCGGATGGTAAAGCTTTAATATCTACAATGACTTCCCAAATGGCTATGTCTATGTCCACATCAGGCTAGGTGGCATCCCTAACTTCATCTAATTCTTTGAGGTTGTATTCCATTTGGCATCTATTATTGCCTTAATCTCTACAATTATCTTTGACATCTTAGCTTCTAGCTTATTAAGTATGTCAATCAAATCATAAACTACTACTACACCTACCTCATCATTGCAATATGCCAAGAATCCAGGATGATTCAAAAGATGTTGACCATTCCACCCAGTTCTTTACTCTTCCACCATTATCCAAAATTGTAGGCAAAAAAGTGGGTGCTCTTGTGGCAATTACTTTATTTTATTTTGGCATACAACTCTGAATGTTATATGCTAGAAAATCACTTCAAATCACTCTAGAACTTGAATTCTTCTTTGAAAACTCAAAGAATTATACAACTAGTGATGAAAATCTCTGTGTCTTTTAGAGTTTATCTATCTCTACAACATGAGTGTGGCATTAATGGAATTCAAATCAGCACACTTCAAAACCTATCAATCTTCGAAAAGCTAGTAAAATCTTCATTTTTTCATATTTCAAACTTCCATCTCATACCCTTTTTATCTAGCTTAGGTATGGCTGTTGAAAATTGGTCTATGCATTAGGAATGAAATTTGTGATGTTGTGATGATCTATTTTGTCACTACTTTGCCATGGTTTCCTCTCTTCTTTGATTTCAAGCTGTGACCATGCGAATAAGGCTATCTTTATTGTTTTGAAACTTCACTTATCCTTTCCTTAACTACTAAGTCTAGGCCACAATGTTTTCATTTCCTTTATTTGCTTCTTTGCAACTATCTAACACTTTATCTATCTGACCAATGCAATCTAGTGATTACCTCTTTATTCATTACTTCACATCTTCACCACAATTTAGAATCTAATGTCTTTCATGTTTTCAATGATGTGATGCTTTATATAATTACCTTGTTGCTTCCTCACAACCACTAGACATGGTTCTTACTCTAACTATGTGATGTTGCACTAACCATTTTCCTTAACTACTACTTTATCTCGCAACATTGCAACTCAAAATTTTAATTTCCTTTGAAAGCTTGTGAAAGTGTGATAAATAGTTGTTCACCACTTTTCAACTTAAATTATTAATAGAAATGAAACCATGTGAAGATGTGATGATTACCTTTAACTGTAATATTTTCTTTCATTCAAAAGTTTGCAACTTCGTTTCTTAACTACATCTTTTGACCCATGAAGACATGTTCAAGAGAAATTTGCTACTTCATAGTTTTGACCTCAAGTCAACTTTTACTACTTATGATGCTATGATTTATTTGACCTTAACTATTAGGTTATTGTTTGCACACTGACAACTATCAAATACAAAGCATTTCTAGGACATGCAATGTTGCGATCACCATTTATACTAACTACCACTTTAGTTTGCAATTTCACTACCACAACATCTTAACCTAAAATAGTCCTTGTAATGTTGTGATGGTTTGAATTCTGACTACTTGACTACTTTCCTCGCCATCAAAATTTAGGCTTTCATTTTATTTCAAACCCTTGTGAAAGAGAAATGACATTTTCTTCTAATCATCAAATATCTTCACAACTTCTCAACTTAAAATATTAGCTTACAACTTAGCTGCAATCAATTGTCAACTTTACTATTTCCTCTATTTTCACTACTTGGCAACTTTAATGCTTAATTTAACAAGCGACCTTGCAAAGGTGCAATTATGAGCTTTTGCAGCCACACTACCTTAACCTAAGTTTTCTTTTAACCACCTGTGAGCATGTGATAATCTTAAAAGATAACTACTATTGTCTTTCACATCCTTGCAACTCTATCTTCAAGGTTTATCTATCTTTTCAACTTCTCAACTTCAAATTTTAGCTTACATCTTACCTGTGTGACACTGTGATCAACCATCAACTTTCATTGCTTCACAACTTTAATGCTTAATTTAACAAGTGACCTTGCGAAGGCATGATTATAGGCTTTTGTAGCCTCACTACCTTAACCTAAGTTTTCTCTTAACCACCTATGAGCATGCGATAATCTTAAAAGATAACTACTGTTGTCTTTCACATCCTTGCAACTCTATCTTCAAGGTTTATTTGACTGCCTTCAATGGAGCGGTAATAATTTAAACTCAATTACTTTTATTGACAAGACAAATCCTTAAAAATTGAAAACATAAGTTACTCTTAACTACCAGTGATGGTGCAATACCATGGACTTTGACTATCAGATACTCTTCATAGTTTTACAACTTGAAATGTACTCAATGCTTTCTAGCCGATGACCTCGCCATAACTTTTTGAAGCTAATTATTTCCTTTTCATCACAACCTCACAACTATAAACTCTAATATGTATTTTAGCCCAGAAATGTTGTGATAACCCTCTTGTTGATTTCTTCCTTCTATTTGTAGCATCACAACTTAGACTTTAGAGTTAATCTGAATGTTTGTGATCATGCATTGATCCAAATTTAGATTGCCACTTATGTCCTTCACACCATCACGACTTGAATTTCTTTAAGTCGGTATTGATTTACAATGATGTGATCTTTGTTATATCACTCCTTCACAACCTTAACTTGATAGTTAACATAGACAACTATGAAGCCACACTAAACTAACGATAGAACATTTGGCATCCTTGCATCCTTCAACATGATTGGTGAGTAGATTAGAGTGATGTTGCGATTATTTGACTTTTTCAACATCGCAACTTAAGAAATAAGAAATGCATGAAATATAATGCAGCAATACTTAGGGATATAATTTCATAAGAAATGTTTTTTATCTATCCCTATTTGGTGCTTCAAGTCAACTTACAAATATTTCAATAAGACATAAAATATAACTTTATTTCGTAGTTTTTTATTATGAGAAAAATAATATTGTTAGAAACTCTAAGAAAGTTAAACATAATTTCTTCCTAATTTTCATAGAATATCACAATATTTTTGGAAGGTGAAAATTTAGGCCATCAATTGCTCTATCTAGGGATGACGGATAACTTGTATCCATGTAAGAATTCAAAATTTATGGACTAAGAAGACCACATACTTGATACAAAATCTGACAAATTCTTTAAAGAGCATACCTGACTAAGTAGAGAAAACACAAAACCACATAGGAAAACACTATACAAGGATTTACAAAGGCTTTACAAAATTTATAGAATGTATAGAAAACCCTAAGCTATTCATGGAATTTTAAGTGTTTTTACAAAAATACCTCTTCAAGAATAGTCCATGTATTGATAACTCAAAAATATCACTGGCTAGTTCTCTTATGAAATAAGAATCTTCACCTTTATTTCCATGGATTAGATAAGGACCAAGCCAGATGGGATCAAATTTACCATGCTTGCCTTTGTCTTTCAATTTAGCATTCCATAATAATACCAAATCCTTCAGCTAAAACCTCCTATCTGATGCTTTGTTTTCATAGATATACTTCATCTATTCTTGTAACCTTGTTATGTAGAAGTATCCCTCGTCTCATCCAAATGTAAGATAGCATCCCTTCTTACTTTCATTTCATCAATAATATCTTCATTATAAACTTGGATAAAACTATACCTCTCATTTACATTGTTATGAGGCAATCTTGCCTAGATCCCATACACTAAATTAAAAGGGGCACAACAAATAGCCTTTTTCACTGTAACCTTGTATGCCCATCATGCTAGAGGCAACTTGGAATCTCAGGTTCTCTTGTTCTCTCCTAGGACCCTCTTGATAATCTTTAGCAAAATTTTATTATTAGACTCAACCTAACCATTTTCCTAAGGACTATAAGGTGATGTTGTAGATCCAGTGATGCCATATTTATTACAAAAACTTTTGTACTCTCTAAAGCACATGGCATTATCAGTGAAAATTTTTTCTAGGTATCCAAATCTAATAATGATATTATTGAATATAAAAAATTTAATGACTTTACTAGGTGTATTCCTAGTAGGAATTGCCTCTACCCATTTTGTGAAGTGGTCTGTGGCAACCAGAATCCAAGAATGCCCTCCACTAGACTTATTTGATGTTTCACCAATGAAATCAATACCCCACTGCTAGAAAGGTGCTTGCACCTCCACAGGCCTTAATGATAGATTTCCAAAAAACTTCAAGTTTCCACTAAATCTCTAACATGCATCACACTTTTTTACTAGCTCTTGTGCATCTTTAAATAGTATAGGCCACTAGAAGCTTATGGGATGCTTTTTTCACTATATAATGACCCCCACACAATCCTTCATTCATGTCACTCAAGATCTTTTTTTATTCTTCTACATTTGCACATTTCAGAAAAACACCTTCCATGTTTCTCCACCACAACTAACCTCTCACAATAATATATCTAATGGCCTACAACTTCAGAGCCCTCTTCTAGTTTTTAGTGAATCTTGATGGAGTTTTCATATACTATAGGTAAAATATTATACCTTTGTACCAGTTATAAGTGTCCATGTTACACTAATCACTCCTATAGTCATTAGCAAGTTGATTAATCTGATTTGCTTCTAAATTTGAATATCAATATTAAATTCCTAGATCTTATTAATCCATCTACATTTTCTCCTTGAAACTTCCCATTGTAAGAAGATGTTTTTTACTGCAACACTTGGAACAAATACAATTATGGTGCCTCCCATTAAGTAGCACCTAAATGCTTTTACAGCCTTATGCAATGCATAGGCCTATTTCTCATTTATATCATACTTAAGTTCTGCATCTTGAAAAGACTTACTGAAAAATACAATTGGCTATTCAAAACCATCCTCATTATTTTGTAGTAAAAAAAAAAAATTGTGTAAAAATATGCAAAGATAAATATTTGCATAGGCTTTGCATAATTTGGAGCTCTTAAAATAGGGGCATCCTTGATAGCCTATTTTATCTTATGAAAGGCCATGCTTGGTTCTTCATCCCATTTGATCTCTAAACCCTTCTTTAACATCTTAGAAATAGGCCTACTTATCTCAGTAAAGTTGGTGACAAATCTTCTAAGAAAGTTTATTTGTCTTAAGAATGATTGAATACCCTTTACATTCTTTGGCTTCTGAATTTTGTCTATGGCTTCAACTCTCTCAAGATCTATTCTAACTTCCTTTACAACTAAGTGTCCCAATATCTTACCCTTAGTAATAGTAAATTCACACTTCCTAGGATTAAGAGAGATACCAATTTATAAATCTCTAATGAATACATTTTCAAGGTGCATGCAATTATCATTCTCATATTTTGAGTAAGTTGTCAAGTCATTCTAGTATACTACTAAAAATTTGTTAATAATATCTACAAAAGCTACATCTATAGCTCTTTGAAAAGTAGCACCATCATTGGTTAAGCCAAATAACATTCTACTATAAACATAGGTACCCTAGGATGTTGTAAATGTAGTTTTATACTATTATGATTCCTTTATAACCACTTGGTTATATCCTAAGAAACCATCCATCATGGACATGAGTTCTGCTCTAGTAACTCTCTGCAACATTGCCTCCATGTTAGGTAGACCATAGTTGTCTTTTAATGAAGATATGTTTAATTTTATGAAATCAACACATAACCTGGTATCTCCATTCTTCTTCCTAACTAGAACCAAATTTGACACCCAAGATGAATGCCTAATAGGCTTGATGATTCTGGAATCTCTTAACTTTGTCAATTCTTCCCACATCTTGGCTACAATAGTGGGATTAATTGGTCTTTGCTTCTATCTAAAAGGCTTTGCACCATCCTTCAAAGGAATTTAATGTTGAAATAAATCTTCTCTATATTCCTTTAAATCATCATAGGACCAAGCAAATACATGTCTATATTTTCATAATAAACTAATCAATCCTTGCCTAATCTTAGGGGCTAACTTTTTACCAATGTATACCTTCTTAGGTGCTTCATTAGTCCCTAGATTTACTTCTTCTAGATCCTTAGCACTAGATTCTTTGTTTTCCACTTTAGATCTATCATGACTATCAAAGACAGTCTCCAAAATAGCCAACCCTTTTGGGATCTTTTTGGTTTTTAATTACACAACCCCCTGTCCAAATACGATTTCCATACCATAAATACTCTCTATACAAGCTGAACAATCAATTTCTTAGCCCCAAAACTAGTCTTCACAATTCAAAAATCTTATTATATCTTTGTCTTCTTCAAAGACTTGCTAATTTTGGATGTTATCAAGGATTGAGGATCTGGTCTATACTTCTACTTTTGATAGACTAGAAAAAGTTACATCATTAGGATTTATAGCAATATTTTCTAATAAGAATACCATTTTATTGTTACTTCTATCCTTCCATATTATCCCAAAAACATCATAGCATTCAAGCATATCCCAAACACCATTTCTATATTACTCCAATCTTTTATTCATTGAAGCATATAGTCCTTTGTCTTAAGAAACAATTAGTTCGTAATCACCAATGACATACAAGCATTTGATTCCATGTTTATGAGCTAATCTCAATCCTAGCAATAGAATCTCATACTCTGATATGTCATTTGTACATAGAACACTCAGAGTAAAAGAGAACTTATAAGTGCAACCCTTAGGAGAAATCAAAAGAATACTTGCCCCTAATCCCTCTTTCCAACAACCTCCATCAAAGTACATCATCCAACGATTCACCTTTTTCTAATTTTGACTTAGCTTCTTTTGCAATGGGTGCCTTGATCTTATCTTTACTTAATACCAATATCTTAGCCCTAAAAGCATTCACATTAGTATCTACAAAGCATCTCATATCATCTTCAACCTCTTGCTTAATCATGTAGATACTTTTGGACTCTCTATTTACCTTCACCAACTTATCTTCCATTTGAAACATTGCATGTGACAAATCACATTGTAGACTTCCCTCCATTGCTACACTCGATTTTCTAGATGATAACATGCCATACTGGGGTGGGATATCTACAACTAACACACTCATGGTTTTCTCCTTTTCAAGATGGGAAAGTAATTTGTAAGGTATTACATTTATGGTACCTATGATCATAACTCCCTTTTATACATAACATAACACCTACCCTAAGGAGTGTCCACTTTAAATCCTAATTCCTTCATTACCTTGTAAGGCATGATTGTATTAGACACTCCATAATCAATCATGCAGTTTTCCAATTTTTTCCATTAACAATGATACTTAGGACGAAAGGATTTACACTTCTTAGACACTGGTTCACAAAATCATCTAAGTACATAGGTGTAATTTGGGACACAACAACCTTAGATTATATTTTATTTTTAGGCTCATCAAGGATCTGATTGGTGTTATATTCATGATTAATCTTACTATCTATAACCTTGGCCCATGCAATGGCTTTACTCTTATTTTCAAGGATTCTTAATAGTTCTAAGAAAGGAACTTTTATTGTGATTTGTGATAATAGTGACAACATATCAATAGGAGGGATAGTAGAGTTATCAATTGACATATCTTTCACCTCCTTTTGCTTGTTAGATGAGCTTGGAGTATTCTAACCTTTTATTTCTCACTCATAGTAGTGATCACTAATGGTCCCTTTTCTTTCTTATTGTCATTAATTTGGATCTTAGGACCCCTTGCAATATCTTCTTTCTTGGCTTCCCATTTCTTATTAATGCTTTTCAACTTGATATTTCTCTTATCCTTTGGCTCGCTGACCTCATTTTTCTTTGGATTAGTTTTCTTAATAAAAACACTAGACATCTTATTACCTTCAGCCTTGTGAATCATACCTCTTGTTTATAGTAATCTGGTCAATTTATTCCTTAGTTGGCATTCTCAAGGTCAATTCATTTTTTGATGACATCATATTGCAAGTGGTATCTATTTAAGCTAATGAAAAATTAATCACATAGCTCCCAAGAATTGCCTATATGCAAATACCTATCACAGAAAGAGAGAAGAAAAAGCTATTGAGGCTGGAATTCCCAAATCCATAGATGAGACATTCTTGATGAGTAAAAAGAGAAATTGTTATTATCCAAAGTGAATGAATGAAATTACAAAGAGATCAATCCTTATAAAAGGAGATCAAACCCTAACAGGTAGAACCTAGGTTTCATGATAATAATTAATAAAATAATTGTTTATTATATGCCTAAAGTTTAACTTAAGTAAACTAGAGATAATACATGACTTAATAATTAAATCAAAATGATTAAATTAATAAGACAATATCTTATTACTCTAACACACCCCCTTAAGATAAACTTAGGGAGTAGCTAAAAACCTAGAAACTACTACTGAAAGCAAATTGGGTCCTGGCAACAAGGCCTAATGAGGTACCCAAGCACAACCAAATATTTGTAAAGAGGAGAAATAGACAAAACCACATGAGAAAAACCCTACTCCAAAAAGAGATGGAAAGAATATTCTAGAAGATAGGAAAAAAAGATGACCATGAAGAACACCACTAAAACAAGAAGCTACAAATATTGCCAAACTATTGATATGAAGAACCTCCACAATATAGAACATGACTAGATAGAGAAGACTAAGTTTGAAGAGCTGGTCAATCAAAGATAGAAGGTATCTTAATGACCTCCACAGATAAGAATGAAAGAATGTCTATATGGTAAATGATCCATCTCACCGAAATACAAAGGTATCCAACCACTACAATCTTCAAGTACATAGGATCAAATATTAAATACATAGCTCACTCCATTGAACCAAGAAAGAAATAGAACCAACATAAACCCCCATAATGTTGAGAGGTAAGACATGAACACTGAAACTAAAAGCAATATCTCCTGTAGAAAAAAGAACAGGAACATCAAGAGCACAAAAGAAGTAAAAATACCTATAATGGCATGTGTCTTTGACACATCATGAGGTTAATGTCATGGAAGGAACACTCACTTGACAAAGGAATATGGTGAATATGGCCAGCACAAACCCCACCAAAGAACTTTATAATGTAGTGCGAGTATAATAAAACACAAAGATGTACAATATCCCAAAATGCAATAGAGTGACACTTTATCTCAGTGCATTTGCAAAAATATTACAAAAGGATGCCAACAAAGATCAAAAGAGACATAAGGATGATACAATAGATAGTATAACCCATGAAAAATCATCTAAAATAACAAAATCAATCCCTAGACCTAAAACAACCAAGATATCTATCACAGCTCGAGATCTTTATGCTCTTGTTATGTTTATGAGAAGTTTGGCTTGGCTTTCATATCTGTGTTTTTTTAAATCTTTTAGAGGGTTTCATTTTTTAGAGTTTTTTGTATTGAATCTAAGGGGTCACCATTTTCTAGTGCACTTTGACCCAAATAGACATCACTGTTGAGCTCAAAGTGCCCAAAAACCCCTATTTTCATATAAAATTTGTCCAATTTGGATACAACTGAAATTTGAGGCTAAAAAAATTACTCCCAAATTGGGTATGTTCCCAAGGTAGTGATTTTCTAAATTTTTGGCACATTTCCCAATTCACCAATTTTCTAATTTTGCACACAAATTGAGCTTTTTTGGTTTGAGAATTGAGTTTTTTTGCACATTTCCTAAGGTAGAATTTTTTTTTAAAATTGGCATGCAAATCGATAGTTTTGGAACAGAAAATGAGATTTGTGTTTGGCATACAAATAGAGTTTTTTTGGGCACAAAAATTGAGATAGTTTTGGTATGGAATTGGCATGCTTCCTAAGGAAATTTCTAGTGCTGGTGGGTGTACCTTTTGAGGTATTTTTACACAGATCCCTCTTCATTACCTCCAAAAATAGGAATGTAAGAATGTCTATATGGTAAATGATCCATCTCATTGAAATGCATAGGTATCCAACCACTACAATTTCTTAGTACATAGGATCAAATATTGAATACATAGCTCACTCAATCAAACCAAGAAATTAATATAATCAACATAGCCCCATTATGCTGAGAGGTAAGACATGAACACTAAAACTAAATGCAATATCTCCTATCATAGAAAGAGAAGAAAAAGTTATGGAGGTTGGAATTCCTAGATCCATAGATGGGGCATTCTTGATGAGAAAAAAGAGAAATTGCTATTATCAAAAGTGAGTGAATAAAATTACAAAGAGATCAATCTTTATAAAAGGAGATCAAAACCCTAATAGATAAAACCTAGGTTGCATTATAATAATTAATAAAATAATTTATTATTATATGCCTAAAGTTTAGTTTAAGTAAACTAGAGATAATAAGTGACTTAATAATTAAATCAAAATGATTTCATTAATAAGGTGATATCTTATTAATCTAATAGTATCATCCTCATCCTCCTCATCTAAGAAAATATGTTGGTGTACTATATTACTGAAATGCCTTCTATCATGAACATCATATTCATTATCATTATATTCAGAAGTATTATTAGAATATGACCCAACTATATTGCATCCAACATCTTCAACTCCATCATCACAACCTAGTTGTTCTCCATTCTTTTTTTGATCAACAACAAATGATAAAGCAACAACACAATATCCCAATGCATGAGGCAATTGATAGATCATACACCACTGAGGGTCATCAATCATGTTGATAGACATCTTTTGTAAAGGTTCAGGTGTACTTCTCTCACTAGTATTCTAAGTAAGAGGAACAATAGGCTTCCCATCCTTCCATTGAGTGGTATAGGGAAAGTTTTGCATTCAATTATTCCTATTATAATTATTATTGAATGGGGATTTCTCACCAGTATTGCGCTTATTTGCATTGTATTCTAGTGGATTCATATTTTTAAGTAGGTTTAAAACTTGACCCATTGTATCCTCTTTAGGTTTCTTACCTACAATAGGCTTCTCACCTTCTTTCTTATTATTTCTTAGATTAAACAATTTTGGGTCATCTCTCCTTCAAAACTTACTAGAGTCTCTTCTATTGTTCTCAATATTCATAGACATGTTATAAGAATCTCTTAATTTCCTAGGATCTTTGTCTCTAAGGGTATAGGCCATCTTACTATCAAATGCATTGAAGTATGTAGTAAGACACACACCTTCACCAAGTCTCATCACTTGGAATAATTTGTACATTCCCTTCTGAAATCTTAGATTAAAGTCAAAGGTGGACTCATTTAGGCTCTTCTTAATGTTACTGAAATCATTCAACATAAAGCCAACATTGGTATTATCACCATACTACTCTTTGAAAAACTTTTATAAGTCACTTCATGAATTGATGTTGTCATTAGGCAATCTCCTAAACCAATCCTTGATATCCTCAGTTGGTGAATGTAAAAACAACTTCATTACAACATCATCCTACTCTACTTCATAATCATTGAGCATGTTAATGAATTTCCTTAGGTGCTCTTCACTAGCAATGGCATTGTTACATGAACATTTTATGACCTTATCTCTCAGATCATTGGAAATGGGATGGAAAAACCTAGGGATGCCTAGAAAAGACATTTGTTTATACTTCTCCATATAGATGGGCCCTCTCTGAAAACCAACAATAGTTGATGTGCTTGCTCCAACACCTTGGGTTTGGATAAGGGTTTGAGGTTGCTAAACTTGTTGATTTACATGTATCTAACTACTTGTAATAGAAGATGTGATAGGGATTGACTGAGATATGTTTCTTCTAATTATTGTTGCTACACAAGTAGGGACAAAGGTGCAACTTGTGAAGATATATTTTTCCAAGAAACTAAAGCATAATTAGGTTTAATAAATTGTATTTTCATTCTAGTTTCAGCTACTTGTGCTTCATTCTCAACTTTTTCAAGCACTTTAGCTAAGTCCTCTCTTTCCTTCTTAGTTTATGGCAAGATTTGAAAATTTGTTGGGAATAACCCAAGGCTCATTTATTTGGATCCCTACAACCTTTTTTTTCCCCCTTTATTAGGGTGTTTCACTATTAGGTCTATGATCTCAAGTTCAATAGGTTTATAAGGTTGGATTTGTGAGATAACAGGTCCTTCTTTTTCTTTTAGGAGATGTTCTTGGTCTTGGGCTTCTATACCTCAAATCTTCAACATCTCCAAATACATCTAAATACACTTTGGAGGATCTCTCTTCCAACTTCTTGTTTTACTCTTTTATAGTAGCCATTCTCCTAAGAAAATTATCTCTCTCAATGAGAGTGTTCATAGTAATTTTTTCTTTCTCCTTTTCCAAACGGATGTGTTTGACCTCTTCTTTAGAAACCCTTCTTTTAAGGACTTCTACTTCATAAATAAATTCATCATGGTTTGTGGTTATTGCTTCAGATTCTACAAGGTCATCGAAATCTATTAGGTTTCTCTCAATGTATGGGAATTGCCCAAGATTTGGTCTATTACATTGAAAAATTCTAGCTACAAATGTTGGTTCATTTCTTCTATAACATTTGGTTTGAAATGATATCTCCCATTGGTGATACCATTTCATCTTGGTAAAGCCCATTTGCATATAAGGTGTTGTGAAAATATTACCCAAGAGCCTAGTAGTTTCAGATTTAGAACTATGGGATGAAACCTATTTCTCAGTTAAGGGCTAGTATTGTGGGTTATCTTTGGGTTTCCATGTATGACTAGATTCCCCTTTCTTTTTAGGCCAATTCTTTTTACCACCCTTTGGTAACTCTGAACACAATGAGACATCAAGGTTTTCCCTTACATAAGTTCTCATATTCTTCCTTCTATTATCCATCTTTTACTTTAATACAAGCACTAGTAACAAAACTTAAGACTCTTGTCACCGCCCCCTAGGGACAAAATCTTTTATAATGGCTAAAAGACAAGAAAATTTACCAAAAAACTTTTCTAAAAATAGATCTGACAAAGGGACCCAACCTAGATGAATTAAATATTGTATACTTCAGGAATACAACTCTATATGGCTAATAAGGCACTTTGCATGCCCATTTTATGTCACACAACTTTTGTGGTACTAAAACTTTTACAAATTCTCAAGGTTTGTCACTCAAAAGCAACCAATACCCAAGCACAGATTTACAAGATAATAGAACTATGACTATAGATATGTGACTCACAACAGATATTCCAAAACTCCAAAGTTCATTTCTTTCATAGGATCCCCAATAGAGTCACCATTTTGTTGGTGTTTGAAAACTACTAGGTTGCAAAATACCTAATACCAGGATGCAGAAGATAAAAATGAGCCTAAGACTAGCTAGATCCCATATTCAATAGGATTTTCTTTAGATTTGGATCAAATTCAACAGAATCAAAAGATTCTCTACACTTTAGGCTCTGTAGGCCAAGTTGAGTGCACCTTAGGGAATGGAAATGATTCGATATTTTGATTTTTCCTTCAAAACTACTTTCATTCATACTCTTCTTATTAGATCTATCCCTTATAGTAGAAAATGGTCAACAATTGTTCTTAGATTTATAATGACTCCTTGATTACAATAGTTAACTATAATTTTGGGGGAAGCTATTACAAATAATTAATTGTAAGAATTTGGTATAGCTCTGATACCATGTAAGAATTTTCCTAAGGAAATAATTCAATGCCAAGATCAAGCAGCTCAGTAGATAGCACAAGAGAGAAAAATGAATATCAAATGAGAATGGATACCAGATGATTGGATTGATCAGATAATTGGATGAATACAACATAGAAGTGCCTTGTATATAAAGGCAATTGATATGTCTAGGAGTCATACAAGAAGATAAGAAACAACTAAGCACATGTCCACCAAGAGTGGATTGTCCTCCATTCTACATGAATGTAGTAGACAACATGTGCTCAATTGGATTTCAAAAAACTATGTCATCTACATGATAAATCATGTGAATATGAAAACTCCTAGATGTCTACATGACAACTAATATCAATATGCATTATCCTAAGTAAACTTAAGTAAAGTGTAAATAGTAAATACATATTTACACCAATACCCCCATTAAGTGCAACTTAGGGAAATGTACTTAAGCTCACAAAAGCTTGATAATAATGCAAGATAGGTCCCAACTACTAGATCATGTTAGGTACCCATGTAGATTATGAAAGTTAAAATGATATGCAATACAAACTCTCATAAAGTAGAGAAAGAGGGAAAACTACATGGGAAATTCCCCTCCAAAAAGAGAGATAAGTACAAAAAAAGAACATGAGAGAAGAAGACCTCATGTGAGGAAAAGATACCCACCATAAGAGAAAAGAAGAGGATGATAGACCAAATAATCTCCCCTCAATGTAGAATGTACACCCATGGTATATGTTCCAAGCTCAATGTAGAAACTCCTCTATTCATGTAGAATAATATTCCCTCCTTAGGAAGAAACAAAACCAAAGGTGTATGAAAGAAGCCTCCCTAATAAGTAGGAAGAAACTTCAAAATGTATGAAATCTCAAAAACCTACTCAAGTGTCCCCATGTCAATACTAAAATGTGCCTCCACCAAATCATGTGTACTATGCCACTCTACTAAAAAAGACAAATCAGGCTCAATTGAGGATGAATGTAGAACATGTATCAAAGACTCAAATATCTCCTCTGAAGAGAAAGTGACATCCTCCAACTATTGTATTAAAGGATCTACCATCATGTCAACCTCAAAAGGTTGATCAAGTAGAGAATGAAGATGAGGGTCAAAGTATTTCCTGGCAACAAATGAAGAAGGATCATTTTCACCAAAGAGAAGATGAATGTCATCAGTGCCTCCCAAATTTGCAATGTAGGACTCCACAAGAAAACTAAAAATGTCTATCAAGTAGTCATCCCATGGAACTGAGTCTAGAAGATAATGAATAGCCTATTGTATTGAATCGTGTGAATCCATGACTGTGTGAATACAATAATCATTAGGAATAATAGTAGGTGGAATATCAGTAGGAGGAGAAGTAATGGATGGCTCAAAAACTTGATCACGTATGATAACAACCAAGTTCAAGTAGCCAAAGTTCTCCTCAAAATCAAAATCATCACTAGAAGTGTGATCAAAATCTACTACAGAATCTGCTGAGAAAATCACTATCATAATAATGAGAAAAATCTAATAAGTAGTATAGCCTAGATGCATGATCAACCACCCCTGTAGAAATGATCTATCTAGTCTCCAAGTCTGGTGTGAATTCCACAGTAACCTAGTAGATAGAAAGAAGATTATGACTTAGGTGAGGTGCACACAACACATCTTTGAAGTATCCCTCCCCTTTATCAATAGTGTATTTCCCAATAACATTCATATAAGTATGATTTCCCATTAGATAGATGGACTATGACAAGGATCAAATGATGAAAACATAGACTATAAAGATGTCATATGATGAGAAACCTTAGAATCTAGAAGCCATCCCCCTGAATGTTGACTTGAAGTAGCTACTAAGGCTTGACCTTTTCCCATGTGATCCTTTCCTTTATCAAAATTTGAATGTGAAGAAGAGGGTGAACTAGTCATTCTTGAAGGTTGACTAATTTGATTCTTCTTGAGAATATTCTTGAGTTCATCAATTTCCTTCTTGTAACAAGTAAACACCTCCCTGGATGATTTACCCTTATTGTTGGAGTTTTCTTGTGGTGAGGAAGGTTTTTGTGTGGAGGTAGACTAATGTGTAGAGGAAGATTGTTGTGTGTCATCTTGTGTCTTATCCTTCCATTGATTTTGCTTCTTGTTGGAACTTTTACTACCTTGATTCCGTTTAGTAGCTACCAAGACTTTAGACCTAGAAGACTAGAGAATTCCCATACTCACTAACTTTTCATGTTCTAAGACAAAAATTCCTAAAAATGACTCAAATGAAGGCTTAGTGACCATTGTTAACTTATGAATATTATAACTTGAAACAAAAGCCATATATTTAGGAGGAAGATGAGTCATCACATGTTTGATCAACTTTCCATCCTTGATGGGTTCACCACAATCCTTAAGTTGTGCCCTATACATGTCTACTTGGGTAAGATAATATTTTATGGTGTTAAAATTCCTAGGATTCAATTTGATAAGATTTTCCTCAATGGTGTAGGCCATATCTTCATCTACTATCCCAAACAATGCTTCTAGTTTATCCCAAACTTCTATTGGATTGGTAATTTTCCTAATGTGATATTTGATAGGATCTATGATATTCTTTAGCAAGGTTTCTAAGGCCATCTCTTGTTTTGATTCCTAGTCTTCTTTATGAGAATCATTAGTATCATCATTAGGTTTCTTTGTAGCAACAGTTACATAATGTAGTAAACCTTTTTCAACTAATGATTCCTCTATCTTTTCTTTCCAAGTAGCATAATTATGTGGTTTTAATTTAGAAAAAAAACCCATAATGCAAAAGAAAGAGCATAATATCAATGAGACTAAAGAACATAAGACACACCCCCCCACCTCTCACTCAATCAAAGAATCCCCACCCCCAAAAAGGATGATTTGGCACTTTATATTTAGTACATGTACAATTGACCACTTGTCAAAATAGACCAAAGTGAACTTATATTGTTGATGGTTACAACAACAAATATAAATCTATATATGACTCAACAAGATAAGACACAAGACCTCTCAAGGATCTAATTGCAAGTGCCAAAATAGGCCAAAAATGACCAAATGTTGAAAGTACTATGTTTACTCTAAATTACTCCAAACTAATACTAGATTTGGAAAGTAGATGAAAAATCATGCACTTTAACAAAAAAATAGCACCTAAATATGTGTCCATATAAGCTCGAACGAAGCCTCTGAAGTTGTAAAAATTGGGATTTTCTATTTGTAGAAAACTTCAGGAATAGAGATCACAAACAACCTACACCAATGTGTAATCACAAAATTTTACCCGAAAATAGAAAAAAATTGCTCAAAAAAAGGAGTCAAAATGAGGGAGATATCACTATTTGAAAATCACCTCTATCATTATTTTTCCTAAATTGCTGCTGCTACAACTCAAAAAATCAAATGATTTACCTCAGATGTCTAATTTTGATGAAATAAAAGTTCATTTAGGGGTTTTTTGACCTTCTAAATGTGATGCCAACATTTTATTTTCACCAACAAGCTCCAATCTTGACCTACAAAAAAAATCTCTCCAACAGCTATGCAATAAAACTCCTATGGCTCTAATACCATGTAAGAATTTGGTATAGCTTCGATACCATGTAAGAATTTTTCTAAGGCAATAATTCAATACCAAGATCAAGAAGCTCAATAAATAGCATCAGAGAGATAAATGATGATCAAATGAGAATGGATATCAGATGATTGGATGAATCAGATAATTGGATGAATACAACACAAAAGTGCCTTGTTTATAAAGGCAACTGATATGTCTAAGAGTCATACAAGAAGTGTATATGGGAAAATATAACCTGTCAGGAGCACGAATAAACAAGAAAACCTTAGTTGTAATATGTGCATATAGAAGATTAGAAACCAAAGGAAATACAACTAAAATCTACTTAAGTTTAACAACTATGCAACCACAAATAAAAGTCCTTACATAAACTCAAAGTGTCTCAACAAGGGCACCCATAAGAGGCCTTGTTGGTGTGCTCAAGTGTGAGGGATATAGATGTGCTCTCCCAAACACAACTATTGAATCCCTTGAATGATAAATGATATGCAAAATGAGATGAATGAATCTAAGACTAAATGAATGGAGAATACCTTTAAGAAATGGCTATGAGTGAGCCAATCCTCAAAGAATTCTAGAAGTGAGATGGAAATGCAATGCAACAAAGAAACCTACAACATCATACTAACATAAAATCTAATGAAAATTATAAATCTAAGTAATATAAACAACTACCAAAGGTTAGTTCTAAGTATACAAATCTCTAAAAAGCTCTAGAATCACACTAGCATGATAACAATGCAAATGAGGGAGATGGAAAATGCTTGAGACAAGGGCTCTATTTATAGGCTTGAGAGAAGCCTTGGGGAGGTGGCATCTATGTGGCATCCATATAGGTGCCACAAGGGAGACATGGAGACAAGTCATGCAAAGGTTAGCATTCAAAGTTTGCTCACACATGTGTGAGAAAACTTGAAGGAAGGAGTGGGGGACAAAGGTGTAAAAAGTGTGGAAGGCATGAGAGGTGTGAGAAGTGTGAAGGGTTCCTCACACATGTGTGAGCACACACTTAGGACCTAAAAGGGGTTTAGCAAGGTGTTTAGGATAAATAAGTGGGATTAAGTAGTGGGTAGGCTTAGAAGTATGGAAGTGATGGGTGTAGACTAGATTTTAGGATAAGTTTAAAACTAAATTAAATAAGATTTAATTTAATCATAGGTTTAGATAATTTAATGGAATGGAGGGAATTAAATAAATAAGATTTATTTAAAAGGGGATTTATGGAGCACTATGTATTAAATAAATTTAGTACATTAGGGGGGAAGTATTTAAATTAAATTTAAATACATTAGGAAAGTGAACCTATTTAATTAAATAAGTAGAAGAATATGACCAATATAATTAATTAGTAAATAATCATCTATAATGTCAAAGGAAATATTAAATGAATTAATATAGTTTTTAGGACAATTTTAAGTGTGTACATTTTGCGCCTCTTTGATGTGATGTTGAGATGATATTATATGAAAGAAAATAAAATATAGGTTGCCCTAGAAAGGATAGGAGTCCTAGGAGTGGTGTTTAAGTGACGACGGAGGAGGAGGGTGCCCCCTCGCGAAAATAGTGCAAAAACAAAATTTTGGGCATTTTTTACAAAAAGGTCTTTGGAAGAAAGAAAATGGGAAGAAAAGGGGATAAATAAAGACTTTGCATGATTTGGGGATAAATAGGGGATCAACATAGCTTGGAAACAACACGGGCTCAAAAGGGGGCCTTAGAGGGCCTATATAAGCCTCCAGGAGGCTCAAGGAAGGGTCATTTGCATACCTAGAGAATAGAGAACCAGAGAAAATGATGGACCCTATCGACAAATTATAGCTTGGAGAGTGTGTTTGGGAGCACCAGAGATCAGTAAAAATGGGCCCATTAGTGAGTCAACTAAATTGTCTTGTCAAGTTTTTGATTTCATAGGTTAGTTTCCATTTATGGTGCATTAATGGGCCTCAAAACTCGGTCTCTACCCTATCATCTATGCAAATGAAAAAAAGGGACTGGAAGATCTATGAAGACAACAAGATCCATCTTGTCATCTACATAGACAATAAAGGGGGCAAAATGGGGGTTGGAGATGGAGTAGAGATGATGATCTCTATGTCATCATCTTCGCAGATGACAATCTGACAGTCATTGGTGGAAAACTGGCATCTATGCAACTATTGAAGATGGTGAAATAGTGTCTCTAAAGACTATGATCTACATTGATCGATATTTGTGCTGATCAGTGTCTCTACAAATCAGCATCTACACCAATCAACATCTACATGGGTCAGCATCTGTGTTGATCTACATCTTTGTTGATTGGGACAAATAGAAAAAGAACAAGGGGGGATACCCCATACTAGGGGTGGCATAAGAGAAAGGAAACTGACCATGTACATGTCTATGCTATAGATGGAGACAGTGTATTCTAGTCATAGGATCACTATTTGTTGACCATGGTGCTAGAGGAGAGACTGGTAGATGCCAAGTGGGGACATGTGAGACTATGTGGGCTGGAGCACATTCATGAGTGGCCAAATCTACGAGCACATTTAGCACAGTTGTTAGCATTGATTGAGTGGTGGCACACTCCTACATCAAGTTTCCATTTGCCTACTAAAGAGGTGACTGTCACCCTATTCAATGGTGCCTATCTATAGGATGTACCCCAAGTATGTGTTAGAGGGTGTGGATCCCTATCTGTGGGAGTGCTTCAGGTAATGATGATAGAGGCTGCCGATATAGAGGTCATGGCTTACATGGAGAGAGGCACTAGAGCAAAGACTACCATGGGTGGTTGTGTACCTCGCATCACTAATCTGGAGGATAGTACCAAACCATGTTGGGCATGGATTCCCTATTGGATGGACATGGGTTCTTAGCACCTTGCTATAGGATGATGGTGCAATCTTCTACTAGGGTCAAACCATCCTAGCAGAGTTATATCATGACCTACATATGTGTGCATATAGAGCAAAGTGGACCATGGGGTCAGGGTTGACACTACTCATGGTGTGGTCATGGGAGCACATCAGTGTCACATGGTTGATTACCCGATGGGAGACCAGTTAGCCAAGTGAGTCATTTGCATGCTCGTATAGGCCACCTATCTAGTATACGTCCATAGAGTCAGTTGGTTTCTAGAGGAGATGCATTGATGAAATCATCATGTTTGAGTGGACACCTTATGATGGTGTGGAGCAATGGGGCAATGTCCTAGCAGCTGGGGGGAGGATGATACTGAGGATCAGATATATCTCCCATAAACATAGATAGATTTCTAGCTCATCAAGCAGATTGTGCATGTCATCATGAGGTACATGCCCTGTAGGGTGTAGAGGCAGTTTGGTAGGATATGGGATGTAGTCTCGAATAGGTTTGTATACCCTGTGGTATCCCAAGATTATGGTAGGTTATGGGGTCATGGGACCAACCTAAGGTTGGCAAGGATATCCTAGTGATCGATGCAGCCAGTACCTTGGGTACATGGCCAGGATTGAGGGGATGCAGGGATGACATTAGCCTATACACAGTGGTGGGCAGCGCACCAACCAATGTGACTGACAGTACTTGGAGCACAACCTCTAATAGAGTAGGCATGAGGAGAGGGGGATGGAGCAAGGGATGGAGGATAGGTAGTGATGGTGCCACCACTAGTATAGGGGGCATAGTAGGGTCTATGGGGGTGCAGAGCCCACCCAAGGAGAGCACCACTACCAACAAGACCATAGGTATGGGGGCCATTAGGTGTTGATGATGTAGATATGATCGGGGTGGAGTAGGATAGTCTCTGTACAGAGGTTGTCTAACTCCAGGGTGAGGTATAGGTGGAGCGAGCATGGGCAGACAATGCTTAGCAGGCCTTGGTTGCCCTAGAGGTAGAGGTTCAAGCTCAGTGAGCTAGGGTGAACAGTGCCTAGGAGGCCTTGACAGCCTTGCAGGCAAGGATAGATGCTAGTGAGTTTAGTGATTTTGGGATGTAGGAGGAGGTGGATGAGCTGGCAGAGATAAAGACCCTGTGGCGAGAGGTGGCCATGCTACAAGAAGAATAGGAGACACATTAGGCACAAATTGATGAGTACTACCAGCAATGGGATGTGGCCAAATAGGTAGTACAGCCTAGGGCAGCCATGACTATGATGCAAGAGGCTATGTCAGTCCATCGAGTAGAGACATGGGCAATACAACATGTGGCCTATTACAAATTTTTTTATCATGATGTCATGTCTATTAATCTGTGACAACTAGATTTTTAGGAGGCCTCTAGCTCATAGACCACAGGGAGCCGAGACAGATCAGAGTAGTCAGTTGGATAGTGCCGACCTATGAGGCAGGGATACAGGAGGGGTTGGGCCCTCACAACCAGCTTTATGATTCTTACAGCTAGCAATTTTGACACAGAGGTGCAAATACAACAAGTTTTTGATGATGCATTTGTGCATGATGATACTACATGATTCTTTGTATATAGACTGTACATAGACAACTATTCTTTTGATATATATATATTTATATTTATATTTATATATTTATATATATGACATGATTCAATGGGCCTGTGTACATGGATGATTATTATTTATGCATGTAATGTCTATGATGTGGATACTGAAATTATGATGCAGGATGTGTGTGATGTTATGTTGCCTATGATTTATATATGATGCCTAATGTGTGAATGATGCAGGTTTGTTGGCAAATATGACATGTATTCATTATGTTGTTTTACATGTATGGATGTACTATATGTTTTGTGAGATGTTTTATGATGTATATGCCACTAGATATGATGATTATAATGGATGCATTTAATGAATCAATGTAATGAACTAAGGATGAAATCTAATAATGAAAAAAATGTCTAATGAATATGATAATGAATGTATCCTAAAATGTAAGTAATAGAAAAAGACACTAATGAATACAAAGTGAAATGATTAAACCTAAAACATAAATATGAAAATGTAATATGGATGAACCTAATGAATAAACATGTGTCAAAACTCCTCACTTGTAGGAACCAAGTAGCATAGCGTAGGAGGGGGGCAATAAACAAGACCCTTGTCTCAAGAAGGGTGCAATGAAACCCTATACTACATGAATCCTAACTACATGATACTAAGGGATTTAGTTGTGTTTATATGGAAGAGCACACCTTAGTTTGATTTTGCAAAAGAGTTTATGCATTATATGCTACAGAAGCATAAATGTCAAGGCTCCTTTGCATGGACTAGACACACAAGACCATAGAGACTTTAGGACAATAGGTGTAGTTTGTATAGTCATGATGGAACAAATATCGTATATTCCCTAGAGAGGTCTAGGTACATCCAAAGTCTTTTTAGGGATCTTTGGTGGAAAGTGTACTAACCCATTGCCCCCATTGTGTAATGCATAAACATAACCTAAAATTGACACATATGTACTAAAGCATCAAAAATAGATCATACCACAAACAACATGTGTAGTCAATGAGAGTGATTCAGGTGTCACCAAAATATGGAAGATCAAGGCACACCATAAAAGGCATCCACTAACACACAAAATGAAATCAACCAAAAAGAGACTAGATGACCAAGTAGTCATTCAGTCCACAATTCTTGCCAAGAACCTTAAGGTCTAAAGGTGAATGTTTTACTACCACATATAGGAAGGAGTCATCTTATGGTTATCACAAATTGTTTTTTGGAAAGGGCTTTGAAAAGAAAAAGTTTCTCGAAACATCAAGTCTCAAAGGTGATTTTGTTTAACGTTTGTTGTAGTCACTATTATGGGAAAAAGCTCAGTGTAATGGGATTGGGACAAGTACTCAATGAAAAAATGCCTCACACACTAGAGATCTTTTTAAAAATGGGAGTGAAGTGAAGCCTCATAGACAAGAGGTCTTTTATTAGATGCATAAAGAAGCGTAAGTTAGATAAGACTTTTGCAGGAAAGGAGATGAAAAGGTGGAATGGGGTGAAGTGAGATGAGCCTTATAGATAATGGACCAAAATACTTTTTTCAAAAACTTTTTCTTCTTTTTAGTCTTTTCTTCAGGAACATTTTATGAATTTTTTTGGAGTTTTCTAATTTTTTTGGATTTTTGTGGGACTATAACAACACAATACAGGAACTGCAAGACTCAAGCATAGAACTGCTTGAGATGTTGGATATTTATAGGCTCAAGGAGTGGATATCCCTCTGGAGTGGCAATCTAATATGCCCTAGAACCATATTTAGCTATAATGATAAATAGACCAAGCTAATTAGCTTCAAATTTTCCTTTCTTTTCACAATTCTAAAGATTCCTCATGTTATGTTGCAAAACTAAGTCACCCACCTCAAATTCCCATGGCTTGATTTTTTTGTGAAACTAAAGCTAGAGGCAATTTTGATACATGTGGAGATGGTTTAGGGCATTGAGGCATCCCTCATCGAGGAGCTACAAATCTTACAAGCGAGAAATTCATTATTCTTCTTCAGACATCAGATTCTTGAGAGAGATTTTGAGGGAAGGGAGCTCAATTTTAATGGGCAAGATAGCTTCAGAATCATAAACAAGGGAAAATGGAGTGGCTCTTGTGGGGGTATAGATGGAGATATGATAGGCCCAAAGGGTGGGAGAAATCTAGAGGTGCCAGTCATGGCCAATTACGTCAATGGTTTTCCAAAATGGTTTTATTGGTAGCCTTAGCTTGGCCATTGCCTTGGGGGTAGTATTTGGTGGGAAAATGCTAGGTGATTCTAAATTTCCTACACAATGTGAAAACTTCCTAATTTTAAAAGACATTCCATTATCAATCATGATGTCTTGAGGTATACCAAAACAACAGATAATGTAGTTCAAGATGAACTTCAAAATCTATTTTCTGGTGGTGTAGGTTAATGGGATAGCCTCAACCCATTTTGTGAAGTATTAAATGGTGGCAATAATATACTTGTGGCCATTTGTGGAATTTGGGTATACTTAACAAACAAGATCAAATCCACAGTAGGAAAAGGGCCATGGGGTGATGGTGGGTTAAAGGTCTTGGGCAGGGGCATGTATCAAATTGCCATGCTACTAATAAGGAACACCTCTCTCCAAAAAATGATAGGCATCTGCTTCCATAGTAGGCCAATAATAACCTGTTCTGAGGAGATTTTTTGCTAATGTAAGGCCACTAGAATGGGCAACACAAATTCCTTGGTGGACCTCTTCTAACATTCTTCTAGCTTCATCTAAACTGAGACATCAGAGGAGGGTTCCATCAAAGTGTTTTTTGAAAAGTGTATCACCTAGGATAGTATATCGGGCAGTGCGACAGATGAAGGTTTTGCTTTGATTTGGGGAGAGGGCTATGGGAATGGTTTTGTGACATAGATAGGAAAAAATTTCAATCTACCATGGAGACTCAGGACCAACAATCTCACACACAAATTTTGAATCAATTTTCTCATAAGCAGGAATAAAAAGATTATCAACAAGAAACTCACATTTAGGACTATATTCAGGCATGGCAATCATGGAGGCAATGGTAGCCATAGCATCTACTACTTTTTTATTAGCCCTTGGTATCTGCTGAAAGACTATCTCTATGAAGTGTTGTTTAAGATATTCAACTATCCAACAACATGGCAAAAAAATTTCATCCTTTGTGTGGTATTCATCTGTAACTTTTTTGATGACCAATTACGAGTCTTCAAAGACAAGAAGACTCTTGATATTCCATCTAATAGCTTGATGCAACCTTGTGACTAATCCTTCATACTTAGCTATATTATTTGTGCAAGGGAATGAAATTTTATAAGACTTAGGAATGAGGTCTCCTTGCAGTGTAACAAACAAAATTCTTGCCCTCGATCCCTTTTGTGTGAAGGAACCATCAAACAATAGCTTCCATTGTGTACCAAGGGTAATAGTCATAATTGTGACATCTATAAAATCTATTATAATGGGATGGTCTCCTTGAAGAGGAGCTTCAAAAAGCTGGTCTACAATTGCTTGTCCCTTAATAGCCTTGCGATCTTTATAGACAATGTCAAATTCACTTAAAATTAAGACCCATTTCACAACTCGACCAGTGAGGGAGGCTTTTGATAGCAAATATTTGAGTGGATCTATCTTGGCAATGAGATGTGTAGTGTGATTAAGCATATAATGGCATATTTTCTGTGTGCAAAAGACTACTACCAAATAGGCTTGCTTGATAGTAGTGTAATTCAACTCATAGCCAACCAATGTTCGTTTGAGATAGAATATAGCTTGCTCATTACCATTGTCATCTAGTTGTGCCAAAATGGCACCTAATGCAACTGAAGTGGCTGAAATGTATAGAATCAATGGTTTTCTACAATTGGAGGGACTAGAACTAGAGGATTAGCCAAGTATACCTTAATTTGTTCAAATTATTTCTAACATAGGCAATCCCATTGAAACTTAGTGTCTTTGTGAAGAAAATGTTAAAGCAGATGGACCTTATCTGCTAATTGGGACACAAATCATCTGATGGACTATAACTTTCCCTAAAAACTAAAGATTAGTTTCAATGTGGTAGGTGGAGGCATTTCCATGATTGCTTTTACTTTGGTAGGATCTACCTCAATGCCTCTTCTTGACACAATGTAGCTTAACAACTTGCCTGATTTGACCCCAAAAATACATTTCTTTGGATTTAGGTGCACTTTATATTTCTCCAACCTTTCAAAAATGGTGGTGAGCACATCAATGTGAGAGTCACATGTCTTTAATTTTCCTAGGATGTCATCAAAATAGTCCTCCATTATGACATGTAGAAGGTCATGGAATATTGTAGTCATTGCATATTGATAAGTGGCACCAGTATTCTTCAAGCCAAAAGGCATGACTTGGTAACAAAAGGTCCCCCATGGGGTGGTAAATTCCATTTTATGTTGATCTTATTCTACAATTTTGATTTGGTTGTAACCGGAGAAACCATCCATTAAAGACAACTTCTCATGTCTAGCAGTCAAATCCACTATGATGTCTATGTTAGGAAGTGGCAAATCATCCTTAGGACATGCGAGATTTAAATCTTGAAAATCTAAACAAATGCAAATGCCCCTAGATGATTTTCCTATAGGAACAATGTTGGAAACCCACTCATGATAATCAATAGGGTGGATAAACTTTGCCTCTAGCATTTTCTGCAATTTTGCTTTGACTAAAAGTGCTACCTTAGGATGCATTTTTCTCAACTTTTTCTTCATAGGTTTAATCTTGGGATCTACTGTTAAGTGATACCCAACCAAATCTATGTCTAAACTAGACATGTCTTTGTATGTCTATGCAAAATTGACTTTACCCTTTTTAAAGAACTCAGTCATTGCCTTTCGTTCCTTGGAACTTAAGGTAGCTACAATGTAGGTGATTTGTGGATTATCTTCTATACCCAAATTGACTGGAATTGTGTCCTTATTCAAGATAGATGACTTTTCTGATGGTAAAGATCTGAATGACAAGTCAACCTCTCCCTCTTCTAGCACCTCTAGGAGGTTTTCACCTGAAGATGCATCCTTTATTTTATCTTTTCCTTCATCCAAAAGTACTCTAAAAGAATTTTCACTAGAGGATATTTCTTTTATTTTTCTATTTTTATTTTCACTTTTGTGACTAAGAGAGTTGACTTGGCTACCAAAGTAGGCTTTCTCATTGTATTGGATCTCATGTTCATAGTCTTGGAGATTCTTAAAGTTAAAGAGTGACATCACTACTTCATCAAAGTTATAGATATCAAAAGCTGGTGGTGTGTCTTGAAGGTCCCAGTCTATCATGTAAAGGTTAGTGAGAGGTAGGTCAGTGGATGAAAGGTCGGCTATGGTAATAGCACAGACATGTTTATCTAGGTCATCCTTAATATATTGGAAGGTTAATTTGAATAATTCCTCCTCTTTAGTCTCAAAATTAGGGTCAACCATACAATAGTTGTTAGAAAAGGACATCTTGGGTATAATGGAGCCCAAACCACATCCTTTAGGATAGCTATTAGCCTCAAGGGGTTGTCTGATTCCATCTTCTTCAGGTCCAAGGCTGGTACCATGATATCCCATGTTTTTTATGATGGTAGGGGCCTTAACATATTTATCTTTGGGGAATTCCACAGGTTCATCTTTGCCATCAAAATATAGTCAATCTAGGATATTAGATTCCATATGTTCATCACTAAGTGAACCCCAATGTTCAAATGTTGTTTTGTTAACATGCACAGTATCCTTATTGGTAAGAGGTGTTAGTTGTGAAGGTTTTCCAAAGGAATGGGGGGAGAGTGGTAGTTTTCCAACACACAAGGCAATTTTGAACTTATACTCTCCTATTCCTAGTTCAGCAAAAGTAACCTTCTTTCCTATAGTATTGACCTTAGTATCTTCGACCTTCTCTTTTCCTTTATAGGAATTGGAATCATTATTGGATAACTCTAGCACTATTTTGTAAGGTGATTCCATTATGGTGAGAGGTTTAGGTATAACCTTAGTGAACTCACTGATTGGACAAAAAAAATTTGGTGCACTTTCCAATCTTTTACAAAAGGTAAAAGGTGTAGGATCACCTAGAATTGTGACCTCTCTTCCTTGGTGAGGAAATTTCAAGCATTGATGATATGTAGATGGTATCACTTTGAGTGTGTGTATCCATGGTTGACCCAACAATATGTTATATGGAAAGTTGAATTCTATGACATGGCATTCAGTATTTATGATGGCTCGCCCAACCTTTAGTTGTAATATGATAACTCCTTTTGATTCTCTTTCTCGTTCATCGTATGCTTTGATTTTTATCATATTATTGATATCTAGGAGGTCCTCTAGAAGCCCCAAGAAATGGATCATCTTCAACTTAAAAAGGTTCAAACTGGATCCATTATCTATAAGGAATCCTTTTATCTTACGTTGTTGTATAAGGACTTTAATGTGGAGTGAAAAATTATGGTGGGGACTAGGACCTTGGAAATATTTGTTTGTGAAGACAAGGTGTTGTTGTATAGCCAAGCTTCCAATCATGGCAGTGAATTGTGAGGCATTAATGTTTTCAGGAACATGAGACTCTAAAAGAGCAATCTCCAAAATCTCTTTGTGGATGGGTGATCTAGTCAGGAGCTCTAGAATGGATATTTATGCAAGAGTCTTTCCTAACTGGGACAATACATCATAGCAAGAAGCAGGTCTTTGTGAGGTGGACGGCATAGCAAGTGCATGTGGAACTAATGGATTAGTGGGGTTGGGAGTGGTGGCTTGCAAAATAATTCTTCCCCATCATTTGGTTGCACCACAATTAGCTTCTTGTAGGACAAGGGTATTCACATGAGTGTCTACCTCTTCAATGCAGCCACACATGGAGTCAAAACCACATATATCATCGATTTCTATTTTACCACACAAGGAGTCAAACCCTAATATGTGGTTAGTAGAATAGTCATAGTGTAATGCATTTGATGTGGAAGCTTGATTTACATTGTTCATATTGTTGTTTCCATTTTTTTTATTGTCATTGTTGTGGTCAGGAAATGGCTTTTGAAATATCTTTAGTTTAGCATTTTTAGAGGGTGGTCCTCCTTCTACCTCAATTCCTCCATTGTCGACAAGATTTTGAATGAAGACTTTGAGTTTTATACACTTGTTTGTGTCATGTCCTTTGATGCGATGGTATTTTTAATATTCATTTTCCCTATACCACTTTGATTTGGGTTGATTCTCATCAAAGGGTTTTGTGTTGGAAAACGCCATCAAATTATGATCAACTAGTTTTTAGAATATGGCATCCAAGGGTTCATGAAAGTTAGTTAACTTCCTATTTCAATCATAGTTATGATTGTAATTACTATTGGTATTGTTGTTGTTATGAGGAAAGAATTGTGTTTGATTGCAAGATTGCAGATTGTTTTGATTTTGATTGTCATGGTTTGAATTGTTGTTGTTTCGGTTACGATAGTTGTTGTTGTTGTTCCCTCCTTGAAGGTTTTGTACACTTTTAACATCAATGACACCATCATGTGTGACACCTTTTTTTTTGCACTAGAATTTTTGTGTTCTCTTGTTGTTTGTGTCATTGTTTGAGGATGATGAGCAATACTGTTTAATGGCACATTTGTCTAAAAGTCCATTTTCAATGTTCTTGCCTCTCTTGACTAATGTAGAAAAGTCTTCTAGACCAGCCATCTTCATGTGGAAAGACATCTCAAGTATCAATTTTTTGATAAATATATCCATAAGGTGGGAATCCTCAATTTTATAGGGCATCTGATTGGCAAGATGCCTCCACCATTGTAGAAAGTTGGCAAATGTTTCACCATTTTGTTGTTTTCTATTGTACAAATCACTTAATGAGGCATGATGTTCAATGTTGTAAGAGTATTGTGCTACAAACTTCACCATTAAATCATTGAAGGAAGTATCAAAACCATTGGGTAGGTTCATTAGCCACTCTAGTGCGGGGCCTCCAAGACTTCATGTAAAGAGCCTCTTAAGATAATCCTCACTACAGGCTACTTCTTAACACAAAATAGAGAATTCCTTGAGATTTGTGACAGGGAATATTTCTCCAATGTATTTTTCAAATTTAGGAATCTCAAAGTTTGGTGGAAACAAGACCATGTTAATAGATTTGTCAAATGGAAAGGGGTAAATTTCCTCAAAAGAGAAATCATTCACCCCTTTTGTTGCTCATGGTATGGACCATTTCAAAGTTCATGCAACTAGTGGGCTAGATCTTGGTTTGGTTGCATTTGTGACTGATGAGAATTTATAAACCCACCTCCCAAGTTTTAAGGAGTCCCAAATGTATTGTGAGGTGATGGAAGTACTCCACTTTTGCCAATGTATTGATATGCAATCATTGGAATTGGCATAGATGTTTTCACCATGTTTGTTGGCATTTGCAAATAAGAGGAATACATTTGTTGTGTTGGAATTTCCATCTATGGAGTAGATTCTTGCCCAATGTTTAAGCATCCTATAGTTGGACCTATCACAGTTGACTATGGAAGACTAGCATTAGTAGTTTTGGGCATAGCACTAATGATTTGTTGGATATGTTTCACACTTAATTGGAATGTAAATTGTGTGGAGACACTTGACATAGGTATGGAACTAGTTGTCATTGTGTGTTCTTGTCATTTGCCAGATGTGTGGTTTATGTTTGAAGTTGGCAATATAGGAGCACCACCCTATGTAATCTATCTAAACAAGGTGCTCTCATCAAAACTCGTAGGGACATTAACACCATCTTTAATCAAGTTTAGGAAGATCTCAATCTTGTTTTCCCTAATAGATTTTTCCATCATTTCCAAATTGTATGGATCTACAAGGAATGTTCGTACATCACTAGGGATATTTTTGTTGTCAATAGGGTCTTCCTCTTGGTATACTTCTTCACCATAATGTGAATTGCTTCCCAAAGTTATATTACAAAAAGGATCTTCTAGTTCTTGTGTGGATGTTAAGCTAGGCATGCCAAAGTTTGAACTAGAGGGAAATGTACCCCCCAATGAGGTTGTTCATGGAGGAAAAGGATTCTCCATCTCTTTTTTCCTTAATGATTCTAACAAAAAAGACATGGGATTAAATGTGAATCTACCAGATCGTGTATGTACCATACAATAGTGACCAAACCAATGGGTGGAAGATTATGGAAAAAAGAGAAGGATGTGTGGGAGAGCCACTGAACCTTATGTGATAAAAGGGGCCAACAACCTAAATTCAAACAAAGGACCTTGATTTAGCAAACAAAGTGTGATTATAGGATAAAAGTATCTTTCTCCTATCAAAGATGGTCAAGTGATCTTTAGGCAAGATAGGACACCAAATTGATTACCTGCTATTTGGAGATGGACTTGTGATCCCAAATGAGTGAGTGTAACTATGATAGATGTTTCCTTATGGATAAAGGTCTAGTGTTGTGATCTCAGAAGGTGTTCTTATACCAAAGTCTTAAGACTCAAATGATCAAAGCTCTCTAGAGGAAAAATTGAGAATGGAAGACTAGAAATTTGGGGAATGGGGTTGATGTGGAAAATGAAGGTGTGGTGGTCACTTATGTGGTTAACTCAATCCTATCTCATTGGGAACAAATATCTTGGGTTCACTCTAGGGAAGACAAACCAATTTTGAAGTTTAACATTGTACTCAATTCTATCATAACGGTCTTGTTTAGCTTCTTCTTTTTGGATGTCTTTGATAGCATATCGGAATTGTTTATCATTATTTACTAGGTTTTTCCTTTCCTTATAAGAAAATGGTTTGGATAATTTCACCTTCATAGGTTTGACTTTGTCAGTCATGGCAGGAACAAAACAAAACCCAGTTTCAAGCATGAAAAATTTGCAAATAATTGTAACTAGAGGAGTAACCAATTCAATATGCTAGACCCAATATAGAAACTGCTGAAAATAATAGTGAGTCAAGAGGACCCACTTACCACTATTTCACTTACTGAAAGTTTAGCTCACCATTTCACTCATTTTTGCACTTGTTTGATGTTTGGTGTTGGTTTTGGATGTTTAAACAATCAAGCATGCAAAACACATCAACAATCCTAATATGGCTACTACTAGGATGTACAAGGATTATCAAGAGAGCATCCCTGATATACACAAGGTACATGAGGCCAAAATTTGTAGATGAAAGAAAATAATGCCACATAGCCAGGGGGAGATGGTAACCCAAATCTCTGCCTTCACTTCCCAAAGGTATAAAGCTCTTTGGGGCTTAGCCAAGAGTGACAATATTTTACTTCCAAGAGAGGTGTCTTTTGATTCACCTCCTGATTCTTATACTCTGCCAGAACACTAGAGTTGATGTTTTTCCAAGAGGTAATGAAATCCTCAAGTAGGCCTCCTAAAAAAGATAAACAAGACCACTTATTGCTTGTGCACTTAAGATCACCCGAAGGTGCAAGAGGAGAGAATATGTAAGTGGCCTCGAGGTTAAAAGACACTTGTTCTTTCCCAATGAAGCTTTAACTTTTGTAATCTACTCTTGAAGACACTCATGTTTAAGCATGCATTGTTCTTTCCAACTTGACAACGTCATCAACATAATAAAAAGTGAGGATTTGTCAACAAAAGTAAATCGATCGTGAACATAAGCAAATTGCTGAAAATGAAACCAATTCCTTTAAATCATTCAAGATTGAGCAAGTTTATTTTAAGCACCAAATCCAAATATTTCATGGCAAGCTTCATTGACCTTAGGCATTCAAGAGTGTGTTTGCTATCTAAACATTCATTCCAATGAAAGCATGCCAATTTTGTTAAGGAATTCAAGATTGTGTTTGACTATCCTAAATGTGCATTCCAATGAAAAACTTTTTTCATTCCTTAATGACATTCAAGAGTGTGTTTGAGCATCATTCATTCTAATGAAATGTGTGCAAATTCCCCTTAAGGCACTCAAGATTGGATGCAATGTTTCACCTTAAAGCATTCAACAATGTTTTTTTCTTTTTAGGTATTAGTTTGCAACATACATTCCAAGGGAAAATGTTTATTCCATACAAGTTCATTAACCATCTAATCCTATAAGTGATCAAAATCACTATAAATTTTTCAAGAGATAAAAATCACTATAAGTTTTTAAATCCTCCAAGGTTTTTTTTCTACCATAAACACTTGTTGGAAATCCCTACCAAGCAATTAGTCAATGAATTAAGTGTTTAAAATTTTATTTAATCTGCCAAAAAGTGGAGACAATAGACACCAAGTGCAAACAACAAAACTACATAGATGCCCAAACTCATAGATGACATAAAATAGGGGTGTATGATTAGAAATTTAATGGTAACTTGTTAGACATAGATGAAAAATCAAATTTTTAGATGCTAAAACTTAGAGATGACAAAGTACTCAGCACACAACATATACGATGGAACTAGAATTGTAGATGATAGTTCACGGTAAAAATCATAGACCACAATATGGGTTTCTCAGCAAGTTTAATGTCTGCCCACCATGCAGATGAAAAAATAGAGGATAGAGATGTTAAAACTCAGGTGTAATGCCAGAATAGATGGATTTAAAATAGCAATGGCAGAGATGCCAATCTACGCAGATGCTAGTCTACAAAGACAATTGATTCACAGATGACACTACATCTAGCGTAGATGACAATGCATAGATTTTTATAGTGGGTTACAATTTTTTGATGATTTTTTGAAGGGAAAACAAGGATGTGAGTCCCACCAGACATGCCAAACTGTATATGAGAAAACTTAACCTATTAGGAGCACACTAAACAAGAAAACATTAATAGCATATGAATTCAAGATTCAAATAAGATTGATAAAACCACTAAATCTACTTGAGTTTTAAAACAACTATGCAACCAACAAATAAAGTCCTCACATAACCTCAAAGTAGCTCAACACGGGCACCCATAAGAGGCCTTGTTGGTGTGTTGAAGTGTGAGGGATGTAGATGTGCTCTCCCAAAACACAACTATTGAATCCCTTGAATGATAAATGATAAGCAAAATGAGATGAATGTATCTATGACTAAATTAATGGAGAATATCTTCAAGAAATGGCTATGAGTGAGCCAATCCTCAAAGAATTATAGAAGTGAGATGGAAATGCAATGCAAGAAATAAACCTACAACATCATACTACCATAAAAATCTAATGCAAATTAGAAATCTAAGTAATACAAATAACTACCATAGGTTAGTTCTAAACATACAAATCTCTAAAAAACTCTAGAATCACACTAGCATGATAACAATGCAAATGATGGAGATGAAAAATGCTTGAGACGAGGGCTCTATTTATAGGCTTGAGAGAGGCCTTCGGGAGGTGGCATCTATGTGGCATCCACATAGGTTTTACAAGGGAGACATAGAGACAAGTCATGCAAAGGTCAACATTCAAAGTTTTCTCACACATGTGTGAGCAAACTTGAAGGAAGGAGTGGGGGACAAAGGTGTAAGAAGTGTGGAAGGTGTGAGACATGTGAGAAGTGTGAAGGGTTCCTCACACATGTGTGAGCACACACTTAGGAATTGAAAGGGGTTTAACAAGGTGTTTAGGATAAATAAGTGGGATTAAGTAGTGGGTAGGCTTAGAAGGATAAAAGTGATGGGTGTAGACTAAATTTTAGAATAGGTTTAAGACTAAATTAAATAAGATTTAATTTAATCATAGGTTTAGAGAATTTAATGGAATGGAGGGAATTAAATAAATAAGATTTATTTAAAAGGGGATTTATGGAGCACTATATATTAAATAAATTTAGTGCATTAGGGGGGAAGTATTTAAATTTCATTTAAATACATTAGAAAAGTGAACCTATTTAATTAAATAAATTTAATTAAATAAGTAGAAGAATATGAAGAATATAATTAATTAGTAAATAATTAACTATAATGTCAAAGGAAATATTAAATGAATTAATATAGTGTTTAGGAAAATTTTAAGTGTCTACAAGAAGATAAGAAACAACTAAGCACATGTCCACCAAGAGTGGATTATCCTCCATTGTTCATGAATTTATGTGCAACAATGAGAGGATAAGAATGTAAAGGTGTATCTCATAAAGAGATGTAGTAGACAACATGTGCTCAATTAGAGTGCAAACAACTATGTTGTATACATGATAACTCATGTCAATATGAAAACTCCTAGGTGTCTACATGACAACTAATATGAATATGCATTATACTTAGTAAACTTAAGTGTAAATAGTAAATACTTATTTACACCAACAATAATGACTAGCAGTTTTGATTCTTTATATAAAAAAGTAAATATTGATTTGATTTTAAATGTGCTTTGTGAAACCACAGAAATTTATCAATTTGCATCTAAATTGATGATCAATGCCTTATCCATTTTTATATAGAGTCTAACCAACAAGATTTGACCTAGTTAATTGCCTTGCAATTAAATTTATCAGTAGTTAACCCTAAATTTCATTCTTATGATATCCCTCCCATACATCTAGAAACCCTATCAATTCATAAAAGCATTTACTTAACTCCTTGAATTAAAAGCAATCAATGAAAATATATACAACCCATCCAAGTTGCATTAAAATGAAAGAATCTTGTTCATTTCAATCCCAAAATTGTTGACACATGGAAATGGAGACAAAACTCAGAGATACAGATATTGTAGAACCTTCATTTGTATTCATTTTCCTTGAAAACAATACATTATTATTATAAACTCAAGAATAACTCAAGATATGATAGAACTACCATTCAAGATTTATTTGTATCCCTAGATGATAAAATTGAATATATCACAAAAATTTACACAAAGACTAACTAGATCGACTGCAAAATAATATAAAAACTAAAAATTGTACAAACTTTGGACCCTCACTCCACATCTTGGAAATCCTTTTATTGGAAGGATTTCAACAATTTTTAGATGGGAGGACACATGTCAAAAATTTATTGGAAACAAAATACAAAGATATTTCATACAGTTACATTACAAAAATTCTTTGTACTTTGATCAAAATTTAGGATGTAGTTATAAAACTAGCAAGTGGCACTTTTAGCAGGTGTCTTTAACATAATTTTGTTTGTCCTCAAGCTCTTGTCACTCTCTTTGCCTTTTCTTTGTTCCTTTTGTCTCTTCTGCCTCTAACTATATCCTTATGCCATTTCAATCACTATCACTAGATGGTAAATCTTTAATATCTACAATGACTTCCCAAATGGACATGTTTGTGTCCACATTAGGCAAGGTAGCATCCCTAATTACATCTATTTCTTCAAGGAATTTGTTCCATTTGGCATTTGTTATTTCCTTAACGTCTGCAGTTATCTTTGACATCTCAACTTCTATCATATAGAGCATGTCAATCAAATCATAAACTACTACTATGCCTCATCATTGCAATATGCTAGGAATTTCAAATGATTCAAAATATTATCAAAAGATGCTAACCATTCTGCCTAGTCCTTAACTCCTCCATCATTATCCAAAATTGTAGGCACAAAATTGGGTGCTCCTATGGCAATTGCTTTCATTTTATTCTGGATCATTTTTCCAAGTAATTCAATCAACACTTAATGTTATATGCTGGAAAATCACTTCAAATCACTTTGCAACTCAAATTCTACTCTAAAAACTCAAACAATTATGCAACTTGTGATGAAAATCTCTATCTTTTAGAAAATCTCTGCAACAAGAGCATGGCATTAATTACATTTAAATCAACACACTTCAAAACCTATCAATCTTTAAAAAGCTAGCAAAATATCTACTTTTTCATATTTGAAACTTCCATCTCATACCCTTTTTATCTAGCTTAGACATGGCTATGGAAAATTGTTTTATACATTAGGAATGAAAGTTGTGATGTTGCAATGACTTGTTTTGTCACTACTTCACCACAGTTTCCTCTCTTCTTTCATTTCCAATTGCGACCATGTAAATAGGGCTATCTTTATTGTTCTGAAACTTCACTTATCTTTTCCTTATCTACTAAGTTTGGCTTGCGATATTGTGATTTCCTTTTCTTTTTGCTTCACAGTTGTTTATCACTTTATCTTTCTAATGGTTGTGATTTGGCCCTAAACTCTTTATTCATTACTTTTCATCTTGGCCACAGTTTGGAATCTAACATCTTTCATGCTTGCGATGATACGATGCTTCATATAATTACCTTATCACTTCCTCGCTACCACCAAACATGATACTTACTCTAACTATGTGATGATGTACTAACCATTTTCCTTAACTTCTTTTTTATCTCACAACATCGCAACTCAAAATTTCACTTGCCTTTGAAAGCTTGAGAAAGTGTGATAAACAGTTCTTTGCCACTTTGCAAATCAAAATATTAATAGAAAATGAAACCATGTGAAGATGTGATGATCACTTTTACTTATAATATTTTCTTTTGTTCATAAGCTCACAACTTCATTTCTTAACCATATCTTTTGACTTGTGATCATGAGCAATTTGCTACTTCACAACTTTGACCTCAAGTCAACTTTTACTCCTTGCAATGCTATAATTTATTTGACCTTAACTATCAAGTTACTATTCACACACTCACAACTATTAGATACAAATTATTTCTTGGACATGCAATGTTGAAATCACCATTTATACTAACTACCACTTTACTTAACAGTTTCATGTTCACAACATTTTAACCTCAACCAATCCTTGCAATGTTGTGATGGTTTGAATTATGACTGCTTGACTACTTTCTACACCATTGCAAATTAAGTTTTCATTTCATTTTAAACCCTTAAAAAAGAGTGATGACCTTTTCTTCTAGTTGTCAAATGTCTTTGTAGCTTTACAACTTAAAATATTAGCTTCCAACTTACCCATGCAATGTTGCAATCAACTATCAACTTGATTGTTTCCTCTATTTTTGTTGCTTCACAACTTCAACACTTAACAAGTGACCTTGTGAAGGCATTATTATGGGCCTTTTTAGCCCCGTCTCCTTAACCTAAGTTTTAGCATAACCACATGCAAGCATGCAATAATTTTAAAAGATAAGAACTATTGTCTTTCACATCCTCGCAACTCTGCCTTCAAGGTTTATCTGACTACCTTCGATGGAGTGATAACTATTTAAACTTAATTACTTTTATTGATAAGACAACTTCTTTGAAATTGAAAACATAAGCTACTCTTAACTTCTAGTGATGTTGCAATAGCATGGAATTTGACTATTAGATACTCTTGCAGTTTCACAACTTGAAATGTACTCAATGATTTCTAGCCTGCAACCTTCGATAACTTTTTGAAGCTACCTATTTCCTTTTCATTGCAAACTTGCCACTATAAACTCTAACATGTCTTTTAGCCCAATGATGTTGTGATAACCCTAGTGTTGACTACTTCCTTCTAGTCATAGTATCATGACTTAGAATTTAGAGTTAATCTGAATGCTTTTTGATGAAGGGCCTACTTTGATACCACTAATGAAGGTGCATGCTAATACCACTAATGAAGGTATGCTTTGATACCACTCACCAAGTTACCAACTCATAATCATAAGCACAAAAATATGGAGACAATGAGAAAATAAAATGCTTCACAAAGTATGCTTTTATTAAACTTGAAAATCCTTACAAGATCAACAAGTTGATATCATAGATATAACTTCTTCCAAAAGAAGTTTACAAATTCTTCAACATAAGATAACTCCCAAATAAGAGCTTCCACAAGAAGAGTCTCCACACTAAGAGAAATTTCACCTCCAAGATTTCTTACAAGAGATTACACCATGAGAGTTTCACTACAAGAGTTTACACTTGAAGAGCTTACTTTTGAAGAGTTTGATTACAAATGCTCATAAGCCTTGCTAAAATAGGCACTTACCACCCAAGATATTACAAACACAAGAAATGTGGGATAAAAGGTAAATGCAACTACCTTCCAACAAATATTTAGTTCCCACCCAAATAAAACTAAGCATCACCATGTGGCCCAATTAGAAAATTACATTTCCTTTGTGGATTACAGCAAATATTAAATGCATGTTTTAAAGAACTTTCCACAAACTTCTAAGATGCCACCTACACACCTCAACTATTTTTCTTATTTTTCTATTTATGCCACCTATGCACCTTGAAAATAGAAATTCCTCTTTTCTCCTTTTTTCCCCCTCTTTTTTTAATATTATTTTTCCTCTAATTTTTGTCACTTTCTCTTTTCTCAACCTTTTTTTTCCTAAGTGTGTAGAGAGTGTGATGATTGTGAGGTAGTTTGCACTAGGACTGTGTAGTTGTGGGTTTTGATATAGTGAGAAGATGTCTCCATGAAGGGAGCATGGTGGAAGGGCTAAGGTTGTTCCTCATGAGGTTAGAACCCTCTAGAGACAAGTTTAAGCATTGCAAGAGGAGATCCATAGAGGGATAAATATTGCCATAGGAAATAGAAGTGAGGAGAAAAATAAAGAAGAAGGAAATATTGTGTAGGAAGGGGAAGGAAATAGAGAAGTCCTAAACTAGATCAAGGAGAAGCTTTTTAGGTTCTTTGCCAAGTTGTGAAAAAGACCTAAAATTTATGTTGGCATGTTTTCGAGAAATCTAAACCCAAATGAGTTGATCGACTAGATCAATGAGCTAGAGGAATATTTTGAGTATGAGGATATTGGAGACCTTGATAGGGTTAAGTTTGTGAGGGTTAAAATGAAAGGCCATACCAAAATCTAGTGGCAAGAGATTTAGTTGAAAAGAAATAGAAGAGGAAAGGAGAAAATCACAAGATGGTATCGCATGGCAAAAAAACTAAAGAAGCAATTCATTTGTGTTGATTACAAGCTTGATTTGTTCAAGAAGATGAAAGCATTAAAGCAAGCAAAAAATTATATCTAGGATATACAGAGGAGTTTTACCAAGTCCTTATTAGGGTAGGGCATGTAGAATAAAATAAAGAGAAGGTTGCATGTTACCTTAATGGGTTAAGACCTAGCATTCAAGAGGAGTTAAGTCTAGTTATAATGACTAGCATTGAAGAGGCATATCAATTTTCCTTGTGAGTTAAGAAGTTAAACAAAAAGTTTGATGGAAGGAAAAGAAGGCACAATTAAGGAGGAAGGGATAGTGGCAAGTCATTTGGAGGTCAAAATGAGGACCAAAAGAAAAATAAAGATGTGGGTGCTAGTTGAAACCAAAGGAATGAGGGTTTCAAATGCTCTCGTGATCAAAACTTTGGAGATCAGAGAGGAAGAGGTAGAAGACATGGACAAGGTTTGGGAAGAGGAGGCTTTTGTAGTACCTATTTTCATTGCAATAAAGAAGGTCATCATGCCTATAAATGCCCTCAATGCCAAGGAAGGATAGATAGGAGAGTTGATGGTCAAGAAAGGGTTGTTCATGTGGATGATGATGCACAGTCACCACATTTAGAAGATGTAGAAAGAGGAGAGGTTCTAGTTAATGAAAGGGTCTTGCTAAGTAGTCAGACTAAACCTAGACAAAGGAGGAGTTTGTTTCATACTAGGTACAAGTGTGAGGGTAAATTTTATGATGTGATTGTTGATGGTGAGAGCACTGACAACTTGGTATTAGAGGAGATGGTCTCAAAGATAAAGCTCAAGATGGAGAAACACCCTCATCTCTATCAGATTGCTTGGGTGCAGGATGATCATAAGGTCCTAGTTAGTGAGAAATGTTTGGTAAAGTTTGAGATTGGGAGTTACCATGATGAGGCTCTCTATGACACCATCCTAATAGATGTCTGCCATTTATTGTTAGAAATGTTGTGGGAGTTTGATAGGCATGCTATACATGATGGTCATGCAAATACATACTCTTTGACAAAGGATGGAGTTCACCACAAATTGAAGCCCTTGATAAAGGAGGGTAAAAAGGTATGTAGTAGTGCTAGGTTATATCTTGTTGATGAAGAAAATTTTTGGATGACATGAAACATCAGCATATTTTTTATGCTTTAATTCCTAGAAAGGATAAGGAAGATAGTAGTGTAGTTCCACTTGAAGTTTTGGGTCTATTAACTGAGTATGGAGATGTTATCTCCAATAATTTTCTAGAAGGGTTGCCACCAATAAGAAAAATTAGTCATTAAATAGATTTAGTCCCTAGAGCTAGTTTCCTAACAAGGCTACTCATACGATGACTCCTACTAAGATTGAGAAGCTAAATAGACAAGTTTAGGAGATATTGAGGAAAGGTTTAATTCAAGAGAGCTTGAGTCCATGCGTAGCACCTACAGTACTAGCACCAAAGAAGGATGGAGAGTGGAGAATGTGTACAGACTCTTGGGCTATAAATAAAATAACCATCAAGTACTAGTTTCCTTTGCCAAGGATGGATGATCTCATGGACTACTTGAGTGGAGCTTAGTACTTCACAAAGATATATCTCAAGGGTGGATATCACTAGATATAGATACGAGAGGGAGATGAGTGGAAAACTACATTTAAGACCAAGGATGTGTTAGAATTCTTTTAGAATAACTGAGGGGAGGGGGGGGTGAATTTGTTATCCAAGGTCTAAATGCCCTAATAATACTTTTTCACCAATTATAGTGAGCCCATAAACTTTTCATCCATCCAAGCTTAAATCAATCATCTTAGCAAGTTATAGCAAATCAACATGCAGGGATAAAACATGCAAGATCAACTCATGACACAGTGATTTACATGGAAACCCAATTTGGGAAAAACCACCAGTAACATGCTACTTAATTCTCACTCTTCTAAAGTGATGCCCTGTTAAAGGCTTACAACACATTGCTAAATGTGACCTTGTTAGAGGATTTCACCATACTGTCAGGAATGGGCTTGGTCAAAGGACTTTAGAACATTCACTTGGAATGTCACCCTATTAAAGGATTTACAACATGGCTATTAAACCAACCTAAGTCCATAAGATTTAAACTAATTGTTACAATTGCTAAAGAGTAACAATAATGGATTTTTGATTTGATACAACTTACAACATATCTTGCAGATTTCATATCACACTTCAATTCAATCCTTTGCTTGGCTTTAATCACTTCAACTCTGACAGCTTGTCATCTCAAGCTTCGTCTCCTTGAGTCTTCTAGCTCATCATACCAATGCAACCATATCTGTGTTCATCTTATCAAAATAGAGTAAATATGCTCTCTTTCTCCTTAGCACCTTCTTCAGCATGTTATGCTTTCATGCTTGACCTCCTCCTCTCTTGCTTTGTAGCCTTATGACTCCTTAAATAGAAATTTGGATTGCCTTTTCTACTCGATTCTCCCTCTCCAACTTTAGGGTTTCAAATAGATTAGGTAGGATAAAATGTATCTACCCCATATCTTTCTCTTATCTAGAAACTTTTTCTAGAGTCTAGTTGTATTCTCCAAAAACATTCTACATGGTGTTCTATACGACCAGCTCATCACTCTTATCTTCTATTTGATTGACAAAATTCTAGATAACAACCTTGTCAGCTCAGATTTGGGGAATCTTCGATCTTCAAAATAATTTAGCAACTCAACATTATTGGTTTACTAATGCTTGACACCTTCTGTGTTACTTGGCACTTGTATCCTACTCGGCATTTGATCTTCACTCGCCACCTGATCTTCACTCAGCACTTGAAGATCACTCAGCACTTGTTTCTTGACTTGGAACTTGAAGATCACTCGGCACTTGTTTCTTGACTCAGCACTTGAAGATCACTTGGCACTTGTTTCTTGCTCGGCACCTGATATTTACTCGGCACACACTAAATTTGAACTTGCTTGACTTCAACTATGAATCTATTTGGCACTAACTAACTTGCTCGGCTCTCTCTCTCTAATGAACTTAGTTAGGCTTTACAAATGACTTAGCTAAAACCTTACATCTTTGATATGTTTTAGTGTGCCCATCCTCTGTGTCTTAGAGTATGTAATCAATACACTATTTCATAAATGGCTTAGCTTATCCTTTTACTTCATTACAACATCATAACTTCAACCTTTCTCTAGGTGTTCTAGTTACATCTTATTGATTGCCTCCTCCTTGTCAATCAACCAATTGATATTATTTGGATCACTAAAGCAATTTTTATTCTTGCAAGTAGCAAGTTTAAAATCAATGACAAAACAATTATTGAGAACATTCTTTACCAGTTCCATTACTTTTTGTGTTTTATGTATGATATTTTCAATAATTTCTAACGGGATGGTCTATATGATTTGTTAGGCATGCCCTTTGGAATGACCAATGCACCAAACACCTTCATGCAGCTTATGAACAAGGTATTAAAGAATTTTTTGGAAAAAATTGTTATTGTTTATTTGGATGATATTTTGATTTTTAGTAAGTCTTTAGATGAACATTTATTGCACATTCATAGTGTCCTTGAAAGGTTGAGGGAAGAGAAATTATTGATTAATTTGATGAAGTGTAGCTTTTTCAAAAGGAAGTTAGTTTATTTGGGGTTTGTTATATCAGCTGAAGGTCTCAAAATTGGCCTAGAGAAGGTGAAGGTCATCTTGGAATAACCTACTCCAAGGCCTTCCACTAAGGTGAGGTCATTCCATGGTCTGGCTAGTTTTTACAGGAAGTTTATTAGGAATTTCAGTAGTATATGTGCACCCCTAACTGAAACAATGAGTGGGGATAGAAAAGAGTTCAAGTGGACTACAAGAGCTACAAGGCGTTTTGAATTGCTGAAGAAGAAGGTGAAAAAGAAACCTATGTTGGCACTTCCTCATTTCAACAAATTTTTCTAGGTGGATTGCAAGCTAGTGGTAGTGCTATTGAGGTTGTGTTGAGCCAAGAAGGTAATCCTATTGCCTATTTTGTGAAAAATTGAATGATGCAAAGAAGTATTTTGTTTATGATCAAGAGTTCTATGCAATAGTTCAAGCCTTAAATAAATAGAGGCATTATTTGTTAGTATTGCTTCTATATTAGATTGTGTTGAAAAAAAATTTATCATCAATGTTTTGAATCACACTACATGATTCATCATCAAGATGAGAGAGCAAGAGCTGCAAAAAATAAAGTACCTAAATAGCCAAGGTAAATTGAATTAGAGACATTTGAAATGGGTAGAGTTCATACAAAGCTATACATTTACATTGAAACATAGAAGCAAAAGGTCTAATAGGGCTATAGATACACTATGTAGGAGACAGTTGTTGCTGATAGTAATGTAAGTTGGAGTGGTTGAGTTTGATGAACTCAAGAATTTGTACCTTGAATCCTAACTTTACAGAGGCTTGGAAGGCTTGTAAAGAACTTGTTACTCTAGATAGGACCAGGTGGCTAGATTACATGATTCAGGATGGTATATTGTTCAAGGGCAGTTAATTGTGCATTCCAGGGAGCGACTTGAGGGAGAACTTGATAAAGGAGAAACATAGTGGAGGAATGGTAGGACACTTTGGTCAAGATAAGACCATTTCCATTATTAGTGAACATTATTTTTGGACTCAATTGTCACAAGATGTGAAGAAGTTTATGTAGAGTTGTCAAGTATGTCAAACAACCAAAGGATGTAGTCAAAATATTGGACTCTATCAACCATTGTCTATTCCATCAAAGCCTTAGGAGGACATAAGTATGGATTTTGTTCTTGGATTTCTAAGGACACAAAGGGGTAATGACTAAGTATTTATGGTGGTTGATAGGTTCTCCAAGATGGAAATTTTCATTGCATGCCACAAGACTCATGATGTAGTGCATATTGTAGATTTTTTTTTTAAAGAGGTGGTGAGGCTACATGGTCTCCCAAAAAGTATTGTTTCTGGCAGAGATACTAAATTTTTTGGGTATTTCTAGAGGACTTTGTGGAAGAAGTTGAAGATAGAATTAAATTTTAGTTCAACACATCATCCATAGAATAATGGACAAACAAAAGTACTTAATAGAAGTCTGGATAATTTACTAAGGTGTTTAGTAGGAGATAAGCCCAAGGGATGAGATTTGATTCTACCACAAATAATTTACTAAGGTGTTTAGTAGGAGATAAGCCCAAGGGATGAGATTTGATTCTACCAAAAGTAGAATTTGTTTACAATAATTCTATGAATAGGAGTACTAGTAGATCACCATTCCAAATTATGTATGGGATTAGTCCAAGGACTACACTAGAGCTGAGGAAGATGGAGCAGGGGGAGAGGACAAGTGTCGAGGTAGAAGACTTTGTTGAACATGTCAAGAACCTAAATGAAGAGGTACACACACATATTACCAAGATGAACCTACAGTATAAGGCTAGAGCAGATCAAAAGAGGAGATATAAGGAGTTCCAAGTTGGGGATCTCGTTATGGTATATTTGAGGAAGGAACAATTTCCAGTGGGTACCTACAACAAGCTAAAGATGAAGAAATTTGGCCCCTATAAAATTTTGTAGAAATATGATTTAGGAAATGCATATGAGGTGGAGTTGCCAAATAGGATTCACACTTCTTCTATTTTTAGTATTAAAAACTTAACAAAATATCATGATGATGTTGTAAAGGAGGAGTTGATGTTGGAGCCATGTCCAATACCTACTACTGAGAAGGAAGAGATTGAAGAAATTCTAGATAGTCATGTGGGCCAGAGTACTAGAAATAGGCAGTATGAAGATTACCTGGTGAATGGAAATGATGACTAGTGGAAGATTTAACTTGGGTATCCACAACAAAGGTTTCCAATTTGGGTTTTCCTCTACTAGCTATAAAATGACAGGGTCACTTTTCAATCTATGTTGGGTGTCTGATGTAGGAGCATCCAATGGTGTAAGGACAATCTTGTATCACCTAAAAATATGCTTAGTGTCAGTTTCTATTTAATGTGTCTTTATTTTTGGATACCCATTTGGGTCAAATAGAGATCCCAACTCACATAGTTCCACTATTGGTTTTTTGGGTTAGAGTTTTTGAGCACCTTGGCATATGTACCAATGTTGAAAATAGGTTATTTTGTAATTGAACCATAATTATAATGATTTAGAGAGTGTAGGTTGGAGGGATGATTATACTTGTAATTTAAAGCACTCTAGAAAAAAAATTAGGTCAAAAGGCTTTGCGGTTTGAAAGTTATTACAGTTTTAAGTTGCCTGGAGACCTCTTAATAACACTTCAAATTTAGATTTGAAGCACCAAATGGCCTTGTATAGGCCCAAAAAATGGGTACAAGAAAAGATCCTCCATAAATCTATAGAGCACTTGGAGAGATTTCTAAAAATGTAAATGGTTTGTCAATCAGAGTCCCAGATCAAAAGTTATGCCTCCTAGAAGTTGGGCTACCATTTCTGGATTCTTCTAATTTTACACCATCTTCTAACGTGTTTTCTAGAACCTTTTCTTTTGGTGGTGGATTCCAAATGGCATATTCTACAATTTATTCCTATCCCTAAACCTAATTCAAGTTAATATCATTTTTGGTATTGTAAATGTAGTTTTGGTGGAGTTTGGGACAAGCTACTGTGAGGAGGGTCTCTTCCTCCAAAATCAAACAACATTTTAAGCCCTAGGGCATGTCATTGAGTCTATTTTCATTTTAATAAATGTGATAGCATATTACTTTTTATAATAATATTCCCCTTTTCCTGTTGTGCTAATTTTGTCTTTGGGTTGTGCCCTCATTAAATAGTATCAAAGTAGGAGTTCCTAAGCATGTGGATAGATCGTTGAACATGAGGCAGTTTGCACCAAGACCTTGTGTTTGGTGAATTTTGTCAAGAAGTTCTTGATTATGTATATAAATCACCAACTATGATGTAGTTTGCACGAGGTGATTGTGTTGCACATTATTTGTCTTCTGAAGACTTAAGCATGTAGAACGGAAACAAGAAGATGACTTTTGTGATTGGATGGATTATGAGGATTCCTAGACTTAAGAAAATTAGAGCAAGAAATCAAGAGGAATTATGAGTTGCATTATTTGATTTACATAAGTAAGTGAATGAATTAGAAGTGGAGTTGTGAAAGAGAAGAGCATGTCACCAGAAATGAGATGTTGACAATTTTTTGGATGCAGAAAAGAAAGAAGATCCAATGGAGTATCCCGAATGCGATACAAAAGAAGAACAAGGGGATGAAGATGAAAATATTTGTGAACCTAAAGTAGAAGAAGATGAAGAGTAAGAGCATGAAGCTGGAAATATTTGTGATCCAAAATCAGATGAAGATGATTTGAAGATTGTAGCAATTGAAGAAGAGTACAATGCCTTGGTTGGAAATCAAATGAGTGAAGCAATTACTTGTCTTTTTGAAGACATGGAAAAGAAATAAAAGATGATGAATATGTCAAAGAGGGAAATTCTTAAAAATCATGAGATGTTGTCATTGAGATGAATTTGAAAGATGATGATGATGGTTTGCATGAAGATCTTGTTAGTGATGTGTGAGAATGATCGGTATGGTATTGTTGAGTTTATTACAGGTGTATTTAGTTCAACAATATTGGAGGAGGATTAAAGTTATACTTGGACAAAGTTCATTGCAAAGGAGTATTTTTGGCATTAGACACTTATTCTAGCTAGGTGTTGGAAAAGAAGAAAGAAAAAAAAATATTGGTAGTGGATGCTTGTTCCAGCTAGGTATTGGAAGAAAAGAAAAGAAAATGTCATTGTCAATTGCTACATTTTGTGAATTCATATCCACAAAAATTTTCCTACCATGGGTGTCTGATGCAGGAGCATATTGCATCACAGAAAAGGGGTGTGATCAGAATTATTATTACAAATAAAAAATTTAAAAAATTGTGGAGGAGAGAGAAAGCGATGAAAAATATAGGAGAAATAATAAAAAATAAAAAGGGAAAAAGACAAGAGAAAGAGGTATTTTTATTTTCAAGGTGCATATGTGGCGTAAATAGAAAAATAAGAAAATAGTTGTCATTCTATTTATCAATGTGTGTAGGTGGCATCTTAGAAGTTTGTGGAAAGTTCCTTAAATCATGCACTTAATATTTTTTGTGATCCACAAAAGGAAATGTAATTTTCTAATTGGGCCACATGGTGGTGCTTAGTTGTATTTGGGTGGGAATGTAACATTTGTTTTAATTTCTTGTGTTTGTAATGTCTTGGATTGGAAGTGCCTATTTAAGCAAGGCATATGAGCATTTGTAATTGAGTTGTTCAAGAGCAATTTCTTCAAGTGTAAGCTTTTGTAGCTATTGTAGTGAAGCTTCAAGGTGTGATCTCTTCTTATATAGAAGCTTTGGAAGTGAAGGATCTTAGTGTATAAGATCTTAGTTGGAAATTTTCTTCTTGGTGAAGCTCTTCTTTGTGGAAGTTCTCTTGGTGGAATCTTTTTGTGAAGCTCTTCAAGTGTAAGCTCTTTTAGTATAAGCCCTTCAAGTGTAAGCTCTTCAAGGATAAGCTCTTCAAGTGTAAACTCTTCAAGTTTAATCTCTTCAAGTGTAAGCTCTAATAGCAATCTCTCATGGTGTAATCTCTTGTAAGAAAGCTTTGGAGGTGAAGGATCTTAATGTGTAAGATCTTAGTTGGGAAATTCTCTTAGTGAAGCTCTTTGGTTTTAAGCTCTTCTTGTAGAAGCTCTTGGTTTGGAAGATTTTGGAAGCTCTCTCATATTGTAAGAATTTGGAGTTCTCTCATTTGAAGAATATTGTAATGAATTTCAAGTATTAATGGATGCTTTATGAAGCATTTTATCTTCTCTTTGTCTCCATATTGTTGTGTTCTTGGTGGTGAATCTACAAGGGTGGTGTGGATCCTTCATGAGAGAGCCACTAGTAAAACTCATCAGTGGTATCAAAGTGGTAGTTATTGAACATGTGAATAGATCACCAAACATGAGGAATTTTGCACTAGGACCTTGAGTTGGGGAAATTTTTTCAAGAAGAAGTTCTTGAGTGTATAGACAGTTCACTGACTATGAGGGAGTTTCCACGAGGATCATGATTTCAGCTAAGTGTGTAGAAAGATCATCAATTTGAGGAAGTTTTCATAAGGTACTTGTGTTGTCTAATATTTATCTTATAAAGACTTGATTATGGAGAAGAGAAAGAATAATATGACTTTTGTGATTGGATGGATTCTAAGGATTCCTAGACTTGAGAAAATTAGAGCAAGACATCAAGAGGCATTACGAGTTGCATTCTTTGATTTGCAAAACCAAGTGAATGAATTAGAAGCAAAGTTGTAGAGGAGAAGAGCACATCACCAGAAAAGAGATGTTGATAATTCCTTGTATGTGGACAAGAAAGAAGATCCAGTGGAATATCACACGTGGTACAAAAGAAGAACAAGAGGATGAAGATACATATATTTGTGAACCTGAAGTTGAAGGAGATGAAGAGCATGAAGATGAAAAGATTTGTGAGCCAGAAGTAGATGAAGATGATTTGAAGATTGTGACAATGGGGGAAGAGTATAGTTCCTTAGTTGGAGATCAAGCAAGTGAAGAAATTAAATGCATCATTGATGACATGAAAGAAGCAAGTGAAGATGAATACATGAACGAGATAAATTTCTATGAATCATGGGATGCTAAATTTGAGATGAATTTGAAAGATATTGATGATGGTTTACATGTGGATCTTGTTAGTGATGTGTGATATGGAAAGGAAGCTTGGTATGTTGTTGTTGAGTTTATTATGGGTGTATTTAATTCAACATGATTGGAGTAGCATGAGAGCTATACTTGCGCAGATTTCGTTGTAGAGGATTATTTTTAGCAACAAACACTTTTTTTAGCTACAAGTTGGAAACTAAGGAAGAAGGAAATATATTAGGAGAAAATACTTATTCCAACTATGCGTTGGAAGAAGAGAAAAAAAATATATCAATAGTGGCCACTTCATTTTGTGAATTCATATCCACAAAATTTTCCTACCATGATCGACCCAAATTTAGACTATCACTTATGTCCTTCGCACCACCATGACTTAAATTTATTTAAGCTAGAACTGATCTAAGATGATGTGATCTCTATTATATCACTCCATCACACCCTTAACTTGATATTTAACACTAACAGTCATGAAGCCATGCTGAACTAATGATAGACCATTTTGCATCCTTCCATCCTTCAACATGGTTAGTGAAATGATCAAAGTGATGTTGTGATTAAATGAATTTTACAACATCGCAACTTAAGAAATAAGAGATGCATTAAATATAATATGGAAATACTTAGGGATATAATTGCATAAGCAAGGTTTTTTATCTATCCCTATTTGGTACTTCAAGTCAACTTACAAATATTTCAATAAGACACAAAACATAACATTTTTCCCTAGGGTTTTATTATGAGAAAAATAATCTTTTCAAAAACCCTAAGCAAGCTAAACATAATTTCTTCCTAATTTTAAAGAATATCACAAATTTTTGGTAGGTGAAAATTTAGGCCATCAAGTGCTACATGGAGTTAAATTTAAGTATTCCCCAATAGTCATGGGTGCTAATTCTCCACTTTCAATATCATCTTGGTTTTTACTAATTCTTTCAATAATAAGAGCATGACTAGACTAGCCCTATTCCATTTGAGTTAGGGGAGTATCAGTAGTATTCTCAGTAGAGTTATTGTCAATTTTAGCAATACTTACATGTACAAATTCATCAAGCTCTGCAAAGAGTGTAGGAAGATCCAATGGAATAAGATAAGGAAAGGTATCCTCATTGTCATTAATTTTCTCTTGATAGTTGGACTCAGTTTGATATTCATGTTCAAATGCACTGTCAAACTCTAGCACAAATTTGTTGATTCCTAGATGAAAGGGAACTCTCTTGAAGCCTAGGCCTATACTATAATGAGGCTATCTAGATGTAGCTATAATTGCATCTATCAGTCCTTTGTTGTTGCATACTATAGGACCATTACCTTTGTAGTCAAGTTGTTTCATCAATTTTAAATGTTGTCCATATTTTTTAGGAGTTATGTCATGAGATTGGACTATGAGATTAGTCATGACCTCTTCTTTGTATAGCCAAGCAGCAATGGCTCTATTTTCATCTTTGTCTTCTAGAGATAAAGTGTCCTATAGAAATACACCATCAAAGATAGTCTTAGGTGATACAATAGATTGCCTCTTCATTTCATATGCTCTCCCATAATGACATGGAGATTTACGAATAGATAACAGAGACAAAATTGGTTCAATTTGATGTTCTCCCATGAAATTTTCTTTTAGTTTAAGATTTTTCTCCATTTATTTCAACTTTTTGACATGATTTTCAATGGAATCTCTATTGGTTGGAACAAACTTGTCAGCAAATTGGAGCATGTTACAAGAGTAGCTAGTGTTACTATTTGCATTTCATAAATTCAAGGCCTTCCTAATAGTATGTTGTATGCAAGAGGAATATTGAGAACATGACAGATGACATCTTGTTACATAGATCCTACTCTAATAGGAATCACAATAAGGCCTTTGGATTTTTGTTCCACTTCATCATAATCTTTCTACAAGGATCAATAGACTCCTCATCATAACCCAATTGTGTAAGAAAACTAGTAGAGTAGATGTTAAGACCAACACCATTGTCTATAAGCACATGATGAATGCATTTTTGATAGATCATAACTTTTATATGTAGTGGTTGATTTCAAGGATAACTTAAAAATTTATCATATTCTTTAGGAAAAAAACAAGTAGTGAGGTGAGGTCAAGTGACATACCATGGACTGAAACTGATTGAGATCAAGATCTTTAGGTATGCTCACCTTAGCAAGAACCTTGTCAAGAATCTTCCTATGAGAAGGAAAGATTTTAATAAGTTTGAAAATGCTATAGTTTTTAGTAGTAGAAGATGTTGCAAATTTTGTGTTTTTTCTAGTTAGACCAACAGTAGTATTTTCTTTGTGTTGTTTAGTTTCAGAAGCAGAATGCATAGGGCCTTTGAATACTATCTTAGCATGGGATCATGTGACAATGTTAGCTAGAACTATGATAATTCTTGATCAGATTCAAGAGATGTGGAACCTCTTCAAACAAATTGAGTTTTTGGTTTTAAATTGTTACTTTTCCCTTTGATTGTGATTACATCACAATATCTAGAGTCTAAAGGTTTATCTATGTTGATTACATTATCATCGGTGGTATACATTTAGTTGACCTTGTTTTTTTTTTTGGTTTAGAAGTTTCTCCCTTTTCATATGGAGGAAATGGTCCTTTGAAGCCTTATGATTTGAAATTTTTTTATGTCCTCCCACAACTATGTCACCATCATCAATGAGGTCTTGGATCTTATATTTCATATTAATGCAATTGTTGGTTTTATGAACTTGGTTTTGATGCTAATCATAGTATGCATTTTTGTTCCACCATTTAAGTATTGGTTGTGGATCATATGGATGAGAATTTTCCATAGGAGTAAGAATCTAATTTTGAAGAATATTCTTGTTGACTACTTGAAGAGATTCAACCAAAGGTTTGGGTCTAGAAGCCCAAGATGTTTTTTTAGCATTGTTTCCAGATGTTCTATTGTCTGTAGTAGCCTTTTCAGTGGCTTTGGATGCATGTATGCTATATGTGATATTGAAATATATCTTAGGAGGTTTAGGAGTGATATTTTCCACCATTCCATCATGTACTACATCTCAATTTTTGTTAATATATCTGGACTTGTCCTTGCTAGAGTTGGATGCATGTTTGTTGTATTTTTGGAGTGTTAATTCACCTTTCTTAACCATGAATTATTCTAAATGGATACCCTGTGTGATCATGTCTTCAAAGGCATGTGGCCCATGAAGCTAAAATTTGTATCCAAAATTAGGTAAGAGGTTATCCATGAATATGTCAAGTTTCTAAATTTCATGTATCTTACTTGAGTACTTGTTGTATAGTTATCCACATCTTTGAAAGAATGGTAAGAAAGGTTCTCCAACTTTCTATTTGAGGTTACAAAGATCTCTTATGTTAACTAGATGTTAGATGTTGTATGATTATTGTTGTCTAAACATGTTGGTAATCACATCAAAAGTTTTGATCATAGTAGCTAACTGTAAGAACCACTCCAAATCTTGACCACCCAAACTACATGGGAACAAGTGCATGAGGTATGCTTGATCATGTATGAACTCCATGGACAAGGCACCGAACTCCCTCAAGTGATCTTGGGGATATATGTACCCATGTACTTATCATATTTAGGTAGCTCACCTCCTCTAGGAAAAGGAGGCATGTACAAATCCTTGTCAAAAGGAAATGGACAAATACCATCTAGTGTGTATTGATTAGTGGGTTTGTCTTTTTCTTTCATAATCTATGCCAATTTCTCTTGAATGGCTCGGATTTATTTTTATAGTTTAGAGGTTTCAAATTCTTCTTATTTGATGATAATAGTTTCAACATTGTAGTCTCGAGGTAACTTTCTCCTTCTTGAGCTAGTTTGAGGAAATACTTCTCTTCTCTTCCTTGAGTAAGATTTCCATCATCTTTTGGAAGCTTTTGTCTTTGTGACAATTTTCTATGTCTTCTACAGATATTTCTTCATCATCCCCATAGTCATTTTTAGTTGGTGTAAATTATTATTTACTATTTACACTTTCCTTAAGTTTACTTAGGTTAATGCATTTCCATATTAGTTGTCATGTAGACACCTAGGAGTTTACATATTCATATGAGTTGTCATGTTGACAACATAGTAGTTTGCACTCCAATTGAGAACTTGTTGTCTACTACATCTCTTTATGAGATACACCTTTACATTATTATCCTCTCATTATTGTACATGCATTCATGCACAATGGAGGATAATCCACTCTTGGTGGACATGTGCTCAGTTGGTATGCTTATCTCTACTAACTCCTAGTCATATCAGTTTCCTTTATATACAAGGAACTTCTATGATGTATTCATCCAATTATCTAATTAATCCATTCTCATTTGATCACATCTTGTCTCTCTCTCTCTTGTGCTATCTCTTGTGCTTCTAGATCTTGGCATTTCATTCTTGCCTCAGGAAAATTCTTACATGGTATCAGAGCTATACCAAATTCTTACATGGTATTAGAGCCATAGGAGTATCACTGCATAGCCATTGGAGAGAAAAAAAATTACAAGTCAAGATTGGAGCTTGCTAGTGCAAATTAGATATTGGTATCACATTCAAAAGATCCAAAAACCCCTAAATTGACTTTTGTTTCATCAAAATTGGACATTTGAGGTGAAATATAGAGTCATTTTCTTTTTGGAAGTGTGACTGATGATTTAGAAAAAATAATTACAGAGGTGATTTTCAAACAGTGATATCTCCCTCATACAAACTCCTTTTTTCAAGTTATTTTTTTGTTTTGTGGTAGAATTTTGTGATCTACACATTACTACAAGTTGTTTGCAATCCCTATTCCTAAATTTTTCTAAAAATTGCAAATCTCAATTTTTGCAACTACAAAGGCTTTGTCTGAGCTCATATGGACACATATTCAAGTGCTAGTTCTTTTGAAAGTGCATAATTTTTTGTCTACTTTCCAGATCTAGTATTAGTTTGGAGTAATCTTGAGTAGACATAGTATTTTCAGCATTTGGTCATTTTTTTCCTATTTTGGCACTTGTAATTAATTAGATCCTTGAGAGGTCTTGTGCCTTATCTTGTTGGGTCTGATATAGCTTCATATTTTTTGTTTTAACCATCAAATTTAGAAGTCCACTTTGGTTCATTTTGACAAGTGGAAATTGTACATGCACTAAGTATAAAGTGCCATAAAATAATCCATTTTGGGGGGTTATTTGATTGAGTGATTTGGGGGGTGTGTCTTGAGTGTTTGCACTTCTCTTTCTCTTTTTCCTTTTATTTTGCATCATGGGTTCTCCTAGGTTTCCACTTTTAACTCCACATAATTATGCTACATGGAAAGTTAGAGCATGACATAAAATGAAGGAAAAAGGCTTAATTGATTATTTTGATGGAACCATGGTTGAACCATCTAATCCTAATAAACTAAATGAATGAAATCATAACAATAAGGTTACTATTGGTACTTTAAGGAAGTATGCACATGAAGATCTTATCTTCCATATTGTAAAACAGTAAAGGAAGCATGGGATAAGTTTTCTAGCTTGTATGCAAAAATAGACAAAGCTAGGGGTTTTGAACTTGATGAAAATATCATGTCATTATATCCAAAGGATTTTGACACAATTTAAGACTATATCACCAAGGCACATGAGCTAAGGTCAATGGTTAAGGATTGTGGAATTACCATAAAGGATGAAAATTGACCTATAATTTGATGAGAAAACTTCCTCCAAAATATACATCATTTGTTTCAAGCTTCAACACTCATAAATTGACCTTAGGCTCTTCCTACACCATGCCTTCATTTGATTCCTTCACAGAGATGTTGATGGTATAACAATTAAACTTGATGAGCATGGGGATTCTCAAGTCTTCAAAGTCCAAAGCATTGTTTGGCTGGTAAAGGGAATCAAGCAAAAGGGTCTAACAAGAAGTAGAAATCATGGCAAAAAAATTCACAACAAGGGAAAGAACACTCAACCTCCTCACCACAAGAAAACTCCAACAATAAGGGTAAGTCATCCAAGAAGGAGTTTCTTACTCGTACATATTGCAAGAAGAATGGACATGAAGAACATCATTGTTACAAGAAGGAAATTGATGAGCTCAAGAATCTTCTTAAGAAGAATCAAATTGGTCCACCATCAACAATGACCACTTCATTCTCTTCTTCACATTGAGATTTTAATAAAGGAAAGAACCACATGGGAAAAGGTCAAGCCTTAGTAGCTACTTCAAGTCAAGATTTAGGGAGATGGCCTCTAGATTTTGGGGCTTCTCATCATATGGCATCTTCACAATCTATGTTTTCATCATTTAATTATTTTCATACTCCACCTATCTTTATGGGAAATCATACTTACATGAATGTTGTTGGGAAAGGAAATATTGATCTCACCTAAGTCATAATCTTCTTTCCATTTATTAGCTCACAAATGGAGATAGAAGAAGGACTATAGAATTCACATCTGATTCAATTTTTATCAGAGACTTGGAGACTAGACAGATTATTGCTACAAGGGTGGTTGATTATGCATCTAGGCTATACTACTTCTCAGATTTTGTAGCAAATTCTTTACTATTGATTCAAACTTTGAGGACTTTGGTTACTTGAACTTGGGTATTCTCACATGTGATCAAGTTCTTCAGTCAAGTATTTCTTCTCCTCCTACTGATATTCCATCTATTGTTGTTCTTGTTGATAGTCGTATTCACATAGCCATGGATTCAAGTGATTCAGTGCAGTAGGATATTCATTGTCTTCCAGACTCAGCTCCATGGGATGACTACTTGATAGACATTTCTAGTTTGTTTGTGGAGTCCTACATTGTAGATTTGCGAGACACTATTGATGAAATTCATCTTCTCTTTGGTGAAGATGAACCTTCTTCAGTTGTTGTGAGAGAGCATGTTGACCCACATCTTCATTCTCTACTTGATTAGTCTTTCAAGGTTAACATGATGGTAGATCCTTTGATAAAATAGTTGGAGGAGGTCACTTTAGTTTTAGAGGAGATATTTGAGTCTTTGATACATGCTCTACATTCATCCTTAGTTGATCCTAATTTTTATTTTTCAATAGAGTGGCATAGTACACATAATTTGGAGGAGGTACCTTTTAGTATTGACATGGGAACACTTCAAAAAGTTTTAGAGATTTCATATACTTTGAGGTTTCTTCCTACAAATGGGAGAGGCTTCATTGATACACCATTGATTCTTTTTCTTCCTAAGGGGATGAATGTTGTTCTACACTCATGGAGCAGTTTCTACATTGAGCCTTGCGCATCTACCACAGGTGTGCATTCTACATTGAGGTGGTTACTTGGTCTATCTTCCTCTTCTTCTCTCTTATGGGGGGGATCTTTTCCTCACATGAGGTCTCCTTCTCTCTCATTTTCTTTTATTCTACTTATCTCTCTTTTTGGAGGGGGATTTTTCCCATGTGGCTTTCCCTCTTTCTCCACTTTATGAGAGATTGTATTGCATATCATTTGCACTTCCATATTGTACACGGGTACCTAACATGCCCTAGTAGTCGAGACCCATCTTGAATTATTATCTATCTTTTATGAGCTTAAGTACATTTCCCTAAGTTGCACTTAAGGGGGGTGTTGGTGTAAATAAGTATTTATTATTTACACTTTACTTAAGTTTACTTAGGTTAATGCATTTTCATATTATTTGTCATGTAGGCACCTAGGAGTTTGCATATTCATATGAGTTGTCATGTTGATAGCATAGTAGTTTGCACTCCAGTTGAGCACATGTTGTTTACTACATCTCTTTATGAGATACACCTTTACATTCTTATCCTCTTATTGTTGCACGTACATTCATGCACAATGGAGGATAATCCAATTTTGGTGGACATATGCTTAGTTGGTATGCTTATCTCTTTGCTGACTCCTAGTCATATTAGTTTCCTTTATATACAAGACACTTCTATGGTGTATTCATCCAATTATCTAATTAATTCATTCTCATTTGATCATATCTTTTCTCTCTTGTGCTATCTCATGAGTTTCTAGATCTTGGCATTTCATTCTTGCCTTAGGAAAATTCTTACATAGTATCAGAGCTATACCAAATTCTTATAGTAGGTATAATAACCCTTGAACCTTTCAGTCCTTCAGTATTCATCTCTATTTTTTCTCCTACTATTTTCACTAGTTTCTTGGTCTTCGTCTATCATCCTATCATTATGCAAGTTTTTAGTTTTTCCACAATGTAAAGGTGTCATGTATAGAGTTCAAAATTTTTGTTTGCAGATGTTGGTGTCCTTCTTATGTTTTAAAAATTAGGTTCAAGAGATGATCTATTAGTATTTGGTTACTTTTGAAACAATGGGTTCCTAACTTGTTTTAAGTTTATGGAAAAGACCTATTTGACATAAGGTTGACCGACAAGGGACAAAGGTCAATATGATCCTTCCTTAGACATAGTAGGTGAAGGGGACTATGAGGATCCTCCATTATAATTAGACTATGTATAGAACTAGGAATGATCTCAACCATGATTCCTACTTCTACCTCTACCTCTTCTAGGTTGATGGGAATGAAACATGTTTCCACTCCTAGTTGTAACAGTCATAGACAATGATGTGTGACAAAGTTTAAACAATGACCACACTTAGAACTTCACTCAAAGTAGGTAATGACAGTAAGGGTGATGTATACTAGGGTATGAGTAATTAGAGAAGTGGCTAGAACAAGTGAGAGATTTGACTATTGTGACACCAAGATATGACAACATAATAGAACAATGATATAATAGAGTGATGAGACTAGTTCATACATAGATCATAAGTGTTTAACCAAGTAAGTTGTCTAAGTTTTAGACTATTGTAGACAAAGAAGTGTAGTAGTGTACTTAAATAAACACTAGATTTGGATAGAGTTTCAACAAGGAAATGAGAATAGCTCGTTGTTTTTAGAAATTTATGATAGATTTTCATGAGGAAATGCTCTCTAGTGTGGTAAATGACATAGAATGTGCAAGTAAATGCCTTCTAAGGCAAGAAAATGGACATAACATACAAATTTGACAAGTTTTTGATAGTTTTAGGATAGACTCTTGTGCAAGGATCTAGGTAGACCCAAGCGAGGAAGTATAGAGACTGACATGAGGAAAGGAAACATCAAGTCCCAAAATCCTAACTCATGCAAAGTTTTTAAGAGAACCATTTGAGGAAGTGACCAGTTTGACCAATTTAACTATTTTTTTTTACCAATTTTGATAGTGCGCTTACACAAGCTTGCAAAAGAATACAGAGCTTCTTGTGCCAGAAAGTATAGAGGATGATGTAAGGAAATAAAAATTGCAAGATCCTAAGGTCCTGGCTCATGCAAGATTTAGCAGCAAACTAGGAAAGTAAAGGACATACTTCTTAGCTTTGACCAAATTTTGAAGATATTTTAACTCGTTCTAATAGGTTTCATGCAACATTTCTAGTTTTTAGACAAATTTGGATATTATTTCAAATTAACATAATTTTGAATAATTTTGCAAGTATAGTAGTTATTTTTTTAGACTCATTTGTAAAATAGATAGTAGGACACAAGCAGTAGCCAAAAATAATCCAATAATGGAAAAAGAAACTCAAAGGGATGGGGGAGTCTTTACTTTTTGTTTTGGATAGTTTGGAAATTTGTTGACTCAAAAAAGACACACTTTATCCCTCTAACTAAAAATTGTAGAGAAATAAAAATCTTTATCTCACATCTTATGTGCATGTATTCACCTCACACAACCATGTCACCCCACTAGAGGGTGCCCATATTTTTGGTGTGTTCCAAGAACTCAATAACATATATGCTCAAAGGTTACCCTTGAGGTAGGGGTTAGTGTTATATACCACCTTCTAACATCTAGGTACATGCCTATGGTGAGGATCTATTGGAGAGATTCTTCCCCCTCCTTGCACAAATATTATACCCCCTTTCAAAGGTGAATCAAGTAGCAATTAACTACAAGTGTTTAATAAGAGTATGTTCACATTAATCCTCAGTGGCCCTACAAGAGAGGTGGAGGTATCTTAACCACATTGACATTTGAAAGTGTACACACTTGGCTAGCAAACCTAGGAATAGTGCTACTTAGTACAATAGATAGAGCCTCCTCAAGATATGTAATATCAAGAATCAAGAGGAAGAAATTAATATGGCCTTTGTATCTTTCTCTTTACAAAGCTTCTTTATTATAGTGAGTCAGAATCACCAGCGAAAGGTGTGTGCTCACTTAGGTCATTCCCAGAGGTTGGATTGCTCTAGCAAACCTGCTAAAGGTTGACTCTAACTTGGTTTGGACTCCAAGTTTCTAATTTTCCCAAAGGAAAAAGAGCATACTCCTCTACCTTTTCACCTCACCCAAACATGCCAAACACATTCATCACCAAGCTAGCTTATCAATCCCAAATTGTCTACAAGCTTCTAGGTTTTTTATTTTCCCAAAGTAGGGTAAAGTTTAAGAAAGTCGGTCCAAAAATATATATAAAATATCGGTGAATCTTTCAGTATTTTGGAAAATAAAAAAATTATTTCTATTGGTGAATCTCTCAATTTTTAATTCTAAATACGATTAATATTGGCTATTATTTTTGAATCATAATTTTTTTTGGATAAAATATTGATGAATCTCAATAATAATAAGAATTTCATTAATCTCCATGGAATACTACAAATCAAAATTGAACATTTTTTACCTTGTGGAATATTATGAGGATCGTGACATATACTTTAAATCGATAGTGAAAACTAAATATTGATGATATATCCCCAAAGTAACTAATAATAATGATAACTATTGGTTAGTTCAATTTAATTTCTCCAATAATATACTATATTTGGGTGACTCAAATCTAATCATGTAATGAATATTGTGGCGAATATTTGAGTTTAAATTTTTCAATAAAATAAATTATTGAGTGATTTTAAATATTCTAGAAATATATTTTATAAAACAATGGAGATTTAGGTTGTATCAAATCTTAAATTATTAGCCAAATTACTAGCCAAAAAAATCTAAAATTAGCCAATTTGTGAATATTAGTCACTAAAAAATACCTTGTCCCGAAGGGAAAAGAGCATAATCTCCCAGTAAAAGATTCACTTGGGAGAACTACTACCTTCCTTGCCTCTTGTGGGTACCATCTTCCAAAGGGGTATAGGTTTTTGATTTACTCTAGGCATCACTACCAAGTAATAAAGAGCATAATACCCTATCCCTTTGTCTAGAGCCCAAAGAAGTTCACAAGGCTTATTTAAAATATATGAGTTGAAAGCATGTAAAAAGAAGACAAAATGTTTGAGTGGGTTTTAAATGTCTTCAACAAGAGATTCTTTGACAAGTGTCCTACAATCAAACTATTAGCAAGTTTGTATGTTTGTTTCAAGGTATCTTCAACAGTTGTCCTACAAACCACTATTACGTTGTTCCAAAAATCATAAATCATAAAAAAAATGCTTCAAAAATAGATGTTAGCAAGAAACAACAATGACAAAATGTGAAAGTGCAAGAGTTTAAGCACTCTACTATCAAGTCTTGCATGAGGTTTTGCATAGGATCACGCAAGGATTTGGTTTGTCTCATGAGAGAGAATGAATTCTTTAGGTAGGCATATGCATTTATCTATATGAGGAAGTACATAGTATCACATGAGTATTCAAAATTCTCACACGAGAAAAGAAATTTCTAGGTGATATTTCTTTGGATTGTACAAAAACTAAATGCAGAATGTCAAAAATAAAGATAAATGAGGCCAGAAAATTATTTTTTTCCACCCCACAGTGGGTGCCATAAATGTATGTGTTAACTATGAGCCTCTAATTCAATCACACACTTCAACATAGTCATTACTTATTAGGTTCATCTAGGAATGAACATGAGATTGTTCATCCTAAATGTCTACACAATGTGACCTATTGCCTTCTATCTAGACAAGGTTTTACTATGTGCTCTCAGAATCAAGAGTTTAGTAACCAAAAAAACTAAGAATGAAGGATTTTAAATGAATGTGAATGCAAGATTAAGCTAAGAATGTATTTAGATTAATCTAGGTTTATAATATTTTCTGTGCAAGTAGATATGAATTAATCTAGATGAAATGCAGATTAAGCTAAGAACAAGATAAGAAAATTTATTCTAAGTGTATGAAATGTAATCTAGTATGAGATTAAGTATGTGAAAGTAAATGATAACAATGGAATTTTGAATGTAAAAATACATGAGTCCTTAAACTGACAACAATTCGATACTCAAAAATTGCATCCCCCTGAAATGAGAGGCAAAAGGTTCCTTTTATATAATCTCACTATTAATCAATGGTCAATATTAAAGTAGATGAACAATGGAGATTTGAAGAAAAGTCAGTCAGAATGGCAAGTTTCCTTGATTGTAGGAGTTAACTGGTTGCTTTTGAAATGGATAAGGAGTTACCAACTTTATTTCTTTTTCTCATTTGAGTTAACTCAATGTTTCCAATTTTGAACTGAAGAGAAGATTTGAAGATAATATTTGATTAAAAGAATTAAATATGACCTCATAATTGAATATTCTAATTAATTGAATAACTAAATTAAAAAGTATGGATGAGGGTATTTAATTAAATCAAATATATTTTATTCCTTTTGACATGTGTATTAGCTAAAGAGGGTGAATTTATTTAATTAAAGTGCTAAGACTTATAATTAAATTAACTTGATTAGAAGGTTAATTTAGCCAATTTAAGTCAATATTTAGGAAATAAATAAATTATGTAATTAATGCAGACTAAGGGTATTTAGCATTTGAAAATTAGGTCATGTAAAGATAATCAAAATCAAAAATGCCTAGTAAAATAGGAATTCAATAATCAATAAACTGATATTGTAAGATTGATGCACCGAAATTGGTTCAAAATACCGATGTGCCAATTTTGGGGCATTAGATAAGGTAGTTATGCCAATAGAAAGAACATAAATTATTGACATAACAAAGAATGATCTTGATAAGTCTAATAATAAGGATCAGGATGTCATGTACAATTATGAGGAACAACTTGAAGAGACTCTAGTTATTGAGTCAACCACAAGACAAGTGTAAAATGAAGTTCCTATTCTACAACAAGTTCATAATTATTTAGCCTCTAATTCAACAAATGATAACATAAATGTAGATAATTATTTTAATTCTTTAGTCACTAATATTCCAATTGATATAGATGATGCTAGTAAAGCCACCAAGGAACCATAAGACACAAATAAGGGTTAAGTACTCAAGACAACCAAGCAAAAAGATGAAGGTAGTATTACCACAAACCTAAATAAAATGACACTACTAAAAGAAAATTTATTTAGGACATTAGCTTTTCCACACAAAATATTGGACAAAATACTAAAAAGGGAAAAGATAATGGAAAAGAAGAGGAGAAAGGAAATAAGAAAGATAATATTGAACAACTCATCGAGGAATAGCACAAACAACAAGAAGCTACCATCAAGAAAATTACTAGCACCAAGGAACCTATATAATAGGAGAATAAGAGGAAGGTACACCTTCTAATACTGAGACACAAAAGGAAAATAAGGAGCAATAGGCTATAGTGCAATAAATGAAATCACTGAGTACAAGCTCAATCACTTCCAAGGACAAGAAGAAGAAGACGTAGAAGACTAAGAAAGATTAGGTCACCTTAGATGAAGTTATTGAGATACTTAATGTGATCTAACTAAACTTAATCCTGATGAATTACCAAATTATGGAAAATTTTGTAAAAGTAAATTTGCACAAGACAAGTTGAAACAAGATGTGAAGAATAATAAAGTATTGTCAAATGTCAAGGACATCATACTGTAGATTATTCTAGACACGCCTTTGGATGAAAAAGCACAAATTATCGATCACCTTACATCATTTATAGATCAAGTGAATTCCCCAATTATAGATGTCAAGAAATATTGATGGTGAGAGAAGAGAAGAAGATGGAGCACAAAATCATGGAAAAGGTGATTGATTTACTATAATTCAACAAGATGAATTTGACACTTTGACAACTAAGTTGGAGAATATATTAAAAGATATTATCCAACTATTCCAAAAGTTGTGTGATGTACCTCACTTTACATAAGAAATTTTAGATGAACTGAAGAAAATTGATGAGGAATAGAAGGCTGGTGCTGACAAGCTAACCAAGGAACCTTGGTCATTCCAAGTTCAGTATCAAAATGTCAAGTACTTCATGGGAATGAAATTAGAGTTAAGGAGAGAAGTGAATAATTTGAGAGCACAAATTCTTGAATTACATGCACTCCTCAGACCACTGCTAGAAGTAATGAAAAAGGACATCAAGAAGACAAGAGAGATAATAACAATGTAAGAAATGTTTTTCATTGATCATAAGCTAGAACTTCATCACAACTACAAGCATAACAACTGGAATTGCAAGCTTTAAAGGAAGCATGAAACTCTACCCTAGAGAGTACAAAAAGTGCACATAAAATTTTTCTTGATAAGATGTAAGTATCTCATGCATAGCACTTTCATTTTTGGTATTATTGTAAAAAAAGGGGGATAGTATAATGTTAATAAAGAGGAGAGTATGTAAATTTTTTTGAGTTTTAGATATAATAAAAGGTAGATACAAGGATGATGTACATTTTGAAATTATTTTTGAAAAAATCAAGCAAACAAAGGAGTACAAATTTTGGAGGAGCACTCCAAATTTTTACTAAGTACAATTTTGAGCATATGAAGAAGTTTTTTTCACAAATACAAAAGGGGGTGAATGTTACTCATAAATTAATTGAAGTGTTTCTGTTAGTGTCAATCTACATTGAAGAGTAAGGCTAGTGAATATAAGGTAGAGAGGTCGGTGAACCTAGATACTAAAAAAATATTGTATTATCAAAAAGAGATAAACACCAAGTGACGCATGAAAACCCAACAACATGATAATTGAGCATGGTCATAGCTAAGAATATCTTTTTACTGAGCATTAAATAGCTAGAGAGTGAAGACTATTACTGAGCAAGTATGATACCTAGGGGACAATATGTTTAACCAAGAATATCAGTTAATGTTTATTGACCAACACATGATGATCATGAAATTTTGTAAATGCACAAATTATATGCAATTAAATCCTCCAAAGATAGGAAATGGTTTATGAAGATCAAGGAGATGTTTAGGTAAGATGTATTGAGATTGATGCATGCATTATGGATCCCAAGGCAAAAAGGAAAGCCAATGAAATAATTAGTTATTATTCTTTATGATAATGATGAATGAGGATTATTGATCTAGCTTCCAAGGATTCTAGAAGGATATAAACCCTAATTAGGTCACCTACTGGAGAAGCTACAAGATCTCTTATAAGGACAGATTGAGATCAGATTTGAAGTTGTTGAAATGTTCTTAAAGGAATGATATTTTGAAGATCTAGTTAAGTGAAAACAAGATAGCTACCAAGTAGAGAACTAGGATAGATTGGATGAAATACATCATAGGAAGGTGATATACCAGTGTAGATCATAGAGCATCTGAAAAGGAAAAGTAAATTGTATATCATCAAATCACTTTACAATTACTTTCTTACCATTGTAGCTAGAAAATATTCTAACAAAGTGGACTTAGCAGTCTTCTTGTAAAATCTCCTAATTCAGTACACACTTGAAGAGTGATGTAAAATTATTCAAAAAGGTAGAATATAGCATGTCCTATTGTATCACTCCTAATAGTCTAAGCCAATAGAAGTGGCATCTATATATTCCCTAATAGGCAATCTTTTTAGTATAGTAGTGAACGATTTGTGAGTGTCATCCCCACCATAGCTTTCCTGCTAAGCAAGGGTTTCTATGTGACCAAATATTTGTGTTATGTTTGTTGATTTATTAATTGATGTATTCTTTTCATAGCTATTAGCTTTTCTTATTGTTGTTAAACATTCTATTATTATGATATTCCATTTAAGGCAAATGAACATGTATAGAGGTTTAAAATATTTTAAGAGTTAAAATTTTTAGAGGACATTGATTCACTCCTTACCCCCCCCCCCCACCCAACATCACCTTACCTTTCCTTAACATTCCAATAAGAGTAATATGTTTTGGTTGCTAAAAAGGATTAAATATTAATCCATAAAAAGGTTCTTGCCCCTCATTCTATAAAGGAACTTGAATATCTTAATCATATTTTCCAGATCCATTCCCATAAATCCATATTTTTCTAATAAATAATAACAAAGACCATAAAAAGATACCATATTGGAAAGAGTCAATGGAGAATTATAATTCACCATGTCATAGAAAATGGGATTAATAGTTTCTAAAAATTCATTAGGAGTGGAAGTAGCAAGAAAATTGTCACTAAGCTTAGTATAAAGAGAAGTGGTTGTTTTGGACTCTTAGTAAAGTTTAGATTCTCTAGGTTCAAAGGTTGTGACTTTGCACTCTCCAACATAGGTTGTTATCAAATCCAAGGATCCCCAATAATCATTTAAAAGGATACTAGTAGGAGAAGGATCACCCATAGGTTCAAAATATGAATCTTTTTTTTCTTCAACAAACATAGGTTTAGTGTTTGATTTAGTTTGAAAATAATCATTTGGTCTTTCATTTGCAACAAGTATGTACATCAAATTTTTGTATATAAAATTGAATTCTTGATGAAGAAGTGAAGGACCAACATGCATATCACATAACCAAGGTTGTTCCAAAAGATTATTACATTTAAGAGGTCCAAACATCACATGAATATGAGTGGATAGCATAACCATACCTTGTTGGAAACCTAATAGGGAAAGTAAGATGTTGGGGAGGGTGAATTGAGTATGAAAATGATTCATGTTTGAAGTGATAAAAATTTTATAGATCCTGATTCAACCCCCTCCCCCCCCTTCTCAACATCTTATTTTCCCTATTAGATTTTCAATAATTGGTATCATAGTGAATTTCTCTAGAGACAAATATCTTGGAGATGGAAGCCTACAAGTTGGGAAAGGTGATTGGGAATCAAAAAATCTTGATTTTCTTTTTGCATATGAAAAAGCCAAGGTTACAAAGGAGGAATTGAAGAAAACTTTGAAGACAAGGAAGGAGATGGCAATTTAGCAAAATGACATAGAATTTAAGGAAGAAAACATCAAGGACCTACGTGATGAAGTTACATCTAGTGAAAATGATGCAACAATAGCAGATTTATTGGAGAGGATCAACATTCTAAATGAATAAGTTAGTTCATTGAAAAGAGAACATGACTTACAATCAATAAGGCTATGTGAAGTCATTGAACAAAAGAAAAAGGTTGAAGAAGAAAAGCTAATGGTTGAAGAAGACAAATGGCTAAAATTGTTGATGAGAAGATTAATGAGGTAAAAAGGATAAATCACAATCAATTTGACATGGTCAATTAGTAATTAAGTGTCATTCATGAGATTACTGGGAAGGTGAAAGAGATTGGAAATATGAGAGCTGAGAATAATCAATTAAAATCTAAATTGAGAGCTTAAAATGAGATCATTGAAAGGATTAATAGATCAAGAGAGGCTATGAGACAACTTGATGAATAGTTAAAAGAAAAAGAAGACATCATGACACTATTAGAATAGATTATATCAAGTTTGTATCATCTACCAAGCAAGGAGAATCATCAAAGCATGGAGAACAAAAGAATGCTAAGAATAAGAAGCATACATGCTATCTCTATGCAAAACCAAGTCACACAACAATCATTTGTAGGAAAAAAAATTGTAAGTCAAATCTAAAGCTAAAATTCAATGGTAATTGTTTCAATTGTAACAAGCATGGACATCAAGCACATGAATGTAGATCAAAGACCAATAAGACAAAAGATACATCTAGATTTGAAGTTCATTGTCATACATGTTATAAGTATGGTCACAAGGCACAAGATTGAAAATCTAATGCAAAGAATAGTTGGACACCTAAAGGTCAAGGAAAAGAAACTAAAAAAGGTAATATTATAAACTGTGATTACAATATTTGGGTCAATTGTCAATTATGTGGAAAGTATGGACACATTACAAAAAATTGTGTAAGGATACATTTCAGAGGAAGATTAGGAAATTGGAGGAACTTTGGTCCAATATGTATTAAATGTCAAAAGGTTAGTTACCTAAGCAGGGACTACATGAATTGAGCACCAATATCTAATAATGAAGAAAATAATGGAAAAACAAAGCTTAATGATGAAGAAGTGATAAATTAGATAAATCAAACCTAGAATAAGAAAACCATTGAAAGCAAAATTTCAAATGGTGAAGTTGTAATCACCCAATCCAATGGATTAGTTGATTCCCTCACCTCAAATTAAAGAGTTATGTATGGAATAGTATTTTAAATTGCTAAATCAAAAATCAATTCCTAATATTAATAGTGCAAAATTCCAAATTAAAATAAGCTAAGATGCATTATGATATATTTGAAGTTTGTATTGAGTAATGTGTGGAGATTAATCTGATAAGCTAGAGATGGTTGAGTGTTAGTATTGGAGGATGAATGAGTAAAGTGGTCGAGTGAGATTACTAGTATTGACTGAGTTAGTATATGAGTCGAGTTCAAGACTGAATGAAGTATGACTAATGAGATTTCTAGTGAAGGCCAAGATAACTATCATACACCCACTATATGTACGAATCATTTATGAGGCCCTAAAATTGATTTTTTGATCCTTATAGTGAATTTTTTTAATCATTTTAAACAAATTGCAATCAAGATTTCAAAATAGAGCAAAGTTGGAGCAATTTGAGAGTGGATTTAAGTGATTTGTGCACAGATTTTATAGTTTATTGTCAGCAATAGGAATGATTTGAAGGTTGTGTTATTACTGAGAAAAACATAGTCAAATTTCAAACCCTTAACACAAAAATGGCATCAAGTTTGACAATCAAGAAGCGAAAGGTGTGAAAGGTTAGTGATGTGTAGTTTATTTGCAATGAAGCTGTGAAACAACCAAAGTTTAAGGTATATCTTGAGATTGCATTAAAGGGTGATGCATCTATTGCCTTGTCATCCATCCCACCTAGGGTTAAATAATGATCCATGATGTAAGGTCATGCTACACATGGAAGAATGGTGAGATAGGTTATTTCAAGCTAAGGAATGTATATGATAGGTTATGTATTGATAGGAAACTCAAAGATGAGCACAAAGATATTGTTGAGGTTGGACTCACTCATGCCCTAGATTTTCTAAAGGCTTTCAAGGCTATGTGGATAAAGATTGTTCTTAGTCATGTACATGAAATGAAGTTATGGATCGAGGGTGGACTAGTGGATATTACTAAGCATAATATTCACTGAGTGACTAGTTACCCTATGATAGATAAAGTGAAAATCATTCATTGCAAAAGAAAAGATGTAATTGTAGCAAATACATTGGAGTGTAGAACAAGCGTAGATGACAATTTCCACTATTATGGATGTAGAGACAAATTTTTCTATGAAGGTAATATCTCACAATTTCTACCAATATAGTTGGCTAGAGAGTGTTCCATGTGTCCTAGTTAATGTTGTTTGGAAAATTGAAAAGAAAGGTCATTCTTATAACCTAGCCAAGCTACAATTGTAATAATTGGAAGAAAATTTGAAGAGTATTAGGAAGGAAAAAAATAAAATGTGTAAGTTTGGTCCTTTGTTAGTTTTCATATTTTTCTATGTGCAATTTTTTTTAAGCCAAAGTGGGGTTACCACCATATTTTTATTAATAATCAAGTTCAAAGTCTCCCCTATGGAAGAACCAAAAAGAAACCCCAGGATCATAGTCATATACAAATATATCAATATATCATTTTACACATATTGGTTTACAGAAGAAAACCATAAATCTTTATAGACTGATGCCTTAAAACACAAAAGTCCTCTAAGTTTTATCATGTCAACATAGACCAAGGACACATTTTTTATGACAAGAATTACAAAATTGCAAAATATGCTTATCAAGCATGTTGATGTTATACACCCGTATAATTAGTTTGATCAATCTTCCATGGGGGAAAGATGAGGGCCAAGCTTTTTCTCATCCAACAGGCAGAGCCAAGACATTATCAATGTCATGCCCAAATTATCTTGAACAAGACACACATACACACACACACACATACAATAATAATATTCAATTTTATTTCTTGGAAAGAATTTAAGAAATATTTTTAAAAATATATATTCATAGTATTGAAAAAGTCTTTTCAAATATTACAATCATATTTGGATCCTTACATCAATTTACAAATTACATGAAGATCTAATTTTGATCTTGTACAATATATAACTTTTACAAATGTTCATAATAAATCATCTTCAAAATTTCAATAGAAAGTGAAAATCTTCCAAGTTTTTCTTCAACACAGTTCATTTAGAAAACCTGTACAAAAAAACCATGTAAACCATGGAGAGCTCACCTCCCAACCTAGGTCTCTAAGAGACCACCCACCGAGCTTGGAGAACCAAGACCAACCGGGTAACAATCAAACACACACATATAAATCAATAATAAAAGATACAACATTTAACACCCTTTTTGAGCTTACACAATAGGTTACCAGAGGAACCAATAGAATGGGTGAAGGTGTGCCTAAAACCTCGAGGAGAAGCCAAATACAGAAAACTAAATCTACCTTCACAAAGCATACAAAATAAATACCAACTCTCACAAAATTTCTCCCTTTATCACCCCCAAAGTGCATAAAAAAGTACTGGCACATGCAGCCCATACTACATGCTTATCCCTCTTCCTTCTAGGAAAGAGATTCTGCACTCAGGGAATAGGCCCAACTAACTCCTTCACCCGAAGGCCACTTCTTCCCTCCCAAGGGTGAGTGATGTCCTTCCACACCCATAACATCATACACTCAAAATCAAAATCAAAATAAGGCAATAGAAATTCATCCACAGCTAGTAATACAACAGGGACAATGAACAATACACATATGCATCTTTAGCAAAATTTACACATCTTTTATTCAAAAAAAATTATACAACACATAGTTTCCAAAACATGGCAAAAGCTCCAACCTTTCTCCAAGCTATGGTAAATGACCCGACTTGAGAAGAGCCCTCTATCATTCCTTCATCCAATCTCCAAAATCAAAAAATCTCTAAAACTAGAGAGTGGGTGAATGCCAACTCTATTTTCCAATTCCCCTCTAAAAGGAAAACATTTTTCCATTTCTAACCATTGTGCATATATAATACTACCATTATCGAACTAAACATGACATGACTCTTTTGCAACATTTCATGATTCTCTCTCTCTCTCTCTCTCTCTCTCTCTCTCTCTCTCTCTCTCTCTCACACACACACACACACACACACAAATAATCCATCTAACATTTATATTTAAACATAACTTCCTACTCATTAATAAAATAACCAACCAAGTACATGAATGTAACTAATCATCAAGCATCATAAATAAGTTCTAACATCATAAATGATTACCATAAAATAAAGTGTCCAAAGTATCAAATAGACTGAGTAACATTCCAAAATAGTCTAACATACAACAAGGCCTCAAAATATAAGGCATCTACAATGCAAAATATAAAGTAAATAAAATGCAAATAAACTCTCATCTATTTACTATAACATAAGCTACCCTTAGATTTCATTAATATGTCTACTTAACAAAATATTTAGGTAATGTTAAATCCTTAATAAATTTAAAATATTTCATAATCTTAATCCATACTAATAATTACCACCATTGAAGTGAACTTTTGATTTTAGTTCACAATATAAGTCCTTCGCTCAAAATTTTAATACACCCCCTTATAATTCATCTTCCATCATTTTTTTTTAACATTCTTTTAAAAATATATATATATATAAAATAATTATTATGTTAGATCTTATAATAATGATTCAACTTTATTATTCCCTCTAGCAAATAAAATTTAATATTCCCTCTAGTAACTAATAATAATAAATTACTAATAATGACATGACTTTTTACTATTCATAAAAAGTGTTTCAAAATAACATAAAGTAAAAATAAGAGCTAATTTTACTATTTCCATCCTTTAATTTAGAACATTTCCCTTTAATTTAGAAAATTTCTACCTTCAGTCCACTTAGTCTTTCCTTGCTAAAAAAAAATTTTTAAATAAATTTAATCTTTTTTTTTAAACATAAGATCTTTTTTATAGTTTTGATTAAAACTAGATCCATTAACATATATCCTTGGAAGACATGCTTGCAAAATGGAAGCAAAGATAAGTCATGTGAATTGTTTGAGAGGATGCCTGATCGTAATGTGGTCATCAAATGCCACGGTTGCTGGATATGCACAAAATAGATATATTGAGAGAACATATTTGTTTAAGTTGCAACTGCCCTGGTAGACATGCATGCAAGATGTGGAATCATAGGTAAGGCGTTTGAACTATTTTATTGACTGCCTCCATGAAATGTCGTCTAATGGCAAGCCAATATTGCAAGATATGCATATTTATTTGTTGAATATATCTGCCGCCGCACACATACAATGCATACATGTGTATATTTATATCAGAGAAAATGAGTTAAATATACATGCTTTGCCTACATCCTCTTGTTTGTGCCAGAATGGAACCTTTGGAATGGGTTATAGACATCTCTCAAAGCATAAATGATAGAGCAACCCACACGCTTAATACGAACAAACCTTCAAGTAATGATGTCAGCGGCAAGGAATTCTGAGGGAATTGACATGAATCTTCTCTTCTCCAGCCTATCAAATGAAACGTGGAAGTGAAGAGCAAGCTTCGGGTGAAGGACGTGAAGCGTCTGCTTCAAGTTGGTGTTTTAGGCACCATTGACATTGCATGAAATCAGTTTACAGATTAAAGAAAAGAAAAGATTGAAAATGCCTACCACTAATTTGAGCAAAATCTGTGGATACGTCTTCTGTCATATGTTTTCTAACAAGATGGCAATATATAAATAAAAGCTATACCATTTTGCCGCCAGCCTTTGTAGTAGGGGATGGTCACTATGGGGGATACGTTTTTTTGATAGATCAAAGGACTGTTAAGACACTCTGCTCACTAATTGGTGTTGCTCACATGGTTGTTCTCGAAGGACTGTTAAGACACTCTGGTCATTGATTGGTGTTGCTCATATAGAAAAATTAAAAGACATCAATGAATGATAATGCTTCCATAATAGAGTGACAAATTGTTGAACTCACTTGCTTTTGGTCAAGGACTGAAATGGTGGACTGTTCTTTTGTATGCTTAAAGATTTTCAGTGGTTCTACTGACATGAAAGTTTAGTATACTTATACATGACTGTTACAGCTAGTTTGGTATTTGTATCATAGTTTGAAATTGGGCATATCTATGGAGATTCTGGGCATTCATAATTTAACAAGAAATTAAATCAAATCCAAAAATGAGTACTGACAAAGTGACAGTCCAGATCTCAATAATTCTCAATTGTTTACACTAGAATTAAATCAGTCTATGCATTTTCCAATTCTGCATGCATACTTGAATTCTAGATGATTCCATAAAACTTGACATAATTCTCCTTAGCACTGTCTTATTCCTTACCAGCAAAACCAATCACTGTTCTCATCCTTAGTAGTCACAGCCTGCGTTCTATTTATTTAGTTACTGCTGGAAGAAATCATGCTTTAACCTTTGATATTGAATAACTTTGTAGCCTGAGCTTTGCGCATTAAAATCATGTTTCTTCAATAATATGTCAAATGATTTGGCATCCCATTTGGCGAGAGTTTAATGGTTGGCGAGGGGAGAAATGACAAAATTTCTCCCTTTATCACCCTCAAAGTGCATAACAAAGTACTGGTACATGTAGCCCATACTACGTGCTTATCTCTCTTCCTTTTAGGGAAGAGACTCTGCACTCAGGGAATAGGCCCAACTAGCCCCTTCACCCAAAAGCCACTTCTTCCCTCCCAAGGGTGAGTGATGTCCTTTCACACTCATAACATCATACACTCAAAATCAAAATGAAAATAAGGCAATAGAAATTCATCCACACCCAACAATACAACAAGGACAATGAACAACACACATATGCATCTTTAGCAAAATTTACACATCTTTTATTCAGAAAAACAATACAACACATAGTTTCCAAAACATGGCAAAAGCTCCAACCTTTCTCCAAGCTATGGTAAATGACCCGCTTTGAGAAGAGCCCTCTATCCTTCCTTCATCCAATCTCCAAAACAAAAAAATCTCTAAAACTAGAGAGTGGGTGAATGCCAACTCTATTTTTCAATTCCCCTCTAAAAGGAAAACATATCTAATTTGTCTCCATCATTGAAGAGAATAAACACTTTAACTCAACCTAAGTTTCTCTATTTGGTTGGAATCATCAACTCACTAAAGATAAGGTGGGAATTTGGGTAAGTCTTCTTCCATTTTTGCAATACTTAAAAAATGAGATTTTAAAAGTGTTAGAAAAGAGATTTTAACTCCAGTGAAGCCAAAATTAAAGCTCTAACATATAGTACTAACATGTAGATCAATTAATTTCACTAAAAGAATACTCTAAGACTTAAACAAAACCCTCTAAAGTCACCCTAAACTTGAAATCCGAAATTTAATTTAATTTAAATCTTCATAAGATATTTTATGCAAGGGAATTAAAAAACTTAAGCATTTCTAACTAGTTAGGAATAAGGTTGGGTGTCTTTTGCCAATATCTCAACATGACTTGCCACTAAACAAATAACAACACAACTGTCAAGTGACACTATAAAATATACATTCAACATTACGAGTGGTAAATCAATTTTCACAAATATATATATATATATATATATATATATATATATATATATATATATATATATATATATATATATATATATATATAATTTAAAACATCCTTTCACAAAATAAAATACTTAACAACGAGGTTAAGATCTCTTCATTAGATCTAACCTTGACAATCTCAATTAATACAAAGGTATAGTCTTGGTTCTCTGTTTTACCATGGTTATTTCGTACACACTTAAAAGACATATCAGTAGTCCAAGATAAATAAAACATATGCATATATAAATCTTCAATCAATTCTATATTCATAATTGAATGAAAACATAAGGCATTTCTCAATTGAATAACATTTTTTCCATTTCTAACCATTGTGCATATATAATACTACCATTATCGAACTAAACATGACATGACTCTTTTGCAACATTTCATGATTTTTACACACACACACATATAATCCATCTAACATTTATATTTAAACATAACTTCCTACTCATTAATAAAATAACCAACCAAGTACATGAATGTAACTAATCATCAAGCATCATAAATAAGTTCTAACATCATAGATGATTACCATAAAATAAAGTGTCCAAAGTATCAAATAGTCTGAGTAACATTCCAAAATAGTCCAACATATAAAAAGGCCTCAAAATATAAGGCATCTACAATGCAAAATATAAAGTATATAAAATGTAAATAAACGACTATGATATGCTATGATGGGCCAGGGTGAGGCCTCACAGTCAATTTCTCATCCAAAGGCAATGTTACATGGAGTAAGAAGAAGTCGGTCGGCTAACAAATTAATGAGTTTATAAGTTAGTTAGGAGAATAATTTTGAGATAATTCTTATTTTATTTACTATGAAAGATTTTATTATGGTAGATACATATTAGGCCTACATCCAAGTCGTCGTGCCTACAATTGCATGGTTAAAGCCATTAGGTTATGAAATATATTGATGAGGTAGTTGTAACAATCACAAGATTTCCGGATGAATACATAGATAAAGAAGTTAGATTATTCAACACACATGAAACTACAAAAGTTGAAATCATGATGGAAACAAAAGTTCCTAAGATGAACAGGAAAAGAAAAGGGATGATTTAAAATATGGAAAGAGTTTTGAGTGAATGTGCCAAGTGTGAGGCACCATTACAAATCACTAAAGGAAAAGGTGAAGACCTATCTAGTGATGAAGAATAAGAAAAAAGAATTTTTTTTTAAAAGGGGAATGAAGAAGAAGAAGCTAAGAGTAAAGGAAAAGAGATAGTTGTGGCTGAGCCATAGACTAGTAAAGGCAAGAAGAAAAATCTAGTGCCTACCCCTAAAACACAAAGAGTGACAAGAGAGAGAACTAAGGAAACTACTACCATAGCAAGGCAAAATTTCAGCAAAGAGAAAAATTACTCCAAGAAAGACTAAACTAAGCAACCTAGTGAAGAAGTCAAGTAGAAGGCTTGTGGTAACAAAAGAAGATGATGATGAAGAAATGACTAAATCTAAAGATACAAGCTAGTTAAGAGTGTTTGTATATAAGAAGACCCAAACAATTGATGAGGTATGTGAAAATATTAAGTTTGATAAATTGAGCAATGAGGACAAGAACAAAGTTGAATAAGCATTGTTAGATATGATGGTGAAATTTAAGTATACACCATTAGAGTTAGGTAATATGATACCCAATGAGATCTATGGTAGAATATATGGAAAATGGAAATATGCATTGACAACTTAAAGGGAAATTAGAGAGGGTAAACTTGCCCAAGTCATGCTTGAGTTAAATAAGAAACCAAATTGTAAAGTCCATGAAAGAATTTAATAATAGATTTTTTACCTAAGAGGATGGCTTTCCAAATAATGAAAACCAAAATTGAACTTGTTATGGAGGAAACCAAAATGATATGGACTGATTCCTTAGGATGAGCAGAAGGAAGAAGTAGAAAAAGATGAACATGAACATATGGAACTGGATAATATTGAATATATTTATGATGGCCAAGATAATCTTGTTGACACATTTCATAATTTGGTGCAATTGAGTGAAGGAAAAATAGAAATAGTGGTTATTTATGATGAACTAGAGAAGAGCCCAAAGAGAAATATGTTAAGTGAAGGGAATGTCACAACTAAGCCAAGGAAGCAAAGTGAAGATCATATATAGACAAAGATACTACAGTTGCCAACTCATGAAAAGTTGATGGACCCCAATCCTATGATTGTGCACGTAAAGGACTATCTAAAGATAGATAAACATGAGTCCATACAATAGATAAAAACTACACCTAATATTCCTATTATTCCCATTTTTATAGTTATTCAATAACATGGACAAGGACAAGGTTAGGCTAAGCAATAGGTTGTGTGGCCAATGAAGAGCAAAATGCCCAAGTGAAAGAATGATGCCAGTGAGGGAAATGTAAATGATAATATTGAAGAGGAGAAGCATGTAAAGAGAAAAAATGATCAAGTCGACCAATCCACTTTAAGTGAGAGATTGAGTGCTTCAGGACCTTAGATTGAGGGAACAAAGGAGGTTGGACTACAAAGTTCTATAGGTGAACTCACTACAAATATTGAAAAAGAAAAGGAGAATGCACCTAAATAGCTAGTGACTACTATTGAGATTCAAAGAACTATTTTGAATCATACACAGACTAAGGAGACACCTAGATTGAGTGTAAGAATACAAACTAAAGGTTTACTATTGACTATGTTGAGCTCGAGCACCACAGACTCAAAAGGGAAGAGGATAAAGAACAAGAAAATCAAGTCTCCAGAGTGAATTCAAGGTAAACCTATTACCTTAGATGAAGTGATTGTAATCCTCAATTGGAACACAAACAACTTGACTCTTGATTAGTTGAAAACATTGACTGGGTTATTTGCAAGGAAAACCAAGCAAGATGAAATGAGGAAAGAACAATAGCAAATGCAAGTATTGCATGCGATCAAGGGTATATCCCTTGAAACTATTGATTTTGAGAACCTTAATGAGCAAGCCCCAATCATTGAATAGTTGGTTTAGATTGAGGAGAATTTGAATGATTGTGACATTGATACAAGAGACAAGCTTATGTAGAGATCAGAGAGAAAATTTGAGGATAAGATACGAAGAAAGTTGCAACAAAGTTTGTAGTTAAGCAAGTTGAACTTTCTTTCCTTATAAATGACTCTAAGAATATAGTTCAAAATGTAAATACATTATTTAAGAAGCTATGTTGTATATCATCATTTACAAAAGAAATAAGATATCAAATGGATAAGATTCATGTTGATTTTCAACATAGTGGAGATACACTGACCTTGGATGCAAGTTCAAACTTAGTACATTTTTAAAAATTGAGATTCTTGCAAGGAAAGCAATCTAAGTTGCTACAAGAAGAGAGAAAAATAAAGGCATAGATTATTACGATATAATCTTTTTGACATCTCACTTAGAGTTTGTGCAAAGAAATTTGCAAACTACCAAGGATATGATTCATAGAAATCAAAACTTATCCATTGGAAACAATATGGTAGATTTAGCAATAAGATTGGAAATTGAGAATCAAATTCTTCAAACACTTAATGCTAATTGGGATGTTGTTATGGATCTCATATTACAATGGTATAAACAATTGTAACTATGTATGGTTTAATTCCTAGACCCCACCTTACTATCAGAAGACAATCATGACAAAAACAAGGTGGAAATGTAAAAATATTAGAGATCATAAGAAGGTAAAATTAACACTATATATAGTTACCAAGATAAGCTATGGAGTATACCCAAAGGGGGAGTTCCAGTATTGAATTTTTTTTATGTATGCACCGATTGATAATAATAAGTGTTTTTTCCACTAATGCCAAAGGGGAAGATTTTTTAACCTAAAGAAAACCTTGTCTATTAGTGAAAAAATACTTAGTCATTTACTAGGTAATGTTGGTCAATCATCACTTAGACTGAGTCATCATAAAAGTTGTGCTCTTAAGATCAGAAGTGAAGAAGTTTAGTTAGTGTCGAGGAATATATAGTTGTTAAGTGCACAAGCATCACTAAGCATTTCAGTGGTTTTTGAATGATTATGGAGGCAACATGTATTTAATAATCCAAAAGGTAAAATCAGTTATAGCTGGGTCAAGACTCATACTAGGCGATAGCAAGTTAGAACAAGTTAGATCCTAGTGCCATAAGCTATATGAGATGAGTAACACAGTTTATTGTATTTGAGTTTGGAATGGTACAAAATCCTATGTAAACCATTTTACCAAGTTGGAAGTGTGTTTATATGATAAAGGAGTCCACTATAGAGGTAATTACACTTGTAATTGTAGATCATTAATCCATGTGTCATGAGATTGGCCAATTAGTAAAATGGAAAGGTCAAGTAGCCAAAAGAATGAATCTTAATCATTAATTGAGATCTAGAAGTTTCATTAGATTGCTAATTAAGGAGTATTTCAAATCTAATTACTTGGTTGTTGAAGTTATAAAAGAGAGGATTGTGTAGATGAAGGTGAATTGGGTGTTAAAAGACTAAGGTGAATGAGAAATGCAGAGAGGATATAAAGTATATCTATCACATTGAGGTGATTGTATATTGAAAGAGAAGATATGTCATCAACAATTAAAGTTCAAACTAAAGGATCATGGTACTGATTCATTCTAACCAGTGGATCAGCTGAATCTCTTAATAGGGTGATCCTAATAGGCCTTTTATAAATCTACTAACAAAGTACTCACTTTATTGTCATGTAAAATTCTTTAATCATGGTAGACTCAATAGTCTTGTAAGATCTTAGCAGGGAAGACCCTTCATAGGGTAGATCATCAGAAGTGATCAAACTTTGTAGCCCTAATAGGAGTACTTTATTGCTGCAATAGTGAAGATTTAATGAGTGCCATCCTCATTGCAATTTTGTTACCATATCTAGTGTCATGTGTTTATTATTTCTTATATGTGTTATTCATATTATTAGATATTAGATATGATATTACATGGTATTATTTGATTATGCATGGTTATGGTTAAGGTAGAGATGTGTGTGGTGAATTGAGTATGAAAATGATTCATGTTTGAAGTGATAAAATTTCTATAGATCCTGATTCACCCACCCCCCACCCTAAGCATCTTACTTTCCCTATTAGATTTCCACCATACCTACCTTAATAAGAAATGTGATGATACCAAGTGTTTTATTAGCATCATTCTCAAAGCTATGAATAGGAATAATGTTAGGCATAATAGTTAAAATAACATCTTTGATATAACAAAACATTCCTATACTAAAAGTAGTTAATTTAGGCCAATTATGAATTAAGGTCCTACGAATTACATTATGATTATTAAGGATGACTACCATAAGCACATCAAGTTGATCATGGAATTTTTTACACAATAAATCATCTTGAATAAACATTATTTTAGTTGGAATAGCAGTAGAATGCATACATTCCAAAAATGAATTGATGTTATCCTAATTAGGTGTTGGAGTTAGTAGAGTGGTTACAACATTTTGCAATGATCCATGATTGTTAAGGGAAGTTTGAAGAAGTTATGTGACCCAAATTTCACTCCAAAATCAATTCAAGTAGAGCCACATGCATTTCAAAGAAGAGCTACATTTATTATGCTCTTATTCATTTCATTTAGTACACATTTGATAAATAGTGCAAGTATTGTAAAGAATCATCATACATATGCATAAAACAAAAGAACGCTAAAACAAATGCATAAAGAATCATCATACACATTTGGTGTTCCATTCATTCTCATGAGAGATAGAATCAAGGTTTGAAGGAAATCATCCAACTCTAAGTGTTCCATTATTTCTAATTGATGGTTCTTAAGGCATAACACTTGGTGAAGGTTTTGCAAATACAGTTGCAAGAAGAGTGGATATAACTAGGGAGGAAACTTTAAAGTTGAATGCACTCAAGTTGGAGTAGTATTGGTATGGGTGACCTCCTAGGAAGTCTCACTGCTTTACCTCTATGAGCATCACCTAGATCTAATTAGTGTTAAGTGTTCTATTCATTCTCATCAAAGATGGGTTCGTGTGAACTACTACCCATGAAACTTGGGTTAATGAGTTTGCCTCAAGAATTACATAGTTGAATCCTAATAGAAACATCAAAGTTTGTCTTGCTATGGAACATGTTCATTTTATGTGAGAACTTTAGAATAATACCTACTTTTACACTAGGCATAAAGTTAGGCACAAATTGAGGCATTAAAGTAGGTGCAAAATTATGCCAAAATTCGCACTTTCTTGTTCTAGTAGGCATAATAATCACCAAAAATAATGTTGTCCTAATAAATAGTGTTCATATTAGAGAAAATTGGAATAAAAAATCCTTTAAACAATGGATGAAAAAAAAATAGAGCAAAAAAGGGAGCTAATGACATGGATTTGTTGTAGTGTTTTGTGTTTTAGATAACATGTCATGTTCTATATCTATTTCTACCACATTACTTTTTTATTTATCTTCACCATATAATTATTTATCATTAATTTATCATTTATGTATCAAGTGTTGTGGAGAAAGAAACACCAAAGTAGGGATCTGACTAAGGAAGGTTTCAAAGTAGCCACCTAACATTTTTCTCCATTTTTATGTGTATTCTCACTAAAGGAAGGAATATGACTCTATTTTGTCTTTATTAATACCACTATTATCCTCCTTCAATTATGAGTCCACTTCATCATTCTTGTTGTCTTATCATGGTTATATTTGTCTATTTTTCACACTTCTATTCTACGTTTTTTCAAAATTCAAATAGTACTATTATTTTGGTTTTCTTAGAATTCATTCATTGAGATTTGTGTTATGTCTCAATAGGATAAAGACATACCATGCATTTTTCTTCCACCTACAATTTCATCATTGACTCACACAAGTGCCCAAGGTAATGAGCTTATTACTTTCTTTGCTAAATATTTGTGATGTGCATTTTTTATTTTTTGCAATTAGAATATCACTTTGGGTTAATAGATAAAAGTTATTTATGATTATTTCACACTTAATTTCATAATTTATAAAACCTCTGTGTCACATTATTTTTTGATATCCCAATTCACTAGAGTGCTAGTACAAGTCATATGGTGCAAAGGATAGTTCAGTCTCTAAGACATTAACTAGTTTCAAGTTTAGTACTCCTTTCCTTATCCACAATTAAAAATCATATGGTTTACTACTTTGAGATTATTAATGTTGTATAATGAATTTTTTGAAGTTGATGAAAGTTCAACCCTACAACTCCCAAGAATCACCTACATGCAAACACCTGTCACAAAAATAGAGGAGAAAAAGCTATGGAGGCTAGAATTGCCAAATCCACAAATCAGACATTATTGATGAGAAAAAAGAGAGATTTCTATTATCAAAAGTGAATGAATAATTACAAAGAGATCACTCCGTATAAAAGGAGATTAAAACCCTAATAGGTAACTAAACTAGGCTGCATGATAATAATTAATAAAAGAATTGATTATTATATGCCCAAAGTTTAGCTTATCTAAACTAGGGATAATAAGTGACAATAATTAAATCAACATGATTTAATTAATAAGAAAAAAATTCTATTACTCTAACAAAATTCAACAATATATAGTTACCATTTTATTAAAAAAATTACATTTGTCCCTTTTCATGTCAGTCTAAATACATGTTTGGTATAATCTTTCTTTCTTAATAAAGATAAGCACAAACCTTTCATGTCTTCCATCAATCACTATTGGTCATTAACATCATCGTTGCCTTCATAAAGTGAATCCTTTCTTTTATAAAAACTAATTAAGCTTTCTTAAGATGATTCTTTTGTGTTTAGTTTTATTGATGCAATTTTATCTTATTATGTCATTTCAATTTGTTGTGTGTATGTGTACATTCTAGTGTTGAGATAATGGGTGTTGCACACATTGCATAATATTGTTATTTTGTTATGTAATGTTGTGCCTAGATGGACGTGCAACATGTAAAGATTCCCATAGAATATTCTTGATGAGTTGTATTGTAACATTGTAAAAATATTTCATGTAATTATTTAATAGTGGGGAAAATAATTAAATGTCCAATATTAAATGTGGGGTCATTGGGTTAGGTAGCACATGGTTTTAGCACATGGTTTATGTAATACCACTTAGTGGTTTTGTGGGACTTGCTACTATATAAGCAGCCACAAGGGTAGTTGTTGTAGGAGAGAGAGTGACAAGGAGAAGACAAAAGGCAACAGTCAAGCGGGACAAGGCTTGATAGGTTAGCCAAGGGAGCATTTGTGAAGGTTGGAAGCATGACATGGGATGTGTGGATTCATGGTTGTTCACATAGTTTTCTCGGTTGTGGCTATGGCCATGAAGGCTTCCATGGTTGTATGGCAATGGTATTTTTGCTGAATAATACATGATGATGGATGCTTTTGGAGGCTGGGTTTTTCCCTCAATGAGGGTTTCCCAAGGTATATCTTGTGTCACATTTTGTGGGTATGTTGTCTATTCTCTTGCATGTGGATTTTAATTTCTTGTTTATTTCAAATTTATTATGGGTTATGTGGAAACGGTTATATTCTTTGTTGCCAAGTTTCCTTACAAGTGGTATCAGAGCTATGGTTTTATTATTGTAACCCTATATTGAATCCATGGGAATGCATGAGAGGATAAAAGAAAGGGCAAGATATATGAATGATTTATTGCAGATCTGAGGACTTTGGATTTGCTGTTATGATGGGATGTTAAAATATTTGGGCATGTGAAATTGTTGGAGAAAAGGATTTTTTCGGATGTCTCATTTTACATGAGGATTTTGGGGAGTAGCATGTAAAAATGACCTCCTGGGTAAAAAAAAAGATCTCACCATTGGATTCGGGTCGACATTTCCATAAAATTTGATATATAATATGCCCTAGTTTGGCCATGTTAAGAGGAAATGAAAGAATTTTTTGGTTTCAACCCATGATGGCCGTCAAAATTAATCCCGTCGGAATTTTCGTCACTGAAAAAATAAAAAAAATAAAAAATCGTACTGAAAATGGTAAAAATATTGTCTTAGTAAAATGGTCATAACTTTCTCTCAGAATATCAGATTTCAGAGTTCTTATAGGCATTGGAAAGCTAATTCAGAGCACTACAAGATGGTATAGGTTTGGTTCTGTGATTTTGAGATTTTGTCAGGTTTTAAGAGCCCTAAAGTCAGATGTTGTTTATTTTGAGCACTGATTAGGGCATAACTTGGGCATACGGAGTCGGATTTTGGACTTCAAGTAGTCAACAAAAAGCTCTTGGAGAGCTCTACACATTGGTTCAGATTTGGTGTAGGTTTGGCATAATTTATTTGTTGATATATTGATCTGAATAGCTTATAGATATATTTTGATTATGGTAACATTGTGAGTTTATGGCATTGGAGATTTAAGATTTGATGTCATTGTATACTCAATTAATATTTTAGTTTGGTCTCATGATGATATGGTTATCAGTCTTTGGTTTGGATATGCATGATGACTTGTTGGGTCTACAAGTTGTGCAGTGTTGTAAGCGGTCTATACTTATAGGTTGCATTTATAGCTTGGTTATGGGTTGTCTTTGCCCATTGATCTTTCATTATTGATGCATATTTAGATTGGTGGCTTGGATTTGGGTTGTCTATGCCCTAAGTCACATGATTTACTGATTTCTTCATGTAGAAGGGATGAGATGTTGTTACCAGGTACAGTCATGGTGGAGGATTGTGGTTGACTATGCTGACAAGTTGAACACTTTGAGAGATAGATGCTCAGTTCATGGATGTGATCATGGTGTCATAGATTTTGGCATGACATGATTAGATATATAGGTACATCCTTGATGTTCATTAGCTTGGATTTTTTGATTTGGTTATGGTGGTATATCTTCTTGGTTGAGGATCATGGTTATTTGGTTTTTTTTTTTAGGAGCTCATGATGTGCACTTTGAGTTCTTTGATGGTTTGATGCCTTGGTTGATTCTCATGGTTAGAAGATGGTTTTTCATCATGATGTCATGGATAGCTTGGATACACAGTTTAGTGGGAGCTTGTGACAGTGATGGGGTGACAGTGCAGGATTAGTTCCTGGTTTGGTTTATATCTTCTTGGTTTGGAGAGGATGGATTTTATGATGCCATAGGTGACTTGGTACCACGGTTGAGTGGGATTTTTGTTGGCATTGATATATTTATTGAGTGTTTGCAGATGTTGGAGGTTTGTCTTAGATCCTATTGCTGCAGAAGCGTCTTTGACATTTGCATGGTGCACTTGTTTTCTTCATGGTGTGTGGAGATGGTTGCATCTTGAGGACTCACAGGGTTCTTGTCAAAGGTGTGGTTTATGCTTCTATTTGGCATGTTATCCTTGGTATGAGGATGGTTTCATTATTATGTCATGGTATACTCTTGATACACGTTTAGAGTTGTGACATGTTATGGTGTGTTCATGTGGAGCATGTTATCTCTTTAGTTGAGATGGTAAGATCATGTTGTCATGTTTATGTTTCTGAGGCCATGGTTGGAACTTTGACATTGATCTTGGTTTAGTTTCTTGGTATTGAGTACACTGATCATAAGCTGGATACTTCATGATATTGCTATGTTGCATTTGGAGTTGGCATGGATTGATTGGTTACAGGTGCTCATGGATACTTAGAGATGGTGGTGACGCTGATTTCTCTTGGATTAGAGAAGCATTTGTTGAGACGGTTGATGGTTTCAGCAGGAAGTCCGAGGGGCAGTCACCTGATATGGACTTGAGAGGAGATTGTTCTTAAATGAGTCTTGGTTGGAGACTTGGATATCTTGATGAGCATTCTCATTCCCCACTCTTGGTCTACTCGGCGGTTTGCTACTTGAGAGGTATAGCCCATTGTTTCTCTCAGTTGCATTATATTTATGCTTGTCTTTCATGGATATGGATTTTGAGCTATGGTACATGAGTTAGTTCTGGAGGGTTCATTTGAGAGATGGTTTTATATTGGGCATTTTCCTTGGATTAGGAATGGTTATTCCTTGGTTTAGGAATGGGTTTATTGAGTTTGATCTTCTTGTGAGAGGCTTACATCCATGATTAGTTATATGGTATGCTTTGGGTTTTGTTGAGGCTTCTTGTTGGGGTTTTAATGGAGGAGATCATACTTGCACAGTTTACATCTAGAGGTGTGTGTCCTAGTCTTGGTTATCTTCCTGGATGTTCAATTTTTTCTTACATTGGATTTGAGATTGGTTAGAGATTGTGATCACTGGTTTGTGCTTATGTATGTCATGTGAGAGATGACATGGTTATTTCTTTATCTCTTTCCTTTGTTGGTTGTGGAGAACTTGGAGACTATTGGAGACTTGTTATGAGAGTTGTTCTTGCAGGATATTAGTTTATGTATTGTGGATGTCCTTGAGACTACATGGATTCACTTCTTTGAGATGTCGTGAGTGGATTGGTTATAGATTTGATATTATCTTTTGCAATGGGAGCTTCTTGGTATATATGTGGTAGGTATTGCTCTTGAGGCTTGTGATTGCAGGTTGCAAATTGGATATTTCGGTGATATAAGATTCACTTGTTATACCTTTGAGGTATGGATAGTTGGATGGGTTGGCACTTTGATGTGGGTGCTATTTCAGCTATGGATATTTTGACAACTACGGATACATGTGATTACCTTTGGATCAGGTTTTTTGTGCTTAGAATTTTAGTTGGTACAGGATTTTATGATCTTCTAATGCGACAGGTTGGGTGGCTTTCTCTTTGGATGGCTTCTATGTATGTCCAGTGGGAGTGGCATAATAGGAGGTGAGATCATTCATGTTTGAGATGCTAGATACTTTGATTTTGTCACGGGTACTAGGATGGAGCACTTGGTGTATTTTGATCCATGATGGTGGATGTGCTGGTAGGGATTGTTCCCTTGTTCATTTATGTGGCTACGGATTGACCCTATGCAATGTATACAATAAGTGGGAGATTGTTGAGATAATGGGTGTTGCACACATTGCATAATATTGTTATTTTGTTATGTAATGTTGTGCCTAGATGGACGTGCAACATGTAAAGATTCCCATAGAATATTCTTGATGAGTTGTATTGTAACATTGTAAAAATATTTCATGTAATTATTTAATATTGGGGAAAAGAATTAAATGCCCAATATTAAATGTGGGGTCATTAGGTTAGGTAGCACATGGTTTTAGCACATGGTTTATGTAATACCACTTAGTGGTTTTGTGGGACTTGCTACTATATAAGCAGCCACAAGGGTAGTTGTTGTAGGAGAGAGAGTGACAAGAAGGAAAAAAAAAAAAGGCAACAGTCAAGCGGGACAAGCCTTGATAGGTTAGCCAAGAGAGCATTTGTGAAGGTTGGAAGCATGGCATGGGATGTGTGGATTCATGGTTGTTCACATAGTTTGCTCGGTTGTGGCTATGGCCATGAAGGCTTCCATGGTTGTATGGCAATGGTATTTTTGTTGAATAATACATGATGATGGATGCTTTTGGAGGCTGGGTTTTTCCCTCAATGAGGGTTTCCCAGGGTATATCTTGTGTCACATTTTGTGGGTATGTTGTCTATTCTCTTACATGTGGATTTTAATTCCGTTTTTATTTCAAATTTATTATGGGTTATGTGGAAATGGTTATATTATTTGTTGCCAAGTTTCCTTACATCTAGTACTCAATTAGAAGAGAAAATTGAAAATTTATAGAAAGTTGGATTTGAATCTATTTTATCCTTGACTTTTGAGATTGTTATAGCTTTATATCTTACATTCATCACATCTTTATGATTTTCTTTCACACTTGCACAATGCTTTTGAGGACATATCATAAGTAGAATAAAAAAGTCAAACCTTGTAGTGCTTACCCCACTATGCTTTTAATTATATTGTCAAACTCTTTTAGGCCAGTTTTTATGCATATGCAATTTGATTAGTGGTACTTGGTTACTTGGTTAGTTGAAAAAAATTCATGATTAGATTAATATATGATGAGCTACTTCGTACTTGAGATATTTCATGTGTTATTATGGTTTACGATTATTCATTTGATGATGGTGTCTTAAATGCTATTATATAATGATTACAACAATTTTCACAATGATGATTTATGTGGATTTTGATTACTTAGCTCATACTTGCATATGCATGATGTACATGTCTATTTTACTTTTCATTGATGTATCTGGTATGGTTGAGAGAGGGAGTCATAGTCACCTATGAGTTAGGATCTACATGATGCACCACTCCCCGCCATTGCCATTTTAGTTTTGACACATGCGCCCGTGCGCGCACACACACACACACACACACACATTCTTGTCTTTTATGCATGTTATAGGTATTAGACATCTACTTCCCTAAATTGAGATGAGTGTGCCCTACTGTAGTATCTCAATGGTAAAAGAGGGGAGATACTTTTCACATTTGAATCCCTATCATGAGCCTATCTTTGTCCTAAGAGAAAGGACAAGTATCTAATTTTTCTACCCTTCTAAATTTGTCAAGGTGATGTGAAATCGAGAATTTTACCCATAAGTTTGATTTTTATACTTTTCTTTAAGTCAAGTTTCTTATTAAAGTATGTGGTGTGTTTTATGATTTTAAGTGTATTTATTCAGCCAAGGGGATTAATTAAATGAATTAATTAAATAAGAATTTTAGAAAAGAAAATATTGTTATATTATATTTGATTTTTTTTGGTGAAAGTCTCAAGCCACTAATATTTTATTAATTAATTATTGAAAGTTAACTAAATCTTTTAAATTTAAAAGACTTAATTAAAAGTCTAATATTAGAAATTGAAAGTAATTTAAATATCAAAGGCTAAATTTGCATACTTATAATTATTTAATATAATAATTAAAAATTTAGAGTTATAAAAAAATTTAAAAAATTAGAGTTGTATTGTATTAATGGGCTAAATATAATTATTAGTTAAAATAATAATTATGCTTTCTAAAAATATATGCTAAATTAAAAGACGTGACAATAATAAAATAAAGCATTATTCTAATTAAAATATACTAAGTGTAACAAAAAGAATTAATTTAAATAAATGAGAGATTTTTATAATTTAGAAACCATAAGCCCTAAGTGCTAGTAGAGCCCTTTATTAGAAGATTTTAGTTCATTTCTCCATACACAAGTTTGGAGGAGCAATTTTGGAATTGAAGAAAGATGTTTTTCTGAAAGCTTAGAAAACATGAATTTGCAAGCATACCAAATTTACCAAATTGTTAGCATCAGATCAAGTAGGATTTTTGAAACCATTGTAGTATATTTATGGATCTGTGTCTTCTTCGTGCCTACCATGATTGAAATTATTGATGAAAACCCATGGATTAAACTTATGAAACAAATGAATTTGTCTTAGATACTTTGGATGAAAACTTATTTGGATTTTGAAATCCTTGTGCTTCCAAATAACAGATCTACATTGTTATAATTCTTGTTGAGGAAACAAAACAGTTTCAACAAAAGAATATTATTAGGAAAATAAAGGAATTTTATTAGCTAGGGTTTGCAAGCAAAACAAAAGAAAACTCAACATAAAATCTCATTAGGAGTTATCTAAAATCTCATTAGGAGTTATCACACAAACTCTGTAACCAATATACTTTTCAAACAAATAGAACTTTATTTTAAAACTTGGCAAGAAAAACTAATAAGAAAGCTTTTGCAAAAAAAAAAAAAAATCAACTTGTAGGAAATATCCTTCCTATTAGGATACTACAAGAAATCTATTTTAAAAAATACAATTTAACTACCACTAGTAACAAATTATTACTGTGGTTTTTGTTTTATTTTTTTCCTAGTAAATAGTTTTCTTATATATAAAAAATTATTTAAAAATTAAAAGAAGTATAAATTGGGGCAGGGGCCACCACCCCCACCCCCCTTACCTATGTGTAGTTGCATCTTGGTTGTGTTAGTATCCATGACTATCATGGCAATTGAGACTGTTGTGCCCTTCAGGGCTTTTAAAACAAAAACTCTAAAAATACTTTTTATTAATTAAAATTGAATTTTTAATATTAGTTAATTTAAATTTTATTTTATTTAAATTTTAATTAATAATATTATTAAATTCAGTTGACTTTGAATTTAATCATTATTCAATATTATTAGATTTAGATATGAATTTGTATAAAATTTAGTTTTAATAAGTTTAAGTTTTTTTAAAAACTATCAATTAGAGTAATATAACTTTTAGAATGAGAGTAATAGTAAAAATATTTATTTATATATTTTCTATATTGTTTGATTAAATATGCATTAAAAATGCCAAAAAAAGAAGAATATGTGAATAAAGCAATAAATGTGAATAAAGCAATAAATGTGAAAAAAGCAAGGGTACATTATCCAATGAAAACCTTCAAGAAAAATCACACTTTAGCTATACTTTTCAAACCCTAAAGACAGATCTCAATGACACGTCCTCCTTTGAGCACCAATAATAGTTTTGCAATTCTATCATCATTGCAGAAAGAAAATTAGATTACCAAAAGTACAATAAAGAATAATGCTTTTGATTCCTTGGTCTGACTCCATGAAGCAAGAAATGTAGAAATTTCCAAAGTCTAAAAGGATGATAGCGACCATGATGATAGTGAATGGCACTAGGCAATTTACTAAAAAGCTAAAGGAGCAACTGCCCATCAAATAAAGAGGGAAACAAGTGAAAATGGAAAAATAGAAATAGTGAGGTTAAAGAATCAAAGAGTTCTCTATAGCAAGACAAAGTATGCAAAAAATGGGAAATGTGCTAGATCTACGACCTTAAATGAGAATGCCCTAAATCATTCTTTGATTTTTCTTGATAACCCTCACCCTAAAATTATTTTAGTTTCAACAACATCCCTATAGGAAATTTAAACCCTTGCATTTAGATCAAACCAGTAGGCAGAGTAACTTATATGATTTATCCAATGTCCTAGAGCATACATCCCTCTGCATAAAAAATGGTTAGTTAATACTATTAAATATGGAGTTAGTAAGGAAAATCATAAACTACAAGAAGAAATTTTAATCATAAGTAATATATTTAGCAAAAAATTGATGGCAACGAATGTCCTACATTAGGATTATATGTATTTTGGAACAGTCCAAAAGAGTGCAAATCAAATCTAGTAAGAAATCTAGCAAAAATCTATTGGGCCGACCTATGTATTATTTCTTATGCTAAGCATTTACTATATCAGCATTGTATGAACAATAAAATTAGGGATGAATTAGTTTCAATATCAAACTACTTTTATAAAGATTATCCAGTAATTTTTTTGGCATGGAAACCAAGTTTCTATGAAATATACAGTAGGAAATTGTAAACACCAAAGTGGTATGGATGTGAAAATTATCCATAAGAATTAAATCACATTGAAATTTTGAAAAAGATACGGAATTTGCTAGGAACCTTTATAAGAGTTGAATCAAATTTCAAAACCTCTACCAAGATCAATTTTTTGGTTAAAACAGAGCTAGGACAAACAAAGATAAACCTAAAAGATAGTTACAAACAAATCAATTTATAATTTAAGCTTTACAAACTATGAAGGAGAGATACAAGGAATCATCGAATCACAAATCAAGTTGGAAAATACCAATACAAATGTCAAAGAGGTTCTCAGGAAAATCAATGTAGGGGGGAAGAGCAGACAAAAAATCAAGAAGTAAGGGAGAGAACCAAAAATAAAGTAAAAGCAAAAGAAAACATCAAAAAACTACAACAAAAGGAAAAGAAGAAAAACATGAAATAAATAGAAAAGTTAGAAAATAAGTAATACAAGTAAACCAACCAGCATTAATGAAGTCAATGGAAGAACTAGCAATTGGATTGAATGAAATTCAGGAGAATCAATCCAAATTCAATAAATTCAAAGAATGTAAAGGATGTCAAGAAGAGAAGGGCAATCTAGAAGATATGGAAATCAACATGAAAAACTTAAATAAATTGACACATGAGGTCTTGCTTTTACAACATGACATAGAAGATCAAATAATATTAGAAGAGCAAAAACATAAGGTAGCATGAAGGAAAGAAATAGTAGAATCAGACATCTAGAAATATTAAAGAAGCAAAAATTAAAGAAATAGGAGGTTTATTTAAAAATAGAAACAAGAAAAAGCAGTGTAAAAGAATTACAAATTTTAACAATATAGGGGAGCAAGAATCATCTAAATAGAAACAAGACATTGGAATAAGTAACAACAACATGATACTATCAAAATCTCTTGAATTAGAGAAAGAATCAAGAAATCACATAAACAACAAAAAGTGGAGAAAATCAAGCATAGGAAACTAGTATTCCAACAACATCATCAGAATGTTGGAGCAATGTCACAATCCAAAACAAGCCAAAGAAGAGGAATTATAAATTTTGGCAAATGTCGACAAATGGAAAAGATCTATTTGATGAAAGAGGGGAAGAGGAAATAGACACATATGTAGAAAGGAACAACATAAAGGATCCCTTAATACCTATGGAAATAGAAGCTTTAATAAAGAGTCAAATTTAGAGGAGAGTCAAATCGACAAACAAAATAGAGATCAAGATAGCCATTCAAAAAATAACCAAATATGAGAAGAATTTGGGGTGATGGAGGAAACAGTTCAAACCAATGAAGAAGAAGAGATTAAAGTAGAGGATCAATTTTATGAAGTAAAGAACAAGACATAGAAGAAAGAACATTAGCTGAAATGATTGTTAGTGAATTAATTGAAGAAAATAAAACAAGGAAGAAGGAAAAATCTCAAGAATTACAAACAACGAGCAAACATCCATGGATAATCTAGGCATATCCATTAATAAGGAAGGATTCAAAACTCCTAAATGTAGCAAACAGGAAATGAAAAGAGGAAAGGAATCACTTAAAGAATTAAGAGAGCCAGTAGGACAAGCAAAGGAACAAATAAAGATAAGTGAAATTCTAAACGTAGGTGAGGGGAAGATCCTTCCCACAGACCAATGAGAATCACAACTTGGAATGCTAGGGGACTAAATGCTCCTAGCAAGAAATGCTTGCTAAAGTGTAACCTTACACAATTTGAGTTAGAAATAATAATCCAATAAACAAAGTTAAATAAGGAGGAAGGAAATAAGTTAGGGTTGAAACTAGGTAATTGGAAAATAGCCCTTAAGGAATCAAATGGGGCTTCAAGAGGAATAGGAATAATATGGAATCCTTGAAATTTTGAAATAAATATAATAGTCACAAATAACAACTAGATGGAATGTAGAGTAATGAGTTTAAGGAATAATCTCCAAATAATCCTCCTAAATGTTTATGGATCCACCCAAATAGTAGATAAGAAAGAGGTTTGGAATGAAATAAGTTTGTTTGTGGAGAATCACCCAAATAAAAACTTTATCATAGGTGGAGATTTTAACACAATTCTAAAAAAGAAGATAAATATGGGGGATTACATATGGCTTCATGAGAAACATTAGATTTCAGAGAATGAGTAGAGAAAAATACATTAATAGATATTCCTACCAACAATAGAATCTTAACTTGGAACAATTGGAGAAAATATTTTAGCTTCATAGCTGAAAAACTCAATAGGCTCTTCATCAAAGGAGAATCAAGCAATATAGTTCTGGAAATAAAGGCAACAATCTTGCCACTAGCCATCTCAGATCACTATCTAGTTAGTATAGACTTAGTAGAACCTAATAAACCAACCAAAAACCCATTTAAATGTGAGAAAATGTGGTTCCTATATAATAACTTCATGGAAAATATTAAAAACTAGTGGCAATAAGGATACATCTAAGGATTAAAAAAATGTATTGTTTTGTATCTAAACTAAAAATGCTTAAAGAAAAAATCCTAAAATGGAACAAAGATCAATTCAATAACATATTCAAAGACAAGATTGAAAATGAAGATCTCGGGAATTTAAATCAAGAAGTTATTAAAAAGGGAATGGACAATGAAAAATACTTAAAAGAGAAAGAACTACTAGCAAAACAAGAAGATATTCTATCTAAGGAGGAAATATTCTCGAAACAAAAATCAAGGAAGAAATGGCTAGCAGAAGGAGATTGTAACACCAAACTTTTTCATAACAACACAATACATAATAGAGTAATAAATAAAATTTAAAAAATAAAAAATAAAGAAGGCAACATGAAAGAAAATCCTACCAAGATAGCAAAAGTGTTTGTACATTATTTTTAGAACATATTTAATAATCTTGAATCTTCTAATAGAACATCTCAAGAAAAGATTTTGAAAGCTATCCCTAGAATAATCACTGAAGAAGACAACTTGTTTCTCAATAAACCCTTCACATTAGCTGAAATCAAGTCAGCTCTCTTTAATATCAATCCAAACAAATCTCTTGGATTGGATGGGTTCCAAGCATTCTTCTTCTAGAAATGCTAGGAAATTTTGGGGGAGGATTTATGGAGGGCAGTAGAAGCACCTAGAGATGGAGGCTCTCTCTTAACAGAAATTAATCATACCTTCTTAACTCTAATACTAAAAAAAATTGTATCAAAGGAACCTAAAGTCTTTAGACTGATAGCACTATGTAATACAATCTATAAAATCTTGTCAAAAGCTTTAGCGAACCAATTAAATTTGTTTCTTCCCAAACTCATTTTGGAAGAGAAAATAGGGTTTGTACCAGGAAGATCCATTCTAGATGGTATAAAAATCATCCAAGAAACCATCCACTTAGCATCTAAGAATAAGGAAGCAAGTATACTTATGAAATTAGATAACCAGAAAGTATATGACATGGTGGACTGGAGATTTTTATGTAAAACACTAGAAGATTTTGGTTTTTCACACCAATCGATCAATATCATTTTTAAATGTATATCTACACCTAAAATTTCACTCCTAATCAATGGTACACTAGAAGGTTTCTTCAGTATATCTAAAGGTATTCGACAAGGGGACCCTATCTCACCTTTCCTATTCATAATTATGAAAGTTTCTTTTGGGAGATCTATTAAGAAAACCCAATTAGAAGGAAACATTAGAGGAATAGCGGTAACAGAAAATATCCCCAATATCACTTATCAATAATTTGTTGACAATACAACTTTACTAGGGGTTAGCACAAAGGAAGAAACTGAAAATAAAAATTTCAAACAAATAATATATGAATATACAAAATCATCAGGGAAAAAAGTAAATGTGAAAAAATCAGAACTCTTGTTTATCAATACTTTATTGGAAATGGAAGACTATATTTGCAATAAGTTGGGATGTAAGAAAGGATCGTTCCCATGTAAGTATCTAGGAATCCATCTAGAAAAAGGAGAAAAGAAGAATAAAGGATGGGAAAATATCTTAGAAAGAATAGGCAAACAAATGAAGGCCTAGAAGGGGAAATGACTAACCAAAGTTGATAGAGAAAAAGAAAAATCAAAGCAATTCTATCAATAATACCGACCTACCAAATGTTGTGTCTTCCACTACCTAGAAACATAAACAAAAAGAATAGAAGGGAAACTCGAAAATTTCTTTTGGAAAGGAACAAAAGACAAAAATAAATCAACATTAATCAAATGGGAAAAATATTTCTAGACCAAAAGAATTAGGTGAAATAGCAATCAAGAACCTCAGTTGGAAAAATGAAGCCTTGGGAGCTAAATAAGTCTTGTGAATGTACCAAGAAAGAGATAGTAAATGTTAAATATTTGAATGTTGATGATCTCATTTCCCTCTTAAGAACAAGGATCCTACTAAAAGGATCAAAGGCTTGGAATTTCATTAAAAAATATCTGTAATGATCTCTAAATACTCAACTTGGAAATTAGGAAGAGGGGATGAAGCATTATTTTGGGAAGATTCATGGAATGGATACCCCCCTCTGGATAAAATGAATGTACCAGCTAATATAAAAACCACACTCATGAATAAATGGGGGATAAAGCTATCAAACTAAATAAAAAGCATAAATTTAAATGGAGAAGAAATCTGGAAGTAGAAATCTCTAAAGAATATAGGACTATCATTCGAAGAAAAAGAGACACTAGAGAAAATTCTAAAAGAGCATCAAGTTAATTATAATGACAGGAAAGATAAGCTAATATGAGGAGCTTCAAAAGATGGAACATATAGAGAAAAGAAAGGATATAATCTGATCATCAACTCTCAAAGGTGGGAAAACACAAACATATCTTTGAACCTCTAATAGGACCCCATTAGATTACAAAATGCAGGCATTTTCTTATGGGCAACAAAAAAAAAAAGAATCTTAACAACTCACAAATTTAGGAAGATGGAGTTAGAAGGACCTTCAAGATGTAATCTATGTAAAAACCATTTGGAAATAGTAGAGCATTTATTTTATCAATGCATGTTTGCTAAGGATTATTGGCAGTGGCTTTGACAGAAACTCAGTTGGACTACCCCCCCCTCCTAGGGATCTAAATAGTCAACTAACTGGGTGGACTAACAGTAGCAAGTACAAAATATATGTGGTAAACTATGGAAGATATCTCCAGCTATGCTAATGTGGAAAATCTAGAAAGAAAGGAATAGACAAATATTTATCAATATAGAACTTAGCTATTCTTCTATCCTCAAAAAAATAGAAGAAAGCATAATAGAAGATATGAATAACCACCTAAGAAAGACTACCAAAGAAGAAGGAACCTTTATAGAATGGGATGAATAAATGAAAAAGAAGTGGTAACACTTAATTAACCCTTAATTAGTCTATAAAAATGCAAGAAACAAATGTAAATGGGAACCACCACCAAAAGGATGGATGAAAATAAATTTTGATGGAGCCTCAAGAGGTAATCCAAGAAAGGCAGGTATAGGTTGTATAATCAAATTAGATTCTAGAGATTGGATCATTAAAAGAGATAAGCCCTTGGGAATAGAAACAAACAACATAGTGGAACTAGAAGCACTCTATGAAGGGCTAATAAAAAGTCTAAAACTGAGGATTAAGAGAATTTTTATCAAAGGGGACTCCCAAAATATTTTGAATGCATTAAGAAAATGAAAAACTCCTAATTGGGTCATAAACTCAAAACTTGAGACTGTTCTAAACCTTGTTGATAAGTTTGAAGAACTTAGGATCAAACATATATCGAGAAGGAAACTCAGAGGCTAACCAACTGGCTAATAAAGGAGTGGAAGGAGAGGATATATTTCCTATCACTGCTAGGACTCTTCTTAGTTAATTTTCATACCCCATAGTTTAATGTGGCTATCTATTTCCCCTTTCTCTATGTTTAAGCTCTACCAAGATCATTTTTAAACTCTAACAAAATATAGTAATATAAACTTCATAATTCACACGATTAGGTAAGATTATGATATAGACTAGTCCTAGCGATTATGATATAGACTAGTCCTAGCGATTATGATTCATACACTTAGAAAATTTCATGATTTATAATGATAATCAGTAGGTGACATATTGTATTATGATTTTCTAGATCCTTTTAGGGCCTCCGAGTTGAGAATTTTATATTCGACTCTAGGCTTTTTTATGTCCATTTTGACAGATTCTTGTTAGGTTTTCTATGTCTTAGGTTGAGGATGGATTCTTCCATCTATTTTTATCATACACTAGAAGTACACATGATGGCATTTAGGAGTAATGTCAAACCTGAGAGATGGAATAGGTTATCAAATCCTCTAGATGACATGACTAGGGTTGTTGTTAGTTGGGTTCTAGGAGAGAGGGTTTTCAACTATGACTTCACTTGGAAGACTAATAATAATGTGTTAGGATCCTTTATTGGGTATTTGGCAAGAGAAAATGTAGGTAAATGGGAAAGTACTCAACTATTTACCCAATCTAGCTTGAGGGTTTAGAGCATGCGGTCCTCTCCATTGAAAAAAAACTTAAGAGTTTCCTTAACTAAAATCTACATGTCATATCTCCCTAGGAGTCTAGTGTTAGATTAATAAAGTATTTTCTTATTAAATTAATTTTATTGATTTAATTATTAAGTTACCTATTATCTCTAGTTTACTTAAGCTAAACTTTGGGCATATGATAATTAATTCTTTTATTAATTATTATCATGCAACCTAGGTTAGTTAGCTATTAGAGTTTTGATCTCCTTTTATAAGGATTGATCTCTTTGTAATTTATTCATTTACTTTTTGATATTATCAATTTCTCTTTTTGCTCATCAAGAATGTCTCATCAATGGATTTGGAAATTCTAGCCTCCATAGCTTTTGCTTCTCTCTTTCTATGACAGGTCTTTGCATGCAGGCAATTCTTGGGAGGTGTGGGGTTGATCTTTCATCAACTTCAACATGGTATCAGAGCTCTAGAACTTTATGCCCCTATTCTATTTATGAGAGGTTTGGATTTCCTTTAAGATCTATGATTTTTTCTATTAGAGGGTTTTATTTTTTTAGAGATTTTTTATATTGGATCTAGGGGGTCACCTATTTTGGTGCATTTTGAGCCCAAACGGACCTCATTGTTGAGCTTAGAGTGCCCAAAAACCCTTATTTTCATACAAAATTTGTCAAACTTTAACATAGTTGGAATCTAAGGCAAAAATATATTGCTCACAAATTTGGCACATTTCCTAAGGTGATAATTTTGTGATTTTTTATGCAAAAATAATAATAAAATAATATGAAAAATCAAGATTTTGGCACACAAATTAGGCATTTTGGTGCAAAAATTGAGGCACTTTTAACATTGAATTTAGTGTGGTGTGGCAAATCTTGAGGTGATTTTGATACTGTTGGATACTCTTCTTGATGCATTCTAGCACAGATCTTGAGGCATTGATTTTTTTGCCCTTCCAACAATTTCTTGACCTACATGTGGTTTTTTGGCCATAACTTTCTCATCTAGACTGCATTTTTTGCAAATAAGATATTGTTAGAAAGTTGGTTCTGAGCTCGTCATGATGGTGTAGTTTATTTGGGTGTTTGATGTTGTTTAGTTGTCAATTTATGTACCCAAATTCATAGGTTCTATGTTCTACTCCAGGAGACATTTCTTGAGACATTATGATTTTTCATGGGTTGTACTATATGTCATATCAGCCTTATGTCTCTTTTGATTTTTTTGACATCCTATTGTAGTATTTTTGCAAATGCATTAAGGTAAAGTGTCACTCTATTGCATTTCAAGATCTTGCACATCTTTGTGTTTTGTTGTACTTGCACTACATTATAAAGTTCCTTAGGGGTTTCATTTTGGCCATATTTTCCATCTTCCATTGTCAAGTGAGTGTTCCTTCCATGACATCAACCTCATGTTTTTTCAATGACACGTGCCCTTATAGGTGTTTGTACTTCATTTACACTCTTGATGTTCTTAGTTCTTCTTTGTGTAGGAGATATTGCATTCAATTGTTCATGTCTTACCTCTCAACATTATTGGTGGGTTATGTTGGTTCTATTTCTTTATTGGTTTGATTGGATGAGCCATGTATTCAGTATTTGACCCTATGTACTAGGTGATTGCAATGGCTGGATACCTATGCATTTCGGTGAGATGGATCATTTATAGACATTCTTTCATTTCTATTTTTGGAGGCCATGAAGATGCCTTTCATCTTTGATTGATCAGATCTTTCCACTTAGTCTTCTCTACTTGTTCATGTTCTATACAGTGGAGGTTTTTTATATCAATAGTTTGGTAGTGTTTGCAACTTCATGCTTCAATGGTGTTCTTCATAATCATCTTTTGTTCCTATCTTCTAGGATATTCCCTAGTTTGGAGGCTTCTTCAGTCCTTCACTACTTCTTTTTAGCATTATTTCCATCTCTTTTTGGAGTAGGGTTTTTCCCATGTAGTTTTATCTATTTCTTCTCTTTTCATAGATTTGGTTGTGCTTAGGTACCTCATTAGGCTTTGTTGTCAAGAGCCAAATTTAATTTTAGTAGTAGTTTCTAGGTTTTTACCTGCTCCCTAAGTTTATCTTAAGGGGGGTGTTAGAGTAATAAAGTATTTTCTCATTAATTAAATCATATTTATTTAATTATTAAGTTACTTATTATCTCTAGTTCTCTTAAGCTAAACTTTGATTGTTGGCTAACAACTTGTCCCTCTTGCTAACTTGTCTTTACCTTGACTCTAGAAGCCCAGAATGTGAGAAAACAAAATAATGTCACCAAAAAATTGGTTAGTGTATATATGATATCACTATCCTCTAAATTATAAGATACATCTCCCTTATATGCAAGATATGAAATTAATTGTATCTTTAATAGAACATTGGGATGGGGCTATGCTCTTAACCTAAGAGCAAAAGAGGATAAACTAGATTGCTTGCAAATGCAAACAACCTAGGAAGGATAAGATTTGGGTAACCTATGGTAGTCAATGGAATGGATATCACAAGCTACCTTGAAGCCCTTATAATACTAATCCTAATCTAATCTAAATGTAGATTAGTCATACTGAAATGTAATCTAGGGAGAGAGTAGAGATGTACATGAAAGATGAAATGGAATCCACCTTGACTGATAACACTCCGCTAAAGTGGAATCTAGAAATATATCAATAGATTTAAATACATATGTCCTATAATCCCATAGAGGCTACTTTACTATGCATGGTTAGCTCAACTAGAGGAGACAATAAAAAGAACATTAGAAATGTTGATCTCAAATGGAATTAAAACCACGCAAGACCTAGTTACAGATATCAATCAAATCCTCTATTTGATACAACCTCTCAATTATCACTCAGTATTTGGAAATAAAGGTGGAGAAGTTGACTAAAATTTTTGATCATTTCTATTAACTTCAAAAATTACATATATAGGCCCCCTCTTAGGGTTCTTGGCCAGTTATAGATTCATCAATTACATTAACAGAGCACTTGAATCACTTAAAAATTAATAGAAATCAGTTACAATTCAATACACCAAAGAAATAAAGTAGAAATGGTTAGAAACTCTCAAAATATTTCATATTCCTCTCAAATCTATAGCAATCACCTTGGCACCAAATCCATGTAATTTGTATCTCAATAGTCACATCAAGTTTGAATTCTTGTCATCAATCTCAAATCAACGATCATGAATAAAACCTAGAAATTCTTTCTTATTAATCATTATCACCTTTTTGCAACTATCCATCACAAAATACTTTTAACCCATGTGATGATGTGATGACTAACTATTATCTTATTTCACAACTTCACAACCTTATGTTTGCTCATAACTTAACCATGAGATAGTGTGATCTGTTATCTTTTGTTTTTTTGCCTCTTTATCATTGCTTCGCAACTTGAAATGTCTCAAATGCCTTTTAACTTTTGATGTTTTGATTCCTCTTACTCACCACTTTGCAACTGCTCACTACCTCCTTCTACTAACTATAGCAAAGTAGAGAAATATTTTGAATCTGACTACATCACTTCCTCACAATAGTTAATCACTTAACACCTTTATCTCTTGAAATTTTGAAATAAATGTTTTGATTGATAGTTTCTTCACTTCATAGCTTTGCAACTTCAAATCCCTTAACTACATTACCACCTACAATGGTGTGATGGCTCAAATTTTGACTGCTATTTTATGCTCTTCACTCCATTGCAACTTACATTTTTTTAAGCCAGGACTAAGTCATGATCATGCAATCTTTAGTTTTGGCTACTTCACAACCTTCTTTGGGAACTAATATTGACACCTTGTGATGTTGTGATGACTACATAGAAGACTATTATCCTATTTTGTGGCTTCATGATCAAAAGGTTTAATTACTACTAAAATTGTTTGACGATGCAATAACTATGTGAAATTGATTGCTACCATCCATCATAGCCTCACAACCTAAAACCTTAACTCATATTTTAACCCAATAAAGCCACAATTATATACTTTTGCTCCTTTGCAACCCTAACCTTAGGTTATTTTTAACTATCAGTGATTATGCGATGAAGAACTTTTGTTTCTTTAGTTCCTTAACCAAAAGTCGGCCTTAACTCTTATAATGGTGCAATTGCTCAGTCCTTAACTATTTTGGTTAGCCCTTGCTACTTCACAACTTAAAACCCTTTGAGCCAAAACCAAGTTGCAAACATGCAATCTCTATCTTTCACTTCTTTTGTAAATTTTACTTTATCGAAATAACAAGATATTGCTTCCTTCAATTGCCTAACTCATTCAATCATCGACTTCAAGCTAACCTTTCAACCAGTGATGTGGAGATGCTAATGTGTTAGTGTAAATTATTCTTATTTACACTTTACTTAAGTTTACTTAGGATAAATTTATTATTTTATTATTTCTTAGGTTAGACACCTATGATTTTGCATACTCATTTGAGTTGTCATGTTGACAACACTATAGTAAGTAAATCTAATTTAGCAAATGGTGTCTACAACACTGGAGTATGCATAATCAACTGAGTTGTCATGTTGACAACACAATTGTTCACACTCTTTATTAAGCAGATGGTGTCTACAACATAATTTTACGTGACACACCTTTGTAGGCTTATCCTCTCACCATTGCACTAACTCTTGTGCTTAATGGAATATAATCCACTCCTGGTGGACATGTGCTTGGTTGTAAGACTTATCAATATGTTGACTCCTAGACATTCTAGATGCATCTTAGAGGCTTTTATATATAGGCACTCTTAGTGTACTTTTAAATCAATCAATTATGATGAATTGAATATCATATTTTTATTCTAATCATTCAATGAATTTTGACTATAAATTTTCCTACCAAGGCAATAGCCAAATCTGAGGCAAAAAAAAAAATTGCAAACCAAAACCTGAAGGCTTGATTTGTGATTTTGGTATGATCATTTTAGATCTCTAAATTTAATTTTCAAATCTAAATATTTTATTAATTTAGTCTCTACAATTTCCCTACATTATTTTTTAGATCTACATATTTTGTCCAGAAATTTTTTGGCCATTAGGCCAGTAGGAGAGATTTTTTGTAGGAGAAGATTGGTGCTTACTAGTGCAAATCAAATATTGGCATCATATTCAGAAGGTCAAAAAACCCCCCAAATTGACTTTTGTTTCACCAAAATTAGACATCTAAGGTGAAATCTAGGGTCAATTGATTTTTGGAGGCGTGACAATGGCAATTCAGGAAAAATAATAACGAAGGTGATTTTCATATAGTGATATCTCCCTCATACAGACTCCTTTTTTCGAGCAATTTTTTTTGTTTTGGGGTAGAATTTTGTGATCTACACATTGGTGCAGGATGTTTGATGCCTCTATTCCTGAATTTTTTTGCAAATTGCAAATCCCATTTTTTGCAACCTCAAATGCTTAGTTTGGGATCATTTGGACACATAATCAGGTTCTATTTTTTTGAAAGTGAATAATTTTTCATCTACTTTCTAGATCTACAATCAGATTATAGGCTTGTGTGGACAGAAATACCACTTTCAAAAATAGGTCCTTTCTTTGCATTATATTGCTTCAAAATTCTTGTATTTCTGAGCAACATTATAAAGTTCCAGATTTGAACTCCAAAAGGAGGTTGTAAACAGAAAAATCAGAAGTTCACTATGGTCAAATTTGACAAAGTGGCCTATTGTAAAAACACCAAGTATAAAGTGCCAAATCATACATTAAGGAGGGTTGATTGATTATTTTTGCATTTTGGGGGGTACATACATGGATTCTTGTCACATATGTCAATCTGATATAAGACCGAAGTTGACACTAAGGGACTATCAGAAATGGAGTGCCTTAATCATTGATCATCTAAGAAGAGAACATATGGAAGTGATTTGTTATCTATCTTTGAAGATATTGCCACCTAATCCTACTTTCGGATATCTTTCTCATCTTCTTCACTTTATGTATAAAAGTATGACTAAGGAATCTTTTGCTCCTCTTAGTATGGCAAGTTTTCCTCATGACATTTGGATGGCTCTTTGGGAAGCATATGGAGATCCTCAAGTCCCTCCATTTCCAAACAACATTCTCTCTTTAGTCACTTTAGTTATGGTTCCTTAAACTCTAGATGAGATCCCACCTCCTGATGCTCCTATTGATTCTACTGATCCAGTTCTAGCCTTAGATGCTCCTGATTCAGTGTAGTGGGATTTACCATGGCTTCCTACTTTAGCTTCATAGGATGACTTCCTTCCAGACATTGTCAGGCTATTCGTGAAGTCTAACATTGAAGATGTGGGAGACATCATCGATGACATCAATCTTCTCATTATTGAGGAGACTTCTTCACTTGTTGCAAGGGCACACTTTGACCCTCAACCACTTGATTGTTCTAACATGCTTGTGGCTTCTTTATAGCAGATAGAGAAGGACTCTTTCACTTATGAGCAGTCATATCAATATTTGGAGATTGTCTTATAGTTTCCTCAGATATCATATTTTCTAAGGACTCTTCCTCTCAATTGGGGAGCATTCTCCACTACACCTATGACACCATTTCTTCCTACAAGGAGGACCATCATTCAACATTCATGGTGTAGCTTCTTTAGTTATCAAGGAGCTTCTGTCATGGGTGTACACACATCACTGAGGGGAGGCAACATTGCTTCTCTTCCTAAATCTTCCTATAAAGATTCTTCATCATCTTCGGAGTTTGATTCAGCTTCATGCATGGACATGCTACCTTGCTTGCCACCGTATTTTGGGCTTCCACTAGATTAATTCATGGCATCTACACTCATCAAGGACTTATCAACATTTGAGTAGACTTTAGAGGAATCATCCACTACATACTACATTTGGATCCCTCTTCCATCTTCCTATCCATAGTGGGAAGCATATTTGCACCTATAATTGGTGTATCTTCTTCCTAAAGGGAGAAATGTTGTTTGTCGACATTGGATTTTCTTTCATCTTCAGACACTTATCATTATGAGATCCTTCACTAATGGTGGGGGATTTTATTGAGGGATTCTCTATTGTATATGCTAGATGTATGTCATAATGGAGGGGTCTTGATTACTCCATCCATTCATGCATCTTTATTTATTGTACTTTTCTCTCTTTTTGGGGGAGAGTTTTTCCCATGAGGTTTTCCATCTTTCCCCATTTATAGAGAGATTTCATTACATTTTAGCATTGCATTTGTACTTGGGTACCTGACATGACCTAGTAGCTAGGACCCATTATGCATTTCATCATAGCTTTTGTAAGCTTAAGTGCATTACCCTAAGTTGCACTTAAGGGGGGGTGTTAGTGTAAACTTTACTTAAGTTTACTTAGGATAAATGTATTATTTTATTATTTTTTAGGTTAGACACCTAGGAGTTTGCATACTCATTTCAATTGTCATGTTGACAACACTAGAGTAAGTAACTCTAATTTAGCACATGGTGTCTACAACACTGGAATATGCATAATCAACTGAGTTGTCATGTTGACAACATAGTTGTTTGCACTCTTAATTAAGCACATGGTGTCTACAACATAACTTTATGTGAGACACCTTTGTAGGCTTATCCTCTCATCATCGCACTAACTCCTGTGCTTAATGGAGGATAATCCACTCTTGGTGGACATGTTCTTGGTTGTAAGGCTTATCAATATGCTAACTCCTAGACATTCTAGATCCATCTTAGAAGCCTTTATATACATGCACTCTTAGTGTACTTGTACATCAATCAATTATGATGAATTGAAAATCATATTATTATTCTGATCATACTCTGTTGGTCTATTTTGTGGTAGTTATTGTGCTTCTTGGTCTTGGGTGAATTTTTCCCTAAGGAAAATTCTTACGTGATGCATTATGTGTTCTCAATTTGATTTCCATCTTTCATTCTTGTCACCTTCACAGATGTATTTTTTGTTGCTAGATATTTGAGTTCTTCCTCTACAATATTAGATTCAAATGCTCTTTCTTCTAACTTGTTTCTATGATCTGCATCATATCCTCTTGCCTTGATATCAATGTACTCTACTGCATTTTTCTCTAAATATAAGTGTGACCTTCTTTTCAAATGCATCCTATCTTCACCATGAATACTTGATCAAAGCATTAGGGTTTTAGAACTACTTCCCTCTTATCTATGAAATACATAGATTTATCCTCCCTTTCCTAATCACCTAATATGAATGAATGCATTAAATTGTATTTGAATGCCCACCTAGGTGCACACAAAGGGATAGATGAGAGGAGAAGTTCCTTAAGGGAAATCTAGACACAAACATGACATCACATTGACTCAACCCTAATCCAAGAAGTTTGGAAAATATAGGGGGACTGAAATCATGGCAACAAATGGCTCTAACTTGGGGACTTCGGCACGTGAGTGCCTAAACAAGGACCTAGATATCTAATGCTTTGAAAAGTATTTGACAAAAATACACACATAATAATTGACTATCTACTTCCTTCATTAAAGAAAACACCAAAATAAAAGATTAATGCCTAGTCCATTGGGTTGTAAAGCCTAAAGTAGCATAGGGAGATGCTATGAATTTGGTTGGTGGAGAAGTAGGGAAGCTAACACAAGGAAAGAAACACACAAAGTAGGAAACAAACAAGCTAAAATAAAGTGCACAACTAACCTAACATATTTACAGAGGTGAGATGAATCTCACCTTATGAAACCAACAACAAAAGGTACTCAAGTGAATCTACATATTGATTGATTGAAGTAGGTTCCCTTCCTCCATAATTGATTTTGTTCTCTAATAAGGATTCCTACTCGTAGCAGTAGTAACAACATGGCAACTCCAAATGATTCTTTGATTATATGCACTAGGTAGCTATATATCCATTCAGGCCCAAACAACCATACCTAATCATAGATTACTTCATCCTCCTTAGGTACTCTTATAGTCTCCTTCTAATAATATTCTATGAGAGGAAGTTGATCATACACCTCTCTATTAGGACTAAGGTGATTAGTATTGGGGCCTTTAGTTACACTCTCACATAACTAGACTTTATCAACTAGTGTACAGAAAGGATTCTCTTGCACAAGTTCTATTATTGGATGGTTACTTGCTTCATTGCATTCAAGAATCAAATCTCCCTCAGCTATGCATTAATCTCCATTCTTCCTATCCTCCAATGCATCCTTATTATCTTCAAGAATGAAAACAATGGGAATAAACATAAGAGAAAGGGGAGAAAACTCAACCATTAATGGCCATTGTTTAACTTGATTTGGATTTGTACTTGGGTGATCAAGTGATTCTTTTTTTTTGAGGGGTAGTAAAGACCAATAAACAATCTTCTCTTCCTCACTATAAGAAAAAATTGCATCTACCAATGAAACTAATTCTTCTATAGATTGACAATTGATCTCATGACTCTTTTCTTCAATCTCATCTTTATGAAGGATAAGAATCTTACGAGTGGATTTGTGAAGTTTTTCCTGATGCAAACACAACCATTGTTCGCGATGAACTTTGTTACTTCTTTCTTCAACTAGAGTTAGAGTTTTAACTATTAGCAAATCACAAGTAAACTGCTTACGTAGATGATCATCGAAAAATTCTTCTTCAGGGGGCTTTGATGGAGTATTGTCACCTTGATCTATACAATTAGAAATAGCCTCTTGTCTACCAAAGACTACAATAATATGAGAACTAGAATCAAGTGACATCACCACAGGGGCTTCAAGATTAGGTGTAGATGTTATTTTCAGCTTTTTCTCCTTTCTCTTGTCCTTTTGTCAATCCTTCAACTTGTGGAATTAGTTACAAAGGAAAAGCCACATCTTCCTTGCTTTGGGATCATCTCCTCTATTGAGGCTCTCTATAAGATTCAACAAGATGTTTTGAAAGACCTTGTCCTTAGTTGTATGGAGTTCTTCAAGAGTAGGCTCAGGTCTTGGCCTCTCCTTGGTGTTCACATCAAGAATGTTCACCTACTCTTTAAACATTTAGAAATCATAAGGAATAGATTCAAATGACTTCAAGGGTTCTTTATGTTCAACCATATGTACTTGTTTCAACCTCTTTCTTTCACTTTCTTGTAGATCCTTGAGTCTTTAGAAATGGGCACAAATGTGGTTCCAAAAAATCTTTGACATATGATCATCTTCTACACTGATGTTTTCTCAGGTTGCATAGGAGATTCTCTCTATACTAGTCAAAAATCTTGTGAAGCACCTCATCATTTGTGGCATGAAGCTCTTCAAGAGTAGGAATGAGCTTCAGCCTTGCTTGCTTCAACCTCAGCTCATCTCTTTGCATATCTTTTAGCTTGTAGAATCTAGAGCACACACATTTCCACATGGATGTAGAAACATGATCATCTTTAATGTTGATATTATTTTGGATAGAATGGGAGATGCTTTATTTATATATAAGCACAAGCTCTTACAATAGCTTGTCAATAATCTGATTGAGTTCTTGGAAAGTGGACTTAGGCCTTGGCCTTCTCCTCATATTTGAATTTTGCATTGCCATTAAGTTACACTAGACCTTCCTAGACCAAAGAAAGTAGGTCCTTCATACAGATTCACCATCCTCCATCTTGGGGGAGAAACCTATTGATTTCTAAAAATACAAATCCAAGCACTAGAATTTGATTCAAATCCCTAGTAGTCACCAAAAACTATTGCTTAACATTTTGTCCCTCTTGCTAACTTGTATTTACCTTGACTCTAGAAGTCCAGAATGTGAGGAAACAAAAGGATGTCACCAACAAATGGGTCAGTGTATGTATGATATCACTACACTCTGAATTATAAGGTACAAAAGTATTTGCAAGATATGTAATTAATTGTCTTTAATAGATCATTTGGATGGGGGTATGTTCTTAACCTGGTAGTAGAAGAGGATAAACTATATTGTTTGCAAATACAAACAACCTAGGCAGGATAAGATTTGGGTAACCTATGATAGCCAATGGAATGGATATCACAAGCTACCTTGAAGCCATTCTAATACTACTCCTATTCTAATCTAAATGCAAATTAGCCATACTGAAATGTAATCTAGGGAGAGAGCAAAGATGTACATGAAAGATGAAATTAAATCCACCTTGACTGATAACACTCCACTAAAATGGAATCTAGTAAGATATCAATAGCTTCAAATACATTTGTCCTATAATATCATAGAGGCTACTTTACTATGCATGATTAGGTCAACTAGAGGAGATAATAAACAGAATATTAGAAATGCTGATCAAAAATAGAATTAAAACCATACAAGACCTAGTTGCAGATATCAATCAAATCCTCCATTTTAGACAACCTCTTTGTTCTCACTCACTATTTGAAAATACATGGGGAGAAGTTGCATAAATTTGTCAATCATTTCTATTAACTTCAAAAATTACATATATAGGCCCCCTCTTAGGGTTCTTGGCCAGTTACACATTCATCACTTACATTAACAGAGAGCACTTGAATCACTCAAAAATCCAACAGTCATCAATTATAATTCAATACATCAGAGAAAGAAAGAAGAAATGTTTAGAAACTCTCAAAATGGTTCATATTCCTTTTTGATTAATAGCAGTCACCTTGGCACCAAATCCATGTAATTTTTATCTCAATAGTCAGATCAAGTTTGAATTCTTGTCATCAATCTCAAATCAAAGATCACAATTAAAACCTAGTAATTCTTTCATCTTAATCCTTATCGCCTCTTTGCAACTGTCCATCATACAATACTTTTAACCCATGTGATGGTGTGATGACTAGCTATTACTTTATTTTGCAGCTTCACAATCTTAAGTTTTCTCATAACTTAACCATGTGATGGTGCAATCTGTTATCTTTTTTTGTTTTGCCTCTTTATCATCACTTTGCAACTTGAAATGTCTTGAATGTCTTTTAACTTGTGATGTTGTGATTCCTCTTATTCAACACTTTGAAACTACTCACTACCTCCTTTTACTAACTGCAACAAAGTAGAAAAATATTTGAATCGGACTGCATTACTTCTTCACAACTATTAATCACTTAACACCTTTATCTCTTGTAATGTTATGATCACTATTTTGATTGACAATTTCTTTACTTTACAACTTTGCAACTTGAAATCCCTTAATGACATAATGACCTATGATGGTGTGATGGTTCAAAATTTGACTATCATTTTATGCTCTTCACTCCATCATAACTTAAATTTCTTTAAGCCAAGACTAAGTGGTGATCATGTGATCTTTAGTTTTTGCTACTTTGCAACCTTCTTTGGGAGTTAATATTGACACCTTGTGATATTGTGATGACTACATAAAAGACTATTGCCATGTTTTGTGGCTTCGCATTCAAAAGGTTTAATTGCTACTAAAACCATGTGATGATGCCAAAATTGTGTGAAATTGACTACTACCATCCATTGAACATCACATCCTAAAACCTTAACTCATCTTTTAACCCAAAAAAGTTTTAATTATATGCTTTCACTCCTTTGCAAGCCTAACCTCAAGTTATTCTTAATTATTAGTGATGATGCGATGAAATTTTGCTTCTTTTCCATCTTAACCATAAGTCATCCTTAACTCCTTGCGATGGTACAACTACTCATCCCTTAACTACTATGGTTAGCTCTCGCTACTTCACAACTTAAAACCCTTTGAGCCAAAACCAAGTTGTAAATGTGTGATCTTTATCTTTTGCTACATTTGTAAATTTCACTTTATTAGGATAACAAGATATTACTTCCTTCAGTCACCTAACTCATTTGATCATTGACTTCAAGCTGACCTTTCAACCAGTGATGTGGAGATTCTGATGCATTTTACACCATTGATTTGATTTCCATCTTTCATTCTTGCCACCTTGACCAGGGTGTTTATCATTGTTGGATATTTGAGCGCTTCCTTTGCATCAAATTTGAATGCTCTTCCTTCTAACTTTTTTCCATAATCTACATCATATCCTCTGGCTTTGATATCGATGTACTTTGCTACCCTTTTCTCTAAATATAAGTGTGACCTAATTTTTTAATGCATCATGCCTTCATCATGAATACTTGATCAAAGCATTAGGGTTTTAGAACTGCTTCCCTCTCATCTAGGAAATGCATAGACTTATTCTTCCTTTCCTAATCACCTAATATGAATGACTGCATTAAATTACTTTTCAATACCCACCTAGGTGCACACAAAGGGATAGATGAGAGGAAAAGTTCCTTAAGGGCAATCTAGACACAAACATGACATCACATTGACTCAACCCTAATCTTAGAAGTTTGAAAAATATAGGGGGACTAAAATCATGGCAACATGCATGTAATAATTAATTCTTTTATTAATTATTATCATGCAACCTATGTTAGTTACCATTGGGGTTTTGATCTCCTTTTATAAGGATTGATCTCATTTTAATTTATTGATTCACTTTTGATAGTTGAAATTTCTATTTTCACTCATCAATAATGTCTCATCTATGGATGTAGGAATTCCAACCTCCACAGCTTTTTTTTCTCTCTTTTTGTGACAAATGTTTGCATTCAAGTGATTCTTGGGAGCTATGGGGTTGATCTTTCATCAACTTCAACATATGTCACTTGTCAAAGTAGCAAGGTAGCCTATAATGGTTATTCAAGACAATATCCAATTCTATCAGGAGTGGCCTAAGATGGAAGCTAGCATTAGTTTTCTACTTCACTAGAGAGGAATAATGGAAGACCTAGATAAGAATTGGCTACTACATTATCTTCACACTTTTGATGCATACATAGAGCTAGGGGTTGTTTTGAATAATATCAACCTTCTAGAATTTAGTTTTCCAAATTTGTTCAAATCCAGCAAGGAGAAAATGACATTTGTCTTTCCTCTAGGCTCGAGGGCAAAAGATCTAGATGAAGTGACAGACATCATCATGGTGACATGGAAATCTGGTGGGAAATTTAAAGGTGGGTCTCTTCTAATTGGGGGAAAATTTGGGTCTCATGCCTTGTTTTTTTTCCTTTTTTGGTTTCCATCTATTATTTTGGTGATCCTTGTCCATTTGGTTTTTTTTCTCTGTCTAGCCATTTTGCCATTTGATCTTGCTCTAGTTAGTGGGCTTCATTTTTTATCGGCCTCTTTTCCTTTTCCTTTGTAGTTGTTGGTTTGTTATGACTACTCCTGAATGGTTTATGTCTCGGTTCTATTTGTAAATGTACAAAAGATTAATATAATATAAGATATTATTTTAGTTCAAACACTGTAATGTTAATAGTTCCTTTCTGGCATACTTACAATCTTAGCTTCTTGATTTATCAGAATAGTCTATATGTTTGATTGAGATCATTGGTTAAATTTTTTTCTTGTTGCTAATAAGATTATATATTTTTATCCTCAGTTAACATATTTGTTATGTTACTCTAAATTACTATCATTTGTAGGGTTCCTCAACCTTTCTCATTACAATATTTTCACTAAAATATTTTTTCTCCCTTATAAAATAAATTCACACTCAATTCAAACTTAGTTTTAGAATGGATTAAACACTCAATTATCAAAGATAAGAAATGGTGTTAACTACAATATAATATTATAAGATTAACTAAGAGTAAAAAGTAATAACACTGAATATGGATAAAGAAGTTGTCTTTTTGCAATATGAAAGGAAGGTGCCTCATACTTTAAACAAATCCAACAAGAGATAGGGAGAATTTACTCCTAAATATATTTTCTTCAATTATTGTAATTAAAATATTGAATCTTGAAGAAAAGGAAGGTATGCCTTCCAAAGTGTCCAAAGAAGATTTGGGTAAATTATACAAAAGATCAAAAAATAGGATAGTTTGAATAAAGAATGATTACAATTGCCATCAAATTATAAAAATTGGGGTATGCCCCTCTTAAGTATGTATCTATATAGGACCTCAGTCCCAAGCAAGACTGAAGGTTTTCTTCTTCAATCTTTCCTACTAGTGCCCACTTGAATGAAGAATTTTTTAATTAATTTTGTGTTAATAATATTATCAAAAGGCTTCATCCATTTACTAATAATATATATATATATATATATATATATATATATATATATATATATATATATATATATATATATATATATATATATATATATATGAATAAAAGAATAACTATGATAACTTAGTAATTGATAATTTGTATATAATTTTCCTTTTATCAACAAACATCTAAGGCCTTGTAAAGTATATTTTATTAAAATCAAATTACATAGTGTCCATTCAAATAGGCATTGGTAGGAAAGAATAGAGAATAAAACCTCGAGTCTTGCCCGAGACTAAAATCCTTTATAATGCAATTTTAAAAGGGGCATATGCCAATTTTAAGATTATTAAAAGTAAGTTCCTTTCTTTCCTAAAGTGTTCACCTTATCCTTTTTTTCTTTTGTAAACCAATTTAAGTTTTCCACCTTCGATTTTGGGAATTCCTTTCATTTATTTCATAATTTGTTGATAATGTCAATCCCGTTCCATTCTATCTATTGTTGTTAATATAGATCTTCTCTCTATATCTTGCATATTAAGACACCTCAAATTCAAATAGCACATTAGTCTTTAAAAATATTAGTTAAGCACATTTATGACCAAAACTACCTATTTGAAATTTTAGCATTATTAGATATCACAGATGTTTCCTTTTGCCTCAAGTTTAGAATGAAATGCTCATTTGAACATGCCTAAATAAGTACTGATTGTTTTAATATTCATAGTTACACCTAGAGGTTACATTACTTAGTTTTAATATTGTTAATTTCATTTTTTTATTGATATATTGCAAATGACAATACAGAGATACTTACCCTAAATACATAATAGATTATTTCTATCTCTCAGCAAAATGATTATAATGTTTTCTAACTAATTTCTACCATGACACTATAAAGATACAAAATTATAATCTTCTAAGATTTATATTATCTATTTCATGTTAGAAAAGAACAAATTTTTAAGAAGTTCCTTATAAAGAAAACAACAAGTTAGTAGTCAGCTCGCTTTGTTTATTCTTACAAATTTATATTCATTTGAATTGAGATCTAAATCAATGGTCTGACCTAACTGTTGGAATGCTTTAGAATAACTGAGAGGGGGTTGAATCAATTATCCAAGGTCCAAATGTACAAATAAAAATTTTTAGTACTTAAAAAATACATTTGCATGCATTGATCATCCAATATCTCAAACCATAGTATATTTTTGACCTAGGTCAAATGAAATTTGCAAAAATGTAAACATGAAATACCACAAAATCATTCACACAATTTGACACAAATATTTTACATGGAAACCCAATTTTGGAAAAACCACCATTAACATGCTACCAATTTTCATGTTGATATATGATTGAAAAGATCATTTGAGTTAGAAAATTGTTGTAAGAAGTGTTTTCAATCATTGTTTTGTCACTGATGTCAAACCTGCTATACGTTGTTAAGACAATTTCTTATATGTTTCAAGCACTATTACTTAGTTGATTGATGAGAAGGATTTGATCAACAAGATGTAACAAAAGTACCTAGAGGAAAAGTTGAGTTATGATTATGTATTGAAGTGCAAGAATCAGTTAAGACAATCATAACATAATGTATTGATAATCTACTTGGGGTTACAAAATTTTTGGCTACACTTAGAAAGTTCAAATGAAAAAGATTAGGCAAAGTTCATTTTCTAAGCTTGACCAAGTTGATAGAAAGTGTCGAGTAAAGTTAGTGCAAGCTGAGAAAAAAGTCAGTTCAAGCCGAGTGAAAGCAATTTCTAGTAGGTGTCGAGCAAGTTAGTAGATGTCGAGTGATTTTCAGTATGTGTTGAGCACCAGTAAAATTTAGTTGATGTCGAGTGATTTTACAGTAGATGTCAATTAACATAGTATGTGTAGAGCATTAGTAAATTAATAATTTCGAGTTGTTGCATTATGAATAAGATTGAAGATTTTCCAAATGAAAGCTAACAAGTTTGTTTTCTTGGAACCTGTGAATCAGGAGAAAGATATGATTGATGATCTAGAGGCATAGAATCTTATGTAAACCATTTTGGATATGAATTCAAATGGATTCTACAAGAAGTTTCTAGAGAGGACGAGATATGGGATAGATACATTGTATCCTACCTAATCCATTGAAAACCCTAAATTTTGAGATGGATAATGAGTGGGAAAAAGAGTTCTAATTCCCAATATGTAGGGATGTCTGGTCATGAAGCAAAGTTGGTAAGAGGTCAAAGAGTTTTTAGATGTGAAAATCTGACAAGGTGAAGGAAGAAGGGTTTTGCTTCATCAAGTGACCTAAGTGGAGAAGTCTACAATGGTGAATTAAGCAAGAAGGCTTAATGAAGATGAATGCATGAAGGGTGAACAAGTTATCAAAACTACAAAGATAGAAAGCCAAGTAGAGTTGAGGATTGAATAGTGATCTGTAATCTATAAGTAAGGTTGTAAGTTGTATTAGATCAAACTCTACTATTACTCTCTACCAATTGTATCAAATTTGGGTAAAATCCTTTGGAGAAAGGTTGACTTAATAGTCATTGGAAAATCCTTTAACAAGGTGGCATTCCAAGTGAATGACCTAAATTCCTCTAACAAGGCTTACTTTTAACAAGGTGATTGAAATCCCTTAACTGGGTCACATTTAATAGTGTGTGTTGTAACCTTTAATAGGGTTGGCCTTTAATAGGGCATCACTTCAGAAGAGTGAGGAAGGAGTAGCATGTTACTAGTGGTTTTTCTCAAATTGGATTTCCATGTTAAATCATTGTGTTAAGTGTACTAATGGATGTGTTGTATTTTATGCTTTACATTACTACAAGTTAGTTTAACAATAATATATCAGTTTTTGTTTACATACAATGAATGCATGCATCGTTAAGAAAGCTTTATGGGTTCACTAAATTGTGAAAAAAAATTATTTGAACATCTAGACCATGAATAATTGATTCACGCCCCCCCCCAAGTAATTCTAAAGAATTCTAACAATTGGTATTAGAGTGTAGTTGCTTAAGAGGATTAGTTTCAAGGTACTAAAAGCATAAAGATCAAGATGTCAAAAAGAGAGGTACCCAAGCTGAGCAGAGATAACTTTCCTACATGGAAAAGTTTAATGAAGCTACACCTTGGAGGACTTAGAGATTATGCACAAACTTGCATTATAGCAGAACATGTTGATCCAGTAAGAGCCCTAACTGCTAAAGATTTGAAGAAAAAGAAAGAGCACAATTAGGCAATGTTGGAGATTGCCTCTAGCCTAAGCTATGTTGAGTTTGATGATATCAAAGACCTTAAAAGTGAAAAGAAGATGTGGGATTTCCTAAACACCATCTGTGGAGGAGACCAAAATGTTCAAAGAGCCAAGTCAGAGAGCCTTAGAGGTAAGTTTGATGACATGAGAATGGAAGAAGGTGAAAACATTGCTCAATATGGTGCTAGAATAAAAGAGGTTGTTAGTGCTATAAAAGGTGCAACTAGTAAAATAGATGATAAAACTATGATAAGTAAAGTCTTGAGAACATTGTTGCATGTGTATTCCATTAGAGTATCTGCAATTCAAGAGTTAAGATGTATACCAAGAAATGATCTAATCCTTGAAGGTATAGTGGATAGACTCACTGCATTTAAGTTATCTAATTTTGACAACTATAGACCAGAGAGTATTGAATCAACTTTAAAGCCAAATTGTTACTAAATAATTCTAAGGAGGTAAAGCCAAAGAAGAAGAAAAGAAATATAAAGTATGCATCCAATGATAGCAGTATAGATGAAGAAGACATTGAACAATTGGAAGCATTGTTGGCTAAAAGATTCTACAAAGGAAAAGGTAAATTTAAAGGTAAGCTGCCTATCATTTGTTTTAATTGCAATGAAGCTGGTCATATTGCAGCAAGATGTTCACAAAAGAAGAACTTTAGAGAAGGGAACAAGTAAAAAAATAGAAGAGAAGATGATGGAAAAGACTACAAAGATAAAGGCAAGAAGTCATGCTACATTGTTGATGAAAACAACTCTGATAAAAATGATGATGAAGTAGTACATTTTGCAATGAAGGATGAATCAGATGAGGATGAGGCTACTACACTTATGACTAGTGTGGACAAGAATGACAAATGGATCATTCACAGTGGATGCTCACATCACATGACTGGAGACAAAAGCAAGTTCATTACCTTAACTTGTTATGATGGAAATAGTCTAAGATTTGGTAATGATGCACCATGTTCTATAAAAGGAAAAGGGTCTATTAAGCTTATAGACAAGATCTCATGTGACAATGCTTATTATGTTGAAGGATTGAATTATAATTTGTTAAGTGTATCACAATTGAACAATTTGGGGTGCAAAGTTGAGTTTGAAAACAAATCAGCCAAGATATATGATACAAATGGAAACTTGATTGGAAAAGGTGATCAAACTAGGAGTGATCTGTTCTATTTGGATGTAGAAGATGCTACTTGTCTTATCGCAAAATTTGATGATGTATGGCTTTGGCATCAGAGATTATGTCATGTTAACTTTGACAATCTGATTAGTATAAGTAACATGAAAAGAGTTAGAGATTTGCCTAAGTTGAAGAAACCAAAAAACATAATGTGCAAACAATGTCAGCTAAGCAAGATGACAAAGTCAAGCTTTAAAAGTAAAGCTTAAATACCTCTAAAGAAATACTTGAAATTGTTCATACTAATTTGTGTAGACCTATTGAAGTGCAAAATTACAAAGGAGACAGGTATATTATGTTGCTTGTTGATGATTACTCTAGAATGATGACTATCATGTTTTTAAAATAGAAATCAGATGCTTTTCAAATGTTTAAATGGTACTTGGAAAGAATTGAGAAAGAAATAGGTAAAAGCTTGAAATGCTTGAGATCATACAAAGGAGGTGAATTCACTTCACATGAATTTGAGGTGTTCTGCAATGAAAAAGGAATCAAGAGACAAACATTAGTACCAAGGATTCCCCCACAAAATGGAATTGCTGAAAGAAGAAACAGATCTGTAATGGACTGTGCCAAAACACTAATGATGGAGAAAATTGTTGCCCTAAAATACTGGAGAGAAGCTGTAAGTATTGTAGTATACACTCTGAACTATATGCAAGTAAAGAAAGGCACTCACTCAACACCTTTTTAACTAGTATGGTCATCCACCTAATATGAAATGTTTTAAGGTATTTTGAAGGAAATTCTATATTTTCAAAGATGTTAGAAGTGGAAAGTTTGATGCAAAGAGAAAAGAAGGTATATTCCTTGGTTACTCCACATATTACTATGAAGGAATGCCTACTAAAGAAGATGTCACAAATCATGTAGCAAATTAATAGTAAGCTTCAAGAACTACCGAGTCACATCCTGTGAATGTGAAGTTGCAATCAAATGTCAAGTTGTAGAATAAAGAAAATGCACAATATGACTCTGAGATTAGCATGCATTAAAGAGATGTTGAAATACCTGACAGAGATGCACATAATGATAATAAAGCTAAAAGACAGAATATATCCACAAGAACTGAGCCTAGATTGTCCAAATATATCAAAAGACACCATCTTGCAAATCAAATCATTGGAGACAAAGATGCAAGGCCAATGACAAGAAATAGGTTGAGAAGTGAATCATGTTTGCTGAGCATGAAGGAACCTAAGATAGTGAGAGATGCATTAGAATATGATGATCGGTACAAGGTTATGGAAGAGGAAATCCAATAGATAGAAAAGAACAAGACTTGGAGCTTGGTTCCTAGACCAGAAGACAAGGTTGTGATTGGCACAAAATAGTTATTTAGGAACAAGCTAGATGAGAATGGTGAAGTAACAAGAAACGAAGCAAGACTAGTTTGCAAAGGGTATGCACAAGAAGAAGGAATTGACTATGGTGAAACATTTGCCCCTATTGCAAGAATGGAAGGAATAAGAATTATGCTTTCTTATGTTGCTTACAAAGGTTTCAAAGCTTATCAAATAGATGCTAAGTCTGCATTTTTGAATGGAATATTAGATGAAAAAGTCTACATAGAATAGCCAAATGGTTTTGTGGAAAAAAACAATAAAAATATGGTATGCCAACTGCACAAAGCCCTATATGGATTGAAACAAGCACCAATATGAGAGACTTCACACTTATCTTGTTAAGATTGGAATTGAAAGGATAGATGATAACAATAATTTGTACATGAAGAAAAATAAAGAAAAAGGTTTAATGTTATCTAAGATATTTGTTGATGACATAATATTTGGAGGACAAGATTCTCTATGTAAAGACTTTGAAAATTAGATGAAGCAAGAGTTTGAAATGTCAATGTTTAGTGAGATCAAATTCTTTGTGGGATTACAAGTATATCAAATGAAGTATGGTGTATATATCACTCAGTCAAAATATATCAAGGAGATATTGAAGCCTTTTGACTTGAGGACTCAAAAATAATAAGTACACATATGGTAATAGCACCCAAACTATCAAAGAATGATGAATCAACTAAGGTCAATCAAACATTGTGCAAACCCATGATTGGAAAATTGCAGTATGTAGTACATAGTAGACCTAATATTGCATTGGCTATAGGGATAGTTGCTAGATTCTCTACTAATCCTAGATAGAATCACTTGCTGGCATTAAAAAGGATAATGAGATACTTGAAAGGAATAGAGGAGTATGGTTTATACTATAAGAAGAATGAAAAGTTTGAATGGAAAGCCTACACTAATGCTGATTGGGCTAGAAATATTGATGACAGAAAGAGCACTAGTGGAGGAGTATTTTTCTTGGGTAGAAAACTTGTTACATGGACAAGCAAGAAGCAAAGTTGTACTTCACAATCTACTGCTGAAGTAGAGTATGTTGCTACTGCTATCAATTGCACAAACTTTGTATGGATCAAACAGTTGCTAAAGGAAATGAAGGAAGAGATCACTAAACTAGTGATGCTTTATTGTGATAACACAAGTACTATAAATATATCAAAGAATCATGTTATGTATACAAAGACAAAGCACATTGCAATAAAGTATCATTATGTAAGGGAGTTGGTTCAAGACAAAAAGGTGAAAATAGAATATATCAACACAGAGGAGCAAATTGCTAATATCTTCACAAAGCATTACCTAAGGATACTTATGAGTATCTAAGAGGTAAACTAGGGGTGATACCCTTATCAAAGGTTATGTAAAAGATAGAGGGAGTATCCTACATCAAACAAACTGACATTCATTTCATACAAATTGATGTAGTGGATCTTACTTTAGCAAACTGCCTAGAGTAATCATAGAGCTAGAATTTCAAATCAGTCACAAGTAAGGTGACAGAGGGAGAAGATTGGAAGAGCCTACAAAAGCCTATGTCTACATATATAAAGATGCCAAGTGTTGAGTACATGTCTTTGGCATTTTTTTCAAAGAGGGAGAATGTTCAAGAAACTAATCAAGTTCATATTGATCAAGAGGGAGATGATCAAAGCAGAAGATCAAGTCAAAGGGAGAAAGTACATTGGATGAAAGTACAGTGCAAAAGAAGTTCAATAAAGTGAATATACATCATTAGAAGATTAGAAGACTGGAAGCAAGAAAAAGGGAGAAAGCAAAAGAACAAAAGAGGGAGATAGTCTGATATTCTACTAATCCGTGACAAAAGAGAATCAGATAAGTGAGATTTTGTAACCTAAGAAGGAGATGCTAATAAAGGGAGAAGCTTTATTCACAAGCTTTCTTTTTGGTATTACCTTATTGTTTTAACCTATTTAGTTCATCATTGTTTGACTAGTTGATCAGTTTGGTTTGCCATCAATGCCAAAGAGGGAGATTGTTGATATATGATTTAAAAGATCATTTGAGTTAGAAAATTGTTGTAAGAAGTGTTTTCAATCATTATTTTGTCACTGATGTCAAAGCTACTATATGTTGGTAAGACAATTACTTCTTACTTAGTTGATTGATGAGGAGGATTTGATCAACAAGATGTAACAAAAGTACCTAGAGGAAAGGTTGAGTTATGATTATGTATTGAAGTGCAAGAATTAGTTAAGACAGTGATAACATTATGTATTGATGATCTACTTGGGGTTACAAAATGTTTGGCTACACTTAGAAAGTTCAAGTGAAAAAGGTTGGACAAAGTTCATTTGCTAAACTTGACCAAGTTGATAGAAAGTGCTTAGTAAAGTTAGTGCAAGTCGAGAAAAAAGTCAGTTGAAGCTAAGTGAAAGCAATTTCTAGTAGGTGTCGAGCAAGTTAGTAGATGCCAAGTGATTTTTAGTATGTGTCAAGCACTAGTAAATTTAGTTGATGTCGAGTGATTTTATAGTAGATGTCAAGTAACATAGTATGTGCCAAGCATCAGTATATTAATAATGTTGAGTTGTTGCATTATGAATAAGATTGAAGATTCGCCAAATGAAAGCTGACAAGTTTTTTTCTTGGAACTTGTGAATTAGGAGAAAGATAAGAATGATGAGCTACAGTCATAGAATCTTATGTAAACCATTTTGGAGGTGAATTCAAATGGATTCTAGGAGAAGTTTCTAAAGAGGACAAGATATGGAATAGATACATTATATCCTACCTAATCCATTGAAAACCTTAAATTTTGAGATGGATAATGAGTGGGAAAAAGAGTTCTAATTCCCTATATGTAGGGATGCCTGGTCATGAAGCAAAGTTGGTAAGAGGTTACAGAGTTTTTGGATGCAAAAATCTAACAAGGTGAAGGAAGAAGGTTTTGCTTCATCAAGTGACCCAAGAGGAGAAGTCTACAATGATAAATTAAGCAAGAAGGCTTAATGAAGATGAATGCTTGAAGGGTAAGAAAGTGATCAAAACTAGAAAGATAGGAAGCCAAGCAGAGTTAAGGACTGAATAGTGATCTATAATCTACAAGTAAGGTCATAAGTTGTATCAGATCAAACTCTATTGTTACTCTCTAACAATTGTATCAGATTAGGGTAAAATCCTTTGAAGAAAGGTTGACTTAACAGTCATTGGAAAATACTTTAATAGGGTGGCATTCCAAGTGAATGACCTAAAGTCCTCTAACAAGGCTTACTTTTAACAGGATGATTGAAATCCCTCAATTGGGTCACATTTAATAGTGTGTGGTGTAACCTTTAATAGGGTTGGCCTTTAACAGGGCATCACTTCAGAAGAGTGAGAAAGGAGTAGCATGTTACTGGTGGTTTTTCCCAAATTAGGTTTCCACATTAAATCATTATGTCAAGTGCACTAATGGATGTGTTATGTTTTATGATTTACATTGCTACAAGTTAGTTTAATAATAATATATCAGTTTTGGTTCAAACACAATGAATGCATGCATGGTTAAGAAAGTTTTATGGGTTTACTGAATTGTGAAAAAGTTTTTTTTGAACATCTAGACCTTGAATAACTGATTCACACCCCCCCCCCCCCCCCCCTCTCAATTATTCTAAAGAATTCCAACATTCCATCCTTCTAAAGTGAGCTCTATAAGGAGTCAACCTCGTTAAAGGTTATAATGCACATTATTAAATGTAATCTTGCATATTGATTTTTGGGAAAGATTGTGTAAGAATTTTTTTTCATGGATTGTGGAAATCTGATAGCTTTAAATGTAATCTTGATTAAAGGATTTCAATTAACCTGTTAGGAGATATCCTTATTAGAGGACTTTGGAAAATTCACCCCTTTAAAGGATTTACTCATGATTGTTAGGTCAACCTTAATCGAAAGGATTTATCCAAACTAATATAGTTGTTAGAAAGTAATAATGGGACTTGATCTAATAACAAAAAAACTCACTTGTAGATTACAGATCTCTTATTCAGTCCTCCATTCTGCTTGGCATTCAATCTCCTTCATCTTTGATTACTTGTCCACCCTTCAAGCCTTCACCTCCTTAAGCCTTCATGCTTAGTATGCCAACTATAGGTTCATCCCTTCGACCACCAAATAAAGAAACACCTCAAGACTCCTTGTTTATCTCTAATTTGCACTATGACACCTTGTTTCTAGCATGTTATCTCATTATATAGAGAATTTAGATATTTTTCTACTTCACCACAATCATCAATTTTAGGGTTGGGTCAGATTCATCAAATTTATCATCTTTTCCATTTTTTTCCCCTCTAGAAACTTCTCTTACAATCCTCTTCAAATTCACATTCAAATGGCTTATCTTGAATTTTGTATTACCATCTCATCATACTTATCTTCCACACACTTCACAAAATTCAAGAAATCAACTTTGTCAACTCAAATTTGTCAAACCTTCATTCAAACTCATTTTATTGGTACTTGGCAATAACTATCTTCTAATGCTCGATCAACACTAGGTTGCTTGACATATGCTAAGTCTTTACTAGTGCTCAACACATATTAAACTTCCTTTTCTTGACACCTACTAGATTTCTCTTTGCTTGACATATACTAAATTTTCTAAGTCACAACTAACTTTCTACTCAGCCTTCACTGACTTGCTTGACTTTCATTGTTTGCTTAGTTAGGCTTGGCACACACATTTCTTTGATTTGCCTTCTTCTTTTCTTTTCTCAAGTATTCTTTCATTGTAGCCTTAAGTAGATAAACAATACACTATATCATCAAAGTCTTAATTAGTCTTAGTGCTCCTTTTATACAACATATAACTCAACCTTTCTCTAGGTACTCTTGTTATTCTTTCTTTTCAAATCCTCTTCATCAATCAATCAAATGATAGCATTCAGACCAAATTAGTAATTGTCTCACCAAGAAGTAGTAGGTTTGACATCAATGACAAAATAATGGTTGTTCCATGATAGGTTTCATCAATCTTCCTCATTTCTATATTTTATTAATATTCTTCATTTCGTCAATCATCATCTTTGGCATTGATGGAAGACCAATACCAACAACAATACCAAAAGGAAACTTAATGCCTTGTATTGAAATCTCTCCTTCTATTAGTATCTATCCTTCTTCTATATAGGCTACAATCTCTCTTCTTTAGATATTCAGTGCAACTCTTCCTCTGTCTCTTTCACATCTTTCTCATTTCTGGTACTAACTCTCTCTCATACTTGATAATGCAAAAATAGATTTATATTATCCATTAATATATTATCCCTCTTTGACAACAATGCCAAAGACTTGACATCTCCTCATGTAGATATCAACAATTTGGGTTCTCCCTTTGTCACCTTGCATGTGACTGAAAATATTTTGTTTCAGCTCCTTCCTTACTTTAGGTAGTTCCTAAAGTAAGATCCACTGCATCAAGTTGGGAAGTCTGTCATTCAATTTAGTTGATGCAAAGCACTACTCTTTTTTCTTCACTAGCTTTGGATAGGGGTATCACCCCTAGCTTGCCTCTAAGATATTCATGTACATCCTTAGGTAAAGCCTTTGTGAATATATTAATTATCTGTTCCTTTGTATTCACATATTCCATTCTCATTTCTTTGTTGAACCAACTCTCTTAAGTAATGAAACTTGATTGCAATGTTCTTTTTCTTTGTATGCATCATAGGGTTCTTAGATATGTTTATAGGACTTGTATTATCACATTTTATTAACATAGGTTCAATGATTTCTTCCTTCATTCCTTTGAGTAACTGTTTGATCCACACCATATTTGTGCAATTCACTGCAACAACCACATATTTAGCTTCAACGGTAGATTGTGAAATATAGTTATGCTTCTTGCTAGTCCAGATAACCAATCTTTTTCCTAAGGAAAATGTTTATCCACTTGTACTTATCTTGTCATCAATGTTTCCAGCCCAATCAACATCTATATAGGCTCTCAATTTAAACTTGTCATGTTTCTTGTATTATAGACCATAGTCTTTTGTACCTTTCAAGTATCTCATAATCATTTTAATAGCCATTAAGTGATTCTCCTTAGGATTTCTAGAAAATCTTGCAACAATCCCAGCAACTAGTGCAATATCAGGTCTGCTATTAACTACATATTGTAATTTTCCAATCATAGACATGTACAATGTTTGATTTACCTCAATAGAATCATTAGTTTTGGATAGTTTATGTCCTATCATGATTAGGGTACTAACTGGTCTTGAATCTTCTATACCAAAAGTTTTCAAGATTTCCTTTACATACTTGGATTGAGTAATGTAAATACCACATTTCATCTGATAAACTTGTATTCCAACAAAGTTTTAGAAATAATAGTCCACTAATATAATTGAGAGGGTGGGGGTGTGAATTAGTTATCCAATAATTATCAACCTTAAATAATCTTAAACATTCAATCAAAGTAAACATCAACCATACAAAGAGGCACAAACACGTTACACTTAGTGATAACATTAATCTTTTGCCTTGTAACTTGAATAACTTCTTCTAGACTTAATATCTTATGCTTCTGATGTTAGAAACATATACTAGATACTTAGTATAATCTCCCTTTAACCTCGCTTAGTGAAAATGCTTAACTAGTTTTTTGTACCAACTTGATCTTTATCATTGTTCTTTTGTTAGATACCATAGAAAATTGTTATGTTGACATCAATGACAAACATAGTCATGAATGTAACATATCATCATGATAATGATCCAATCATGTTTCCACAATACTCCCCCATAGAAGTATCTTCCAATACAAAGAGCTTTATTTTTCCAAATGTAGACATCTCAAATTCTTTCATCATATCATTTGCAAATGTCTTACACAACACATTTTGTCCTCCAAATATGATATCATCAATAGATATTTCAGCTAGTAAAATTCCTTTACCTCCTTTTGTCTTCAAGTATAGATTTTTGTTGTCATTAGCCTTCTCAAAACCTATCTTCACAAGATAGTTGTGAAGTCTTTCATACCATACTCTGGGAGCTTGTTTTAAACCATATAAAGCTTTGTGCAATCTATACACCATGTTCTTAGTGTTTGGATGAACAAACCCTTTAGTTTTTTCAATGTAAACCTCCCCTTCTAGTATATCATTTAGAAATGTTGACTTAACATCCATTTGATAAACTTTGTATCCTTTATAAGTAGTAAACAAGCAGAATTCTTACTCCTTCCAATCCCGCAATTGGGGAAAATGACTCTCCATAGTCAATTCCCTCTTCATGTGCATAACCTTTGTAGACTAACCTTTCCTTATTCCTTGTTACTTCACCATTCTCATCTAAATGTTTTTTGTACACCAATTTGGTTCTAATAACATTCTTGTCCTTTGGTCTTGGTGCTAGTGCCCATGTTTTGTTCTTCTCAATTTGATCAATTTCTTCTTTCATGGCTTGACTCCAGTCTTCATTCTTTAATGCATCCTTCACTACTTTAGGTTCATGTATTCTTAACAAATATGTCTCATTCCTTAATCTATTTCATATCATTGGTCCAACCTCTTTTTCTCCAATGATTTGTTTAGTAGGATGATATCTTCTAACATATTTTGATAATCTTGGCTCTATTCTTCTTTTAACAATAGGTAATTCATGAAGTTCAATCTCAGGTTCACCATGTACTTCTATATCAACTCAACATTTCTCTCTTTTAGACTAATCTCAGCATTAGAATGTACCTTGTCTTTTGATTATAACTCGACTCTTGAATACAACTCAACATCCATTTTCTATGACTTGATAGTCCCTGATTCTTGTTGATTAGCAACTACAGTATCATCGGCATTAGCAAACATGCCTTCATAGTAGTACATAAAGGTTTTGTAATTCTTAGGTTCCTTCTTTTGTTCATCTTCATGTATTTCTATATATTCATCAAATTTTATATTTGCACTTTCCACAACTTTGTTGGTGTTAGTATTTAAACACTTATAAGCTTCACTTCTTATGGAATAACCTAGGAATATGCCTTCTTCACTTATAGCATCAAGTTTACCATTTTTGTTATCCTTAAGAATGTGACACTTGCTTCCAAATACCTTAAATTATTTGATATTGGGTGAGTATCCATACCATTATTCATAAGGTGTGAAATTTGTACCTTTCTTGACTTGTACTCAACTCAAGTTATAGATAGTTGTACTAACAACTTCTCTCCAGTATTCTTAAGCAACATTATTCTCCATCATCATTGTTCTAGCACAATCCATCATAGATCTATTCTTGCTTTCATCTATCCCATTTTGTGGAGGGGTCCTAGGTGCAGAAGTTTGTCTTTTAATTCCTCTATCATTTCAAAATTTATGGAATTCATTTGATTTAAACTCTTGACCTCTGTCAGATCTCAGACATTTCAAGCTTTTACTAGTTTACTTTTCAACTTTAGCTAGATACCACCTAAACATTTGAAAAGCATCATATTTTTTTCTCAAAAACATAATTGTCATCATTCTTGAGTTATCATCAATAAATATAATTATATACTTGTCACCTTTGTAGCTTTGCACATCAATTTGTTCAAATAGATCAGTATGAACTAATTCCAAAATTTATTTTGAAGTACAAGTCTTACTGTTAAAACTAGACTTTCTCATCTTACCTAACTAACATTTTTTGCAAATCACATTATCAGGTTTCTTTAGTTTTGGTAAACCTCTAACTCTTTTCATATTATTGATACTAACCAATTTGTCAAAATTTACATGACATAATATTTTGTACCATAGCAACACATCACCAAATTATACAAAAAGACAAGTAGGTTCATTCATGTCAAGATAAAACATATTACCTCTTCTCTTATCTCCACTTTCGATGAGTTCTCCATCAAAATCATAGATCTTAGCTTTCTTGTTTTCAAATTCAACTTTGTATCCTACATTATTCAATTGTGACACACTCAACAAATTATAGTTAAGTCCTTCTACATAACAAGAATTGTCAAACATGATCTTGTTTGTCAATTTTATTAATTCTTCACCTTTCACTAGACATGGTAAATCATTACCAAATCTAACACTATTTCCATTGTCATGCTTAGGGGTAATGAACTTACTTTTGTCACCAATCATGTGATGAGAACATCCACTATCAATGATCCATCTTTCACCTTTGGTTACATAAGATACTAATGTAGTTGTCTCATCTTTATCTAAATCATCTTTGATAGCAACATACACAACTTCATCATCATGATCTTCTAATTCATCATTAGATTCTTCTTCAACAATGTAATAATATTTATGTCCCTTGTCTTTATAGCCTTTACTACTCTCATCTTTTATAGCTCTAAATTTGTCTTTATTTCCATTATTTTTCTTCTCTGGACATCTTGCTACAATATGATCAACTTCATTACAATTAAAACATATGGTGGGTAACTTACCTTTGTATTTTTCTTTGCCTCTATGAGATCTCCTAGCCAATAGTGCTTTTAGTTCTTCTAGATCTTCATCATCTATGTCACTATCACTAGCAACATGCTTGACATTTTTCTTTCCTTTAGGTTCTTTTAGTGTTAGCTTATCTTTGAAAGCAGAACCAATATTCTTAGTTTTGAAATTATCAAAATTTGAAAGTTCAAAAGTAGTGATTCTACCAACTAGTCCCTCAAGGGTTAGATCACTATTAGGAGTACATCTCAGTTCTTGTATAGTGAAGACTCTAATAGCATAGATAAGCATCAGGGTTCTTAACACTTTTCTAATCAAAATCTCATCTTAAATAATTCCATTTGATCCTCTGATTGCATTTATAGAATCTTTGATTCTTGCACAATACTAGACTATAGTCTCACCTTCTTGCACTCTCGTTTCATCAAATTTTCCTCTTAGAATTTCTACTTTAGCTCTCAGCACATTCTTGTTTCCTTCATAGATCTTCTATAGGGCATCCTGCATTCCTTTAGAAGTGGTACATGTTTTGATGTCTTCAAACTCTACATAGCTTAGGGAAAATGTAATCTCCAACATTGCTTGAATGTGCTCTTTCTTCTATTTGAGTTATTTAGCAATTAAGACTCCAACTACTTCAATATGTTTAGTGGTGATAATTGTCTATACATAATCTCCAAGCCCTCCTAGATGCATCTTCATCAAACTTTTCCATGCAGGAAAGTTTTCCTTGTTCAACTTGGGCACCTCCCTTTTTGTACATCTTTATCTTTAACTTCAAGTACCTTCAAAAAAATTCCTTCACAAGCACCAAATGCTCTGATACCAATTGTTTGAATGCTTTAGAATAACTGAAGGGGGTGAATCAGTTATCCAAGGTCCAAATGTATAGATAAAACTTTTTAGTACTTAACAAATACATGTACATGCATTGATCATCCAATATCTCAAACCATAGTATATTACTGCCCTAGGTCAAATGAACTTTGCAGAAATGTAAACATGAAATACCACAAAATCATTCATACAATTTGACACAAGGATTTTATGGGGAAACCCAATTTGGGAAAAACCACCAATAACATGCTACCAATTTTCAGTCTTCTGAAGTGAGCTTTTTGAAGAGATAACCCTATTAAAGATTACAATGCACACTATTAAATGTGGCATTGATTAAAGGATTTCAATTACCCTATTAGGAGTGAGCCCTGTCAGAGGACTTTAGAACATTCCATTAGAATGTCACCCTATTAAATGATTTGCTCATGATTGTTAGGTCAACCTCAATCCAAAGGATTTGTCTAAATTGATACAATTGTTAAAAAGAATAGTAGGACTTGATGTGATATAAAAACAACTCACTTACAGATTATGTTAGAATATATAGTCCACTGATATAACTGAGAGTAGGGGGATGGGTGAATCAGTTATCCAACTATTATCACAATTATCAACCTTAAACAAACTTAACAATATGAGAAATGTAAAGTGAAACCACAACAAGATACTCATACACAATAACACTAGATATGCTAACTAGGGAAACCCTTGATCAGAGGGAATACCTTGATAGGGATGGTACCCGTACAATGATGTACCAATATAATTATTCCTTGTTAGAGGATGCAACCTATTAGGAGTCTATGAATATATTTAGTACATATAAGTCATTGTTAGGAGACTTTGAATCCCTATTAGGAGATTCCAACCCTATTAGGAGTTGTGCAAGATAGCTGGACCCATTACCCAAACTACTTCAAGGGCAAGACAAATAAACCAACTATCCAAATGATCTTTGCATAGAATTGTATTGTATTGTTCCTTCCTCTTTTATTGTCCAATTAACCAAACTTCTTCTCCTTCTGATCTTGTAACCAAATCAAAAATATTTCATCCAATAATCCCTTAGATGACTTACACACATTTGATAAGAACTCTACTCTTTTTTGCACTTCACACTTCATACAATGATCACAACACTTTACAAACAATGAAAACATCTTTCATTTATACCATATCTTCATAATAATTCCTTGAGTCAGCCTTGAGCCTTTCCTAATTAATTATAATAAGATAATTAATTAATTACAATTACAATAGCACTAGTGGCTCATAGTCTATGCAAAACTTCACACATACAATACTAGGGCTTGCATGCTTGCTAACATCATCAACTGACTATCCTTTATCACTATCTAATTGTGTATCTTCTCATTGCATCTCAAATGTAAGATAACAAACAAATATCAGGAACTAATTTTCCAATACTCTATCTCTAAACTTCTCTCTATAAATTAGACACAACTTTTGTATGTTTTCAACTTAGACTCTATGCAATCGACCACGTCATTAGGACACATTATAGAACATGTCCATGATTGTGCATCACCATAGAATCCAACAATTGTCCATATCATTAATATATGTGTTTGCTACTCAGCTAGTCTTTATAGAACCATGTTGTGTTGACATCAGTGACAAACACAATCATGAATGCAATCTCTTAATACTCTCCAATACTCAGGATACTCCCCCAAAGTAGTTGTTGTCACAAAATCTTGCACCATTGTCCAAATTTTTACCTAAGGAAGACCTTATGAAACATGGAAATAACCTCCAAGCTATGGGACTTGAACAATAAGATTGAGTCTCTGGAGAAGGTTAGCTTCCTCTACTATTAGGATGCACTTAAGCTATTCTTGAAGACAAAAGAGAGAAGGAATAAATGAAAGTAAGTATCTAATCTATTCTAAAGAGGTGATGCACCAAAATAGGGTGTTTAGACCAATCTCTACCCATACATGCCCAATACCATTATCATGACAATCTAAAGATATATGGATTAAGACTTGCTTTAATCTATTAACTATATACAAATTAGACAATCACATGAGTAACACAAGAAAAAAATGCTTCACTTATTATCATTCATAGGCCAATAGAGATATAGAAATGTAGATTATAGATATCCACAATACATCAAAGAGAGGCAAATAAAGCTTGCACAGTACATCAACTATTGAAGGAGATAAGATAGGATGTCATATAATTCAAAGGCAAAGAGGGAATTTACAGTAGCATGCCATGGAAATACCATAGAAATAGAGAAGATCTGACCCTAAGAAAAAGTACATCTACTTTTATAGTGTAAGCATAACTCGAATAGCTTCTATCCTAAGATAAAAATCAACCACTAGAGTCAACATTACAAAGAATAGTTACTATAAAACTGGAAAAATTTAATCATAGCTCAAATCTAGACGTGAGAAGATCACTTATCCACCAAACAATCTCTAAGAGGGCAAGAACGATGGCCATTAACCTTTGACTAAGTAGATGGATCAACCGGTGGTGATGGGGTGTTATGTTGCATTTATTAGGCCTGGGGAACGACAAAAATGGTTATAGGGGATTGAAAAGATCAAATATATCATCAACGAGTTGTTTCCCCTATTATCAACTTTCCAAATTAGATGGAAAGTAAAGGTCAACCATATTCAATTGTCACTTTATACCTTTCCTACTACCTAATTGGTTGGGATTTCCTCTTTATCCAACTTAGCGAGTGAAATTCTTTATATGTTTTTGGTCAATACTGAACTTAGGATCTTACAAGTGTCAAATGTGGTCAAAACCCTTTATATCACCTTTTTTCATAACCTTGACTTCTATGATCTTGTGATTGCCAATACTTCATAGCATTGAGCCCATCCTTCATTCTCTTTATGATCCTTTGATAGCAACAAGATCATACAATCTCATGACAAAATGGTAGCCCTTAACAACCTTGGCATAAGATCATGGTACCATTATCTTTTCCTTGCAATGTCATGACATGGTTGATTTGACCTTTACAATCTTACAATCGCATTCCATCATGATATCGACAACCATGTCAATAACCCTTGTGATCCTACAATTGTGGTTTGACTATCCCTTGTTGTGACCTCGAGATGTGTCCTCACTCATGTCTGTGACCTTACAACTTTACAATCATATAATCCACCTTCCCCTTCATAGCATCAGTGACCTAAGAATTTAACTCCATGATCTTACAATCATTGACCTTCGTGGTGTCGCAACATATCCTCACAGCACTTATGATCTTACAATCACTTAGTATTGTAACATTAGGCAAGACCCTTCTTTGGCTTATGATCTCTTGACTATCTAAGATATCATGACAACCTGACCACTTGACCAATAGGAGCCTCATAGCATCTTGTCACTACTTGATTTGCCTGATGATCCTCTGATACATGAGCTATCATAAGAGCAAGACCATACCACCTTGTCATGGCTCTAAGATTTAAAATATAGAATTCAATCTTGTGACTGTTAGATGTGTTCAAATATTTAAAATTAATCCTTAGTGGGTAGGCATTTTTGGCCAACATTTTTGGTGACTTGAGGGGGATGCAAGCCTGCTTGGCATATGATCAGTGGCCACACAAAGATCCATTAGGCTATGGAGTCCCTTTAAACCATGAAGTTCATCAAATTTATCACATCTTCTACATTTTGAGATATTAAAACATTCCTTTCTATCTTTGCAAGTTTACAAAAAATTGGAACAAAAAATCTCTATTACAAAAAACACCTATGCATGTGCCTATGCACTTCTTGAAAAATAGGAAAGAATAGGAAGCAACTACTCTAACTATGTACAAGAAACCTCATTTCTCCTTTAGAAACAAGGCTTGAGATATATTCTATTTACTCAAATAGACAGAATTTCACTATTAGGTTTGCTTAACTTGAAAGCATTGCCCTATTTACAACTAATAATTACATAGGGACCGCTCCATAAAGTATCAAATTTTGAGTGTCTCCCTACTTTTGCTCTATCTGCATCCCACTTCAACTCAAGATCACCCTCCCTAGAAGTTCTAATCTTAGCCTTCTTATCAAAGTTTCTCTTTATCTATTACTGATGTATTTCTAAGGTTCATATTACTTGACTTCTTTTCTCCTCTAGCTCCATCAAATCTATCATTCTTACAGACATAACATCATTTTCAATTAGTTCTAATTGATGATCCAACTCAAGAGCTAGAAACTCCAATAAGATAGGAAGTCTAGCCTCCCTACCATATACTAACATGAAAGGAGAATTTTCAATAGCCCTTTTAGGTGTTATTCTATCAACTCAAAGAGTAGTCTTCAATTTCTAGTGCCAACACCTTTGATTATCTTCAATAGTCCTCTTGATGATTCTGATCAAATTTTATTCGATGAATTAGCTAAGCCATTACCTTGAGGGTAGTAATTGGAAGATGTGCTCAAGTAAATACCATGAACAATTGCCCATGCACAAATCTAAGATACTACAAACAATTTTGCATTGTTTGATATTATAGTGGAAGGAGCACCAAATCTGGTAACAATTCCATTAAGGAATTCCACAACTGAAACTTCTGTAGAATCTTTTAAGGCCCCTGCCTCTATCCACCTTGTAAAGTAATCTGTTGTAGTCAAAATCCACCTATTACCACAATGAGAAGGTGGATTAATGAGAGTAATAAAATCTAATCCCCACTAAGAAAAAGTTTGATCAACCTGAATGGGGTGAAGTGGAAGGGTTGCAAGTCTTTGTTTTCCTGAGAAGAAAGCACACTTTTGACACTTCCTTACATGTCTATGGCAGTTATAGAAAAAGGACAGCCACTAGTAACCAACTTTCATGATCTTCATTGCAGTGGTTCTTGCTAAAAAGTACCCAACATCAGGACCATCATGAAGCTCTTTAATCATTCTCTCTACTTGACATGTGTCAATACATCTTAGCAAAGCTCCATTGAAGTCCCTCCTAAAAAGAACATCATCAATTATAGCATAAGGAATAGATTTCATTCTAAGCTATCTTCTTATGGCTTTATCCAAATCTTGAGTATATCCATTCCTAGCTAAGAAAGTCTTCATATCATCTATCCAACTCCTCAGATTATCATTCCTTACCTCCTATTGTTTTGCCAACACCAAGACAACTTCATCATCAAGCTCGTGAGATGAGATCATCTATTTGCATAATCCTTTCCCTCTTACTAGCTTGGTAATTTAGATGTCTACATCATACTCCATCACCTTAGTGATCCATCCAACTCTCTTCTCACCAATATCTTTTCTCAAAAAAAAGTCCTTCACACTGGCATGAGGAACTAGCAAACACATTTTGTTATGAGATAGTAGGTGTCTGAATTTCTTCAAGGATCTTATGACTACAAGGCCCTACTTTTCTACATAGATGTACTTATTTTCATACTCTTTCAACCCTTCACTAAAGAAAGAAATAGGTTTCTTTTCATTTTTTCATTTAATTGAGTCAAAATAGTAGAAATACTTGACTCGCCTTCTAAGGTGTAAAGAATGAAATCCTTATCAAAATTTGGATTGATGAGAGTAGGGGTTGAAGCTATGGCTATTTTGATTTCTTTAAAATTGTATTTCCCTTCCTCTATCCATGAGAAGACCATATTCTTTTAAAGCATTTTTAGTAAGAGCTTTCACCATGGTAGCTAGATTAGGAATAAATCTTCTCACAATTTATTTTACCAAGAAAAACTTGCAGAACCTTTTTGTGACTAGGAAGAGAAAGGGAAAGTATTGCCCTTGTTCTTTCTAGATCAATAGTCAAACCATCCTTAGATACAATATTTCCTAATAATTTTACTTGATTAGTGGTGAAGACACACTTTCCTAGATTCAAAGACACTCCATACTCTCTACATCTTATAAACACTTGTCTGAGATGACCAAAATGCTCAACTGCATCTTTTGAATATACTGTGATATCATCAAGGTAGACCAACACAAACTTCTCAATCATATTTTTGAAGGCCATCTCCATTTCCTTTTTAAATGTGGCATCTACATTTGTTAGTCCAAGAGGCATTTTACTATAGGCATAGTTGCCTCATTTGGTAGTGAAAGAAATTTTATATCTGTCAGCTTCCATGACTAACACCTAATTATAAGCCAAGAATCCATCCAAGAAGGAGAACCTCTCTAAACCACTAACTCTGGACAATATCTATTCCATTGAAGGGAGAGGATGATGATCTTGAAGGAAGACTTGGTTAAGATCCCTAAAATCTACGCATAGTCTAATTTCTCCATTCTTTTTCCTAATAGGGACAAGGTTTGCCACCCAAGAGGAGTTCTTAATAGGGAAAATGATATTGGCCTCAATTAATTTGGACAAATCATTTCTCATTAGTGTTCAATCTCGGGATTTATTGGTCTTTATTTTTGCCTAATAGGCTTGAAATCATCAACTAGATCTATAGTATGTTGAAATAGACTAGGGTCAAAACCCTTTAAATCATCATATGTCCAAGAAAATATATCATTAAATTCTTGACATACATGGACAAAACTTTCTTGCTCAATTTTAGAACATACCTTTCCCATGTTTAATGTTCTCCCATCAGCAACTAAAATTGGAATACGATCTCCTTTATTTGCAACAAGACTCACGTCTCTATCCCTTGCTTGGTCATTAGGATTGAAGACACTCACTAAGGTAATGAGACCCTTAGGAAACATATTGGATCTAAGGTTGATGATTTGGTCACCATATTCATCATTCAATCTCAATTGATTTCTATCTAGGAACTCTGCTTCATTCTGTAACAAATTCACAATTTGTGCATCAGATTCAAAGACCTACCAATTGGCATTATTATCAACGGCAATGGTTCTGACCACCACTTTAATCTATGGCTTTTTCTCATCTTTGAGGTTTCTTGGGACATCATAAGATGCATCCACTACCACTAGTCTGTCAGCATGGTTATTTCCTCTTTTAGGGGTGCTCTGAATGTTACAGGTATTGAAATGTTCAAGCAAATCCCATACTCTATGTTTATAAGACCTAAGAAAACTACTCATAATAATATTTTGATTCCTCACTTGATTGATCACTAGATCATTGTCTCCATACACACATAATGCTTTAATTCCTCTTTTTTTAGCGAGTAAGAGACCTTGAACCAATGCCTCATATTTGGCCACATTATTAGTACAGTTGAATTGAATCCTAAATGATAAGTAGTACCTTTCTAGGACATGAGAAATCAACATCACACCATCTCCTAGTCCATTCTTATTTCTTAATCCATCAAAATACATACTCCATATCCCACGTGTGTCTTCTTTGATTTTCATCAAGTTGGGGACAAGAGCATCCTTTTCTGATATACAAAAGTGCCCAGGTCTATCTCCAAGATTTCTAATATAGGATCAAATTGGTATGCATTAGCCCACTCATCTAAGAGAAAATTAGGTATCTCTACTAAAGAAGTGGTAGGTTCATTTTTTGTGTCATTTTCATATATTTCTAGGATAGTACAATTCATTTTTGATGAGATTACGAGTGTAGGGCTCAATATGATGGAGGGCTAATGGTTCTACTCTGATTGAAGCTTTGATTCTTTATCTAGTTCTAAAAAGTATATATGACCAATCAGAAGATATGTAACAACCTATTTAGGTAGTGAAATTTCTTGAAAGACAAATGGCAAAGTGTGGTGAAATGTTAGAAATTGATATATCTTGAACTACAGTACAACCAGGACATGCGTGTAAGGCCATTTCAACATTTTTGAGGATTCCCATATTCTTGACAATACTACCATCTAACTTCAACACATCCTTAACAATGGGTTCATATTTCACTTCTAAAATATCAACAACACATTTGGGCATTACTAAACTACTAGCTACTAATTCAATCATGCAGTTCAGGACTAGGTTATCTCCTATATTTAGAGAAACATAAAATGGAGGAGGTCTAACCTTTTTACTTATTTCTAACTCCTTTGATGGTTGTACCAAACTCATAGCATTCTCCATGCTAGGTGGTTGATCTCTGAGTTCAATGCTTTCAAATCCTATTTCGGTAACTTCTTTTGCGATGGTATAGTAGTAACAACATCCCACATAGAAATGTTCACATTAGTCTTCCTCATTTGATCTACCACACTAAAAGACATATTATATCTTTTGGTAGAAGTCCTAGAAGTAGAAGCTTGAGGTGGGATAGTCTGAGGGTTATGCACCTCTCCTCTATTTTCATTTTGCCTTTACTACCGAGGGACATTAGTAGGTTGGCATTTTGTTACTAAGTAACTACTTGCACATGCGACATTGCACTTGATGTTTAAGCCTAATTAGGAGGAGGAGGAGTAACCTCTTCCACAACTCTTCTTTTTCTCCTAGTATTATAAGCATAGGAATCCTAGTTTACATTACTATGTTCTTCCACTAGATGGTTGATGAAACCATCCTGATAAAAAGTATCAGTAGGTTGATTAGCATTATGTTGTTGGGCAACTACTTTCTCTAGTACAGTTAAAGCCAAGTAAGATTCTACCTTCTAACACATGCAATATCTATAGCAGAAGTTACAAGAAGGGCATAAATCTTGATCTTGGGAAAGATTGTTTTGAGGGACTAAAGCCCTATTTAAGTTGGTGTTTGAAGATTGGGGGTGGTTGGTAGGTCTAGTCTAATTGTGAGGGTGGTTGACAGGTCTATTATGATTATAGGGGAAATGGCTCTAGTTTGGAGATCTACCATAAGTGGGACCTTGACTCTAGAGTTGGAGAGACTTATTATTTTGAGCTTGCTACCTCTTCATAGTTACCAATTCATTTTCCATCTTTTGTACTACTACAATATTATCCTCCTTTTCTTGATCTAGCATCCTCCTATCTACATTCTACATCAATGTCTACATCTTGGCCTCAATCCTTTCAACTCCATTAGAGGATGTGGAGGTTATTGGGACCATAACAAGAGGCTGACTTATAGAGGAAACATGAATAGGGGCTACAGTAGGCTAATGATTGGGCATGACAGGGATGAAAGGCATTGGGAGCCTTGGAGCTAACTACCCTTCCTAAATCAAATTTTTTTCACTCTTATGGAAACCTCATTAGAATTTGGTAGAGTGTCCCCTCCCATAGATTGTAGAGTGGCGACAATATCACTGTTGAAGGCTTTGAGATAATACAAGAATACATTACTAGGAGAGGGCTTCACTGCAATAGATATTCTATTCCATGTCTTCTAAAATCTATAATTGAAATTAGTCATACATTCATGGGGGGCCCTCTTGATAGTTGTCACTTGTTCTAAAAGTGATAGGTGATCACTTTTGTCCTCAAAATGTTTGTATAGGGTTGCCCCTAATCCATCCCAATCAGTAATAGAGTTATGAGGCAAACCTCTATACCATTGTAGTTTCTTCCCTTTCAAGGATGAGGCCAAAAGCCTAACTACTACATCATCCTTGGTGATGCTATGAATATTGAAAATGTTTAACACCTCTTAAATATTCTCAACAGGGGAGATAGTGGTTTCACTAGTAAACTCAGGTAAACTTTTAAGAGCTGATAGTGGTATGTCATGTCTTTGGGCTAATAGAAGGGTGCTCCCACCATTAAAGGTGGTGAAAGAATGAGCTCTATCCATGTAAGAAAGTGATCTATTGATATGAGTAGATAGTATTCTAGGTTGCGACCTAACAATAGGAGGAGTGGAGATAGATCTTGTAGGGGTATGTATTTTTTGTTGCACCCCTAACTGGTGATAGAGATACTCTAGCCTTTCTTCTTGGATTAGAAAAAGAAAGATCTTGGTATTGGAAATTACCTCTGGAAGATGCCCTTATGTGTTTCTTGGGCATGAATCATAGAAAATCATTCTAGAAACTAGATTATTCTTGAAGCTTAGAGTCACCAAGTACTATTGAACAAAAGAGCCTCTTAAAGGCTTTATATTGAAGATAATACTATCTCCTTAGCATGGATATGGAATCTTTCTTCAATGCCAGTGAACTTTAAATGCTTTAATATATTGTCCCACCAGGACTACCAAAAAATGTTGTCACAAAAGCTTGCACCCTTGTCCAAAGTTTTTACCTAAGGATAACCTTGTGAAACATGGAAATAACCTCCAAGTTATGGGACTTGAATGATGAGGTTGAGTCTCCAGTCGGCTTCCTCTATTATTAGTATACAGTTAAACTATTCTTGAAGAGAAAAGGGAGAATGAATACATGAAAGTAACTACCTAATCTATTCTAAAGAGGTGATGCACCAAAATAGGGTGTTTAGACTAATGTCTGCCCATTCATGCATAGTACTATTATCATGACAATCCAAAGATATATGTATTTAGACTTGCTTTAATCTATTAACTACATACAGATCAAACAACCACATGAGTGACACAAACATAAAATGATTCACTTCTTATCATTCAAGGGCCAATAGAGATATAGAAATGTAGATTATAGATGTCCACAATACATCGAAAAGAGATAGACAAAGCTTGCACAGTACATCAATAGTTGAAGGATATAAGATAGGATGTCATATAATTCAAAGGCAAAGAGGGAATTTACAATAGTATGCATCAATAGCTGAAGGAGATAAGATAGAATGTCATATAATTCAAAGGCAAAGAGGGAATTTATAGTAGCATGCTAAGGCAATAAGAGAGAAATAGAGAAGATCTGACCCTAAGAAAAAGTACAACATCTACTTTTATAGTGTAAGCATAACTTAGATAGCTTTTATCCTAAGATAGAAATTGATCACTACAATCAACTTTATAGAGAATAATTACTGCAAAATTGGAAAGATCTAATCATAAAAAAAATTCACACATGAGAAGATCACTTATCCACCAAATAATCTCTAAGATGGCAAGAACAATGGCCATTAACCATCTGACTCAGTAGATGGATCAACCGGTAGTGATGGGGTGTTTTGTTGCATTTATCAAGCCCAGGGAACAATGAAAATGGTTGCAAGAGATCCAAAAGATCAAATCTATCATCAAAGATTTTTTCCTTTATTATCAACTTACCGAATTAGATGGAAATCAAAGGTCAATTGTATTCAATTGTTGCTCTATACCATTCCCACTTCATGATTGGTTAGGAATTCCTCCTTATATAGCTTGGCGAGCGAAAATCTTTATATATTTTTGGTCAACACTAAACTCATGATCTTATGAGCATCAATTATGTTCAAAAAAATTTATATCACCTTTTGTTCATAATCTTCACTTGTATGATCTTACGATCGCCAATATTTTGTAGCATCAAGCCCATCCTTCATTTTCTTTGTAATCCTTCGATAGCAACAAGACCATACGATCTCATGATAGGATGGTGGCCCTTAACACCCCTAGTGTAAGGTCCTAGTACCATTATCTTGTCCTTGCAATGTCACACCATGGTCAATTTGACCTTTATGATCTTACAATGCCAGTCCATGATGATATCGATGATTGTGGCAATGACCCTTTCAATCCTATGATTGTGGTTTGACTATCCCTTGTCGTGACCTTAGGAGGTGTCCTCACTTGTGCCTGTGACATCACAAATTTATAATCATATGATCCACCTTCTCCTTTGAAACATTGGTGACCTAAGAAGTCAACTCTATGATCCTAGGTATGATCACTAATCCTTATGGCACTAGAACATATCCCAATGACACTTATGATCTTACGATCGCTTACTATTATAACATTAGGCAAGACCCTTCTTTAGCTTAGGATCTCTCAATTATCTGAGATATCATGACAATTTGACCACTCAACCAAAAAAAGCCTTGTAGCATCATATATTGCTTGATTTGCTTGATGATCCTCTAATAATAAGCTATCATAAGATTGGGACCATACCATCTTGTCACAACTCTGAGATTTAAAATATAGAATTGAATCTTGTGACTATTGGGTGTGTTCAAATATTTGAAGTTAATCCTTAGCGGGAAGGCATTTTTGGCCAATAGTAGTATCATCAGCATTCATGCTAACAATCTCCCCCTTTAGCATTGATGGCAACATAGATGAAAAAATATATAAGTTCCAAGAATACCAAGTAGTACTTTATTGTTGTTGTTGTTGCTCTCATGTTCTAAAATCCTCATCAAGCAAGTATGAAATACTCTGGATTTTAGGACCAACATCAGTT